>QVRM01004698.1:355000-497500 GCA_003439945.1 Dermanyssus gallinae | reverse complement strand
ATCAGCCGGTAGGCTTTGCTTTGGCACCAAAAGCCTAGTTGCTTCCCGATGAGGCGTAGACAATGGTGGATATATACAGTGAAAATTCAGAGTGTTTTGCTGTATGAAATCCGAAAAGATTCCAACGCTGCTGTGACTTGTCAAAACGTCTCCACCATCTGCGGTGACGACTCCACCAACCAACGGACCTGCCGGAAATAGTTTGTCAAAGTCCATGTTGGAGATTTGAACCTGGACGATGAACCAAAGTCCGGTCGAGTCTGGTTGCTAGGACGTTCTGCGCTAATCGATACCAGTTACAGCTAACTAAGATAACGGTTACAGCTTGATTTTGAAATTTGCGGAAGAGGTTGAAGTTGCTAAAAAACTTGGAAACATTTCCAAGCGCTATACGCGAGTTCTTCACAGACTGAGTAACGCTACCAAATTGGACGGCAAGCACGTCTGCCTTTCTCTCGTCAATCGCCAACGCCAAGTTTCTTTCTTTGATTGTTTGGTATCCTGCGATGAAACATAACATAGGTTGTCTGCGAAAATGTAAGCATGCAAAGCTTCCTGTTCCGAGGAGTCAAACAGTTTCCAGAGTCAACCCAAACAAAACGTCCACTCAAATAAAGTTATCTTTTGTTATTGAGAAGGATACCAGTGGCAATTTTCACTTTGAACGTATGAGTGGAAACCATAAGAACACCAATTTTACTTTCAGCAATTTCAACGAATTCTAGAAAAATTCTCTAAAAATACAGCCTTAGCCTAACACTTCTTCCAGCCTCTCCAAAACGTTTCAATTGGTAAATATTCAAATCTTTCCTAGACGTTCAAAACGAGGTGCACCACAAATTCGTCTTTAGAAAACACGGATTTTACAAAAGACGGGTGGGTCGTAAAGCTGGTCGATCGTTGTCAATATATGTGACATCATTGAAAGAGATCGAAAGAGTGCTATAACGATATTAAATAAAGCCGCACGTTCTTGCAAAAGTATATTTCTATTCTTGCTGAACAAGTACTATAGCACTACTGGACGAGAACTAGCTCCGTAAGGTCACCTTCGATGTTTGTTCTGCTCGTACTGCGTACCACTCGATTTTCTACGAGTAAATTATGTTTGATACACACTCGTATATTGCCTCTTTGTGGCAGTTCGCTTTTATGGTCGTGGGAGTCTTATTTGGTCGTATCGCCCTTCATTCAGCAAATTCCTTTCTAATTTCAATCGACTGCTTGCTCGTTCTCTCTTTCTTTCTTCTGTGTGTTTGCTTCTTTTGTTCTCTCCTCTGTCTTCGCTCTTATCGCATGCTTATTTTAGGACTAACTAAGCACACGTATTATAGAGAGACATCATTCGCCGGGGGAAAAGCGGGACTCCAAACGGTGGAAAAGAGCGCTCACAGCGCGCTGGGCTCTCAGCGGAGCGAGGAAAGACGATAGGAATATACCCGGGTAATAACAAGATGACAACAAGACAAATGGATACATATTAAACATTTTTCTCAACCGCCATTACGCGTACGCATATAAATGGTGCAACCGTTAATAACCTTCAAGGCGAGGCGAGGATAGAGGAGGAACTGGAGACTGCAGAAATTAGGATGGAACGAAATATCAACAGTTTGCTTCCGCGAATGGCCCTTATTTGGCTAGAAGAAGCGCTAGTAACTTTGGTTTTCTACATTTGATCATCCTCTTCTGAAAGAGGCGATGAAGGCGGAACGAAATCGCTGCAAGATTTAATTGTTTTGATAAATGTTACGTTCATTCTGCCGAACGACAATACGCCGACATTTGGCGTAAATTTCCCTCTGTTCGTTACGGACGGGTTCGTGACGTGATTGATCGCATCAGGTAAACCAGTAGTAATTTCATAGTTGCTTAGCTGTTTTTCGATAATTGTTTATCCTAAAGAACACCAGGTAAATATTCGATTTATGTTCAGCATTAATCTTTGCGCATAGACTGCCAGTACGAAACTTCAAGTAGCGCAAATAACGCAACACAAGAGCATAACTCTATCGTAGTAACAGATGTAATAGCAAAAAACATCAGTGACAACAACAGCAGCAACAACAGCAACAGCAACAACAGCAGCAACAACAACAACAGCAGCAACAACAACAACAGCAACAACAGCAACAACAACAGCAACAACAACACCGACAACAACAGCAACAACAACAACAGCAACAACAACAGAAACAACAACAGCAACAACAACAGCAACAGCGCCAACAACAACGACAGCAACAGCAACAACAGCAACAACAACACCGACAACAACAACAGTAACAACAACAGCAACAGCAACAACAACAGAAACATCAGTGACAACAACAGCAGCAACAGCAACAACAGCAACAGCAACAACAGCAACAACAACAACAGCAACAACAGCAACAACAACAACAGCAACAACAACACCGACAACAACAGCAACAACAACAACAGCAACAACAACAGAAACAACAACAGCACCAACAACAGCAACAGCATCAACAACAACGACAGCAACAGCACCAACAACAACGACAGCAACAACAACACCGACAACAACAACAACAACAACAGCAACAACAACAACAGCAACAACAACAGAAACAACAACAACAACAGCACCAACAACAACGACAGCAACAACAACAACAGAAACAACAACAACAACAACAGCACCAACAACAGCAACAACAACAGCACCAACAACAACAACAACAACTATAATATGAAAGGATAAGCTAAAACCTGATAACGATATCACATTAGTTACATACGTATGCATCTAAGCTATTAGACCAATGTCAACTTCGCTAGACCTCCAAAAGCAGCAATAGAATAAGTGTCGCTACTTGTCGGACTCGTCGTACAATTGTGGAGCCCGTTGGTGTTGTGTTAGAGATAGGGTCTGAGCTTTTGTGTTTGTCAAGGTTTAAGCATCGGGCCTTCGTTCAAGCTCGAAGCTCGGCGAAGGCGCACCACGGGCTGTGCAACGGCAGAATGCCTGGACCGACCCGTCCTGGTCGCGCTCCCGCCAAGGAGCAACAAGCAAGGCCTACGTCGTAAAATATGCACGAGACTCGGGATTTCAGGCGTCTGGGACAGACATTTCGGCGAAATGACTTGCGTAATGGCGGCCCAGGACGAAATGGGTAAGCCGTCGGTCAGTGTCGTTTGGTTGTGCCAGCAAGAAACTATGTGGAGGCCGGCCGTTTGTTCGTCCCCCGCAATGGGAACATTGGGCCGTTATGCTGCACTTTCTCTCTCGTTCAGCTCTGAAGGCTCTCTTTGAAGGTTCTCTCTCTGAAGTCTTTCACTGAAGTCTCTCTCTCTCTCTCTCTCTCTCTCTGAAGTCTCCCTCTGAAGTCTTCTCTAAGTCTCGAGTAACGATCCCACTTCTTCTTCTGCTAATTATGCCATTTGCACTGGCTATTACAGCTACCAATATTTGTCGATGTTGGACCATTTCGGGTCGAAGAACTTCCTCCACGCGCGTAACGAAAGGTTTCAAGTAGAGTAGATAGACGCATAGCAATAGCATGGACGCGGCACGCGGTCTAACGGCTTGAAACTGATAACAGTCTTTATTCATTCGTTGTTTCTTCGTCGCCTCTGGTCCTCTTTTTCTTCTTTCGCCGCCTCTTTTTCCGTTGCTCATCTGTTTTGTTTCGCCCGTTTCTCACTTTACTCTCGTAGCCATAACGTGCCCTTCGCTTGTCGGCGAACGGCATGGATACCCGTGTTCTGTCTAGCTTCTGTGACTCTCCCCCTCCGGTCTTTCGCTCCTTTCTCCCTGCGTTTTTCGGGTGGCCAGACGAATTCTTCTCGGTGGCCGCACGAGCCGTAACCGCGCCGGGGGGGAATGGGGATGGCTGTGTCACGGCTCTTAGCAGCCCCTATAATATCTTCTTGTGCAGACTGAACTCATCCACCGAAACACCCTTGCTTGGATTATCTCCGTATTGGGCGACTATGCAGCTAATACTCGTCGTGTTCCCGTCCTCCAACACGTACGAACAACTCTGCGGTGTAACAGGTAAGTGAGTTGTTGTTGTTGTTATTAGTGTTGTTGTTGCTGTCGCTGTTGCTGTTGTTGTTGTTGCTGCTGCTGATGTTAGTGTTGTTGTTGATGCTTGGTTGTTTTTTATTGTTATAGTTTGTTGTTGTTCTGGTTGTTGTTGTTGCTTTGATTGGTAACTAAAAACTTTTGCAGATACCTTTGTCGAGCAGGAAGGTGGCAGTGATGAAATGTAGCACCCGGGTAGTGTTTTGGCGGCGAAAGCGCCGTTCCGGAGCGCGGTAATGCTATGGCTATCACGAATAAAAGACCCGCGTAGAGTTGCATTTAACTATGCCTGGACTCATGCGAATTCGCAGAAAAACTGGACTTGTTGGATTTGGTTGGGCACTATCCTGGTGCTACATTCATTTGCTGTAAAAGAAAGCCCATTTAAATCTAGCAAAATTAGCTTATTGCGGTTTGGGTAAAATATAGGTAAAGTAAGGACGTATTGTAAGTTTATTTTTTTTACTGAGATGACTGGTACAATGCGTGATGCACACCGCGCATCGTTGCTAAAGTCACCGTAGTGTGGGATTCACAAGCCTACTAAAATTCAGGCGTCCTCTTTGCCCCTTGTCGGGCATTAGTACTTTCTTCTCAAGATTACCTCACCTGGCCACTTTTCTTGTCATTTACGCTGCTCGACGTCACCTTGGAGACGAATTCTGCAAATCTTCGTACCACAATTTAGTGTGCAAAATCCTTGAGGAGCGCCTATACAAGGGATTGGCATGTCTAGGAATTTCCTAGTCTTATGTTCCGGGACAGTAGCTATTGCTCAGCGTTTGGTGCAGCGTTCGTAGTAGTGCATTACTGTCACTGGCACTTACATTGTCAACCTCTCCTGAGTTGCACATATGACATACGAGGGACAGTTTTATTAATGCGGTATAGGTATCCTGAACGCAGTCACCGTGGTCTGTTAGCAGTTGCGTTAGTGTGTAGATAAGTAGGCCGTGTTTATTCTGTACATTTTTTTGGAAATCAGGAAGATTTGATTTTGACAAATTTCTTGTATGGCCTTGATGCTTGTTCTTTAACTCTTAGGGTCTAGGGAATTTGTCTAGAGATAACTCGTATGATGTACTGCTGTGGAAGCCGTGCGACTTACCCTTGCTATGTTGAGCGCCACAGATCTTCGTGTCTTATGCGTTCCAATAAGGCCATGGTCTATAACACGATGCAATGAACATACGGTTGCTGCTCTCAGGCGTAACCAAGCCCTAATGCCACCCGATCAACCGCGCAAGAATCCTATGGATGCCACTGACGGTCGATAAAATGCCGCAGTGTTGCTCCCGCCAAAGAAATCCATGTTGGTGCTGGGTGACAGTGTCGTTGGACCACTTGGGTTGGCTCTTAAGGAACTTCTCCCGAATGGGACACCCGTGTAAGTGCGCTTCTCCCCGAGGAAGGACATCGATAGCATAGTGGCAGAGGCGGAGAAACATATCAATGCTGCCAGTGGACCAGTGTCGATTTTTTTGCAAGCGGGATTTCACGAATGTATGGATTTCGAAAAAACTAAGTTTGTGGCAGCGGTTTAAGCATTGGCCTCAAAAGTGCACGTCTCTCGCCCGGGGTCTGAACTCCATGTCCTGTCCGTACCTCTGTTCGAACAGAGGTACGCACTGTTCGTACCTCTCTGTACAGTATATACAGCCGCCTTATACTGTAAGGCGGCCAACGATATGCTTGCGGCTAAAGCTGTGCAAGACAGTGCTCTCTTTTCTGTACTCCCTCTCACTATCACGCAACGACAAGTGGTCGAGAGCGGCCGATATTCGTACAAAAGGAAAGTCGCCAAAAATATCGCGTATAACATTTGCGGTTAGCCTATGCGAAGACAGAGTAAACTATATTGTAGAAAGGAATTCGTTGAGTGAAGGCGGTCTTATTTGAGCACACTGGACGTCGCGGCTCTACTGGAACGTTCGCATAAGGTCCTGCCGATTCCTAATACCATTGACGTCGAGCAGTATGCTGATCGCCTCGTGAAGATGCTTCAATCGTCTACTTGCTCCCTCAGGGAAAAAGAGACATCGCCCTTGGTTCAACCACAACTGTCACGTTACTCGAGCGACACAGAAGACCCTCCATTTGTTGGCAGAGCTGTAACCTGCCGCTGAACCGTTTGCTGCTGTTTCCCGAACGATCTGCGGGAAGACATACACTCAGCAGAATAAACTATACCTCCAACAACAGTAGGCTATCTTCCTGGCACACGCAGAACGAGCTCCATACAAGTGGCTTACACGCGGTGGGCAAACCTCCTGTCCTATTAGCTCCGTCACTCTCGTCGGACATTTCCCCAAAATGTTTGCATCGAGTGACACGATCATCCGCGAATCACTACTGTTTGCCGCTGTTTGGGACGAGGAAACGACTAGACACCGAAGTCAACTCAAGAAGGACTCCACGGTCATTGAGGTTCTGCAGGCTCTTCAAGGGCTGTGCAACAACAAAGCATCAGGGCTGGACGGCGTTCGGAATGAGCACCTTAAAAGCTCGCCCGTACTGGCTCTTTGTTGGACAACATTGTTCAGCGAATGCCTTAAGACGGGGCTTTTCCCAACACAATGGAGAAGTGCGACCCTATTGGTGATCCCGAAAAGCAAAGATGATCCTACTCACCCCTCGGCCTAGAGAGGCATTGCAAAGAAGAGCGTGTGCTATAAGCTGCTGTCGTGCTTGATCGCGAAAAGACTAAGCGACCTCTTGGAGATCACGGACGTTCCGTAGAGGGGCAGGGTCGCGCTGAACGACTCTCTTCGTATCGGTAGCTTTCCTCTCGTCTACGTCAATAAGTTCCCTTATCTGGGACTGCTTCTGCCGTCGAATGGGGTAGAGTTCTCGTTGCATGTTATGGAGAGATGTAGGAAACCCCTAATTGCGGCATCGTCCATCAGGTGCCCGCACCGTTTGTCCCTCGCGGCAGCCATTCGCCTCTTTTACCTGAAGATCGCCCCCGTGGCTTCATATGGAGTGGAGTTAATATGGGGCCACCTGACTCCCAGAAACCTCGACCAGCTGAATCAGATAAACACAGCCTTCCTGAAATGAACTCTGGGACTCCATACGTCAACGCGCAACCGCCTCGTCTTCCTATTAGCGAACTGTTCACTTTTCATAAAAGACCTAAGGCGCCGTTATAACCTCCCTCGCACTACAGCCTTCAACGACCTTGGAAAATGAGAGGCGACATTTTTCGAACTCAACCCGGAATTCTTCAGTACCGGAGCGATGAGAAATGCGGAGTGAAATGTGCCAGAGCATACTAACAAGCACGTGAAAACACGATTTGCAGTGCACGGCTTTCATTACATTTTATGTCAAGACGCTGAATTCCATAAACCATGTGAAACTTGTGTATGCCGCCGTTGCGGTGAACTCTGCCGAAGGTACCATGCCGCAGAATGCAATCTTGTGCAAATATTAAACAAATTAGCCCGTCAGTGTGGGGCCTTGTAGCTTATATAATTTATTATATTTTATGCTCGGGGAGGTATATATATATATATATATATCTTCACACATATGCAGATTACCTGGTGGTAGTTTTGACTCAATGTCCTTACTGTTGTTAAAGTGATGTATTTGTGATTATAATTGCTACTCAATCAGAGTGAGTAAATATAAAATGATATAACACCATGCTGTCTATTACTGATACTATATCGCGCCTCATGATAAAATTAGTCAAAGCAATATATATATATATATATATATATATATAATCCATACAGAGATATTGCTTAAGTAGCCGAGTGTACCCTTTCCTACTCCGTGTGATTTTGCCGAATAATATTTCTACCTTACCTCGGTGACAAAGATGTTTGCCTTGTAATCCCTAAGCGTTGGTTTCTCTCATTTCTGTCAGACACTAACCAATATTTATGACAAGATACCTGTATACTCGTATATATACTAAGTTGAGTGTACATATATACAAGATGCGGAGTAAATATGTGATGCGAAGTATGCACCTATGCGCTGTCATCATCATCAGCTGTTATTCAACAGGTTGGCAAAGCGGCAGCATTTACCTCAATCATCCAAACTCAGCAAGTTGTTTCTCGAAAAAAAACACAGTTCTAAACCTTATCGGCCTTTGTTCGATAACGATGTTTGATATTTTCGTTTAGCAGCAATAAGCCCTGTGTCACGTTGTTCTGATGGTTGTTATTCCCTTCACCACGACGCTTAGACTGCGACGATGTCTCTTGGGTTTAGGCGCGCGGATATGCATGTATAAAAAAAATGTATACACATACATACTGAGAACTCAAAATGCTTGTGGCGCAGATGTCGGCACACAAGTAACTTGACTGTTCTATGAATCTAAGTAAGAGTTTGTGAAATGTAAATATTGTAACATGTCTCCCGTTGACAAAATAAAGGTGCGTTTGATTGAAAAAAAAACATATATATATATATATATATATATATTGTTTTGTTATTCAATCTTAATTATTTCACTCAAACGGAGTATATACAAGTGGTTCATGTTAATATCAAGCATCATTATTTGTTATCCTGCTGTTCCACCAAGAGAGCAACTGCAGAATTCTTTTAGACAGCCAACCGAGTGGTACATAGCGTATTGACTTATACATATATATATATATATATATATATATATACGGTCATCTTAGAGACACGTTCGCGTCCCCCCCCTACATAGTAGTTCTATGAGAGGTACGAACGAAGTGGGGTCACTGTTGCAGGAATAGTGGTGGTGGTGGTGGTGGCTGTCAAGATGATGACGGCATGCTACCGGGAGTTTGCTGTAGAGCTGACGTAAGATTTGCTGGCTTGTGGACTGCTGGCCGCGCTAGTTACCAAGCCTAATAATGCAGTTGGTGCTGTTGCTGCTGCATTATTAGGCTTGGGGCTGCCTCGCTCGCTGCGGGGATAGGCTGCTAAGCCGCGTAACTGTGGCAGCCAGAACAACAGTAGCAGCAGCAACAGAAGGAACATGTACAGCTAAAACCCCAAGCTGGCAGGAATTATCATTTTCCCTTCTCCTCCTCGGCATGTGTCTATTCTTACTATTAAATCTTACTAATATGATTGATTGATTGATTTTATTTATCAATCGCCGGTTCTCATTTGTCTAATAAGTGTGCGTACACACACATGTAACTCGTTTGTACTGGGAGCGCTCAACACCGGAAGAAATGTTTGTTCTTAACGACAGCAGTGAATGCCAACTCAATCGGTTACACTTGCGGTGAGACTCTGTGAGGAACTTGGGGTCACCTGTCATCAGCCATCGGCTGCCTCTTACGATCGACGTCGATCATTTATTTGTTTGGCAATTAACTCGCGGACACTCGCGCACGTCTATTTATCTATCTATCTCTCTTTATGTCTGTATATCTACCTAATCTAGCCGCCGTCTTATATAGTCGCGCGTGTGACGACCAGAGACCCGCACGCGGGCTCATATTTATGCATTAGTCCGCCATGACTTGTGCCGCCCGCGCCGCCGATCACGACGCACCCCCGGCTGACGCACCCCCAGCTTGCTGCTGACATGCCGCCAGTCCATGCGCTTACCGGCGGTCATCGGCCCTCTGCATCATACGTCGTAGCTCACCGCGGGCATAACTGTGCAGAAGGCTGAAGGTCCCCCCGTCACTAGCGATCCCTGCACAGGCATTACCAGCATCAGCTTCGTCTGATTCTCGCTTCTCATGCCATGCTTCCTCGTAGTCAGTACAAAGCAGGCAAAGCCTCTCCCTAACTCCCGACGCCGTCCTTCGTCGAGCAATGGCGCTTGTTAGCAACAACTCGTCAATCTTCCTTTATGTCCGCTGACGGATATCCGCGGCCGCCGAAAACGCTCCAGTACTACAGCAGCAATATCAGCCGCAGTAGAAGCATCTACTGGACGCCACCGTCAGCTTCCAGTTAGTCAGCGGATTACTGGCTCTGCCTGCATGGACGGCGCGAACGGAAAAACAGCCGTATGCTTCTGAGCATCATTAATTTACTTTCACTGTTACTATTTGCCAAAAGACCATGTATATATATATATATATATATATACAAAATGTATGCGTAGGTAATCCAGTAGACAAGGCACTAACTAGGACGCCTTAACATATCGCCCTATCTTAGAAACATTTTAGCATCTTACCTGTGTCGAGCCCGGTAGCGTGGTGCATTCGCCTGCGCCTCGCGACCGGAGGAGACACATTGGTGCGCGAGTTGAAGCCCCACCGTTGCACATGCGTATTTATGTGCACTACGCGTCTGCTAAAGCTAATTGCCAAAGCTATCATAGATTAAAATAACCCTACAAATTGTTGCCGCGCCTGCGGGCATTAGACAACCGAAAGTGCTTTGTGGCGACGGTAGTGTATAGCCCCGCTGTGGCAGCGTACGTCTACACAGGTTACATGACGGCCGCTTCTGAATAAGACGGAGAAGCAGTCGTTAGCTCTAAAGGTTCCAAGAGTTAACAAAACTACATTTCTAAGTATTATCTCAGCAGATCTCATGAGAAATACAGGTTCTGCATACATTCAAGCCAACTCCTAGCTCTTCTTCAAGAAGCCGCTATCGTTATTAGCGTTATTAAACGTTTGGAGCAAGAGCTGAGTAGAGGCCTAGGTGGGGCAACCGGGCCTCAGGACCCACTTCATTAGAGCAGATGTGAGGGAGTAGTTTAAAAGGCGCGAGTCTTACGCACTGACCCAATTCTTTAAATGTCACGGCACCTTCAAAAATATATGGCTCAGGAGGAAGATGACTTCAAACACGCTTTTGAAGCACGCATGGCATTTACGGCAATTAAGGCGCAGCTGGCGCGGCTTCCTAACTCGGAACTCCCCGTAACATGCAAGCAAATGACGCTGGCACCCTAACGGCCCAGAGCAGGAACGAAAGGTTTTTCTGCGATCAACATCCAGCAAAATCACAGACCGCAATGTGCGCTCTGCCCATGCAGCTCTAAAAAAGAAGTAGGGGTTGACGTAGCATTAAAGAATGGTACCAGCTCCTCGCCTCGTGTCGAGGCCTTCAGGTAAGAGGTTTTTAGTTGGTACCATACCAACAACACCTGCATCAAGGAAATCCTGTTTTTGCTCAAACACAGTAAAGACATCTTTTTCCTCTCACCCGAAAAATAAAGTACACATTTATCAAAGAAAGCAATAAAATATGAGTTAATTTCTCGAAATACTCTATCTAAAGCACCATATATATATATATATATATATATATATATATATATATATATATATATATATATATATTTATATATATATTTGACTTTAAATTATTTCCTAACAGATCGGCTTGGTTACAGTATTGAACTGCATTAAACACTGCGTTAACATCACAATGTGCTTATAAGTCTTTAAAACAGACAGCCTCGGAAAACATGCCCATCAAGCAACACCGGAGCTACACAAGCGGAATGAAAGCTGAGACAAATGCTTTCATGTGCCTGCGGACCCGGTGCCCAACAGCGCGACGATTAGCAGTTTGGTTAAAACCGTGTAAAAAAATCCATGTAAATGTTTGTATTGACGAATGATCACTTATCTACCTACTGTGTGCAGAACTATAGAATATGTGTACTTGAAGTTCTACAAATTGTATTATTATGCCGGATAAGTAATATATAATTGCTGTCACATGTTTATGGCTGTACTGAATGATTCACTATTATTAATAATAGTTGCCGACATTTAAAGACATGGTAGATACATGAATTGTATGTGTTAAGCGTGCCTCTGTTCGATGACACTGCATGCCCGTACAGGATTTTTCTCGTACATGCGTGTACAACATGCAATTCACGTAGTCCTTCACTTCTTGCGTCATTCATTAACACTTCTTAAAAGTCCAACATACTAAATGCTATATTTTTTGGGTAATTTTTTTGACTATAAAACAAGTGCACAAGAACATATCTATACTCAGACCAACTGTAAGTATTTCGCCCAGATGTATAGCACATAATATAATACATCAAGAACACTGGAAATTAAGTTTCGGCAAAGCGGTAACACCGAGTATCGATATGCTCCTCACCATATTATTGCCAGCATACATCAATTAGTTTTCAATCTGGATCTGAGCATACCTGTTAGCAGTCGTTTCTTCACACATAATAGAAGGACGCAGAAAGACAATGACGGTAGCGTCAGCAATTCAAGAGTCATATTTTTCCCGTTGTAGTTGTCGTTAGATTAATTGAGGTAAAACTCGCGCCTGCGTCTAATTATGGCCTCAATCTTATATAGGAGTAGCTAAAAGTTGCAAACCCTACCCCAATATACAAATTTACAGCAAGTTACCTCAAAATGCACTGGGCCCTTTTTTTTTTTTTTTTTTTACCTAAAACACAATCAACTCATTCTCTCACCTAAAACACAATCAACTCATTTTAGCAAGAGCACACTTATTCTTAAAAGAAGTCAAAAGGCTTTTTGGCATGTTTCTGACAGCAGCCTGCATCGAACTTGTGCAGCGACGAAAGGTACAATTTGCCTTTAATGCGTGTTCAACCGTATGTTCAAAGCGGGCGCAATCGCGGAATATTTGGTCAAATATGTGTGCTTAGCGTCTCGTGCAACCACTTGACTGATACCCTCATCGCTTGTCATGGCGTGTGGCATCCTTATAGAAGATACCTATTCTCCAATACACGTATTCTGAATGTTGTTATTTTATTTCAGGTGATTTATATATATATATATATATATATATATATATATATATATATATATATATATATATATATATATTCGTAATAAATTTATAATAATATTTATTTTCCCAGTGCGGCACGCTCCCGGAGAAGTCTTGTTTCAAAGTGAGAGTTAAATTACTAATTGTCACAGTGTACGATTATTTTGATACTCAATCTATGGCGATCCTATCCGTGACTGTGGATTAATTAGGACTTGCCGGAGGGATCAATGATAAGTGCATGCTCGAATGATCCACTCCATCAGACAAATCACTCGTCATAGCTCTAGAAGCACACATATATATTTATTATCTTACGTAGCGTCTCGAAGGTGCCTCCGCGGACCACTATACAAACTTAGAGGCGCCTGCGGAGTTTTCGTTGGAAGTCCCGAAATGTGCTAAGCATAGCTCGAACGGCCTCAGCAGTGGAGGTTATCCTGGTGACCAAATGTTCACGTGACTCTACCGGAATCTCGTAAACGAGAGCCTTTAAGTAACCTAAAAATAGCGATCTGCCCGCCGTGATTAGTCTGTCGATTCTCGAAGGTCACGTTGAGGTAATCGCGTATTGCAGAATTGAAGTAATGTGGCGCTCCGTCGTGCTAGAGCGACATGCGCTCGCAAACACTCTCTGGAATGTCTTTAAATACTTATGGTAATGTTCCACTTAGGCTACTGTTTCATTCTTTTCACCAATAATGAATGATGTGCGTCTTGTGCAAGGCAAGCTCCATTGGTGAATAACACAAGGCCTGGAAACTCCGCATTGGCTTCTACTTGCCACAGAAATCAGCTTCAACAGCTTCGACAACCTGTTGCTCGTAATCTGCATCCAGCAGAACTTGAGCTTGTTGCGATCGATACGGATATGGTCGTTCGGCTCTTAAAACATTTTTTTAAAGGAACTTACTGGAAAACGGACACCACGGCAGGAAAGCTCAGCTGCAAATGTGGGCCGGTAGTGTGGGGCTCCAACCCACTAAAAACCAGTCATGTCTCCATCCCCACACTCAAGTGGGAACCGCGCAAGCAATACTTCAAACAATTGAGAGGATGAATAGTAGCGTCCTTACCTTAGCTGCTCTGGAATGCCTCCCGGGATCTTGTCAAGTAAAAACGATTCTTCTCTTCTTTGGCGTGGCGTGCATAATAATAGTTCGATTGTACGAGCTGTAAGATTTCAGTCATCACGTGAGTTCATAAGAATTGATGGCGTGGGTTAATTTAATTAATGCATGCACCTTATCTCGACAAGCATTCATGTTTTCGAATTTTCGTTTAAACGACCATGTCGCATCTGCTATCCAAGACCTCTAGGAGGACTGGTTGTCTTGCAATGGCACATTTTATGCTCCTATGTCGAGCAGCAACAACAACAACAGTGTCACAAATTTTAGTTACTTTACTCTCACTTCAGAACAAGAATTGAGACTTCGAGAGCGTGCTCCATTGGAAAAATATTTGCTTTAACGAGCTCTATCCCTTATATCGCTCTCGAAAACTTGTCCGCTCACCCTGTGTAGTATGCACATTAAACATGTATTCAGTGATATCGGATCATATAGTTGATATACAAAGTACTCTCGGTATAGAAGAATTTTACAAAAATAGCATACACAAGCTTTTTGCATACGAATTGTTTCAAATCACATAGGGATTTCTAGTCCGGAACACAGGTAAGTGGCTATCTATTTACTTTGTCCCGTTAATACTCAAAGAATCTCATCACTGACCGCGTCAAGAACGCAGCTGTCACGTTGACATTTATCTAGCAAATATTTACATCGGCTCTCTGCAGTATGGAGACATGCTTCGCTTATCTACGATGTTTCTTTCTAGGTTAGCTTTAGATCTTTTTCTCGACGTTGGCTGAGACGTGTCGTTCGACCTTTGTGCAAACAAGATATCGTCTGCCGTAGAGACAAGCCAGTCATGATGAGCAAACACGGACCCTTACCAGACAGACACAATTGATTTTTTTCTGCAATCTGTCGGATTTGTGCACAGGTGGCGGTGTGCTTTAATGCCCATCTGTATGTATAAAAAAGATCAGCAAACAGATACAGCATACTATCGTGCGAGCTTTCAGTGGCGCTAGTACTGAGCTCTATTTACCGCTGCATTTAGAGTCTGCATTGCAAATCTACTGCACATCCTACGAAATGCACTATTGTTTCACCGCTTCGCAAAATCGTTAGCCTGTTTCCGGTCAGGACAGCTATAGAGATGTAATATTAAACAGATTCTAACAAAATTTTATTTAACTTTGACCCAAATCTGAAAATTCTATGAGACACCTCTTCGAAAGTGCATCACGTCAGGGTTGAGCCAGCAACTTATAGGGCCAGAATCGTCGGTCATCTTTCCTACTACGTTCAGTCGAAGGCTCTTAAATGCTACCTTGATAGCGTCTAGTAGTAATAGTAGTAGAAGCCCTCAAACGGTGTTTAAGCCGCACTAATGCAATTGTTGCTCTTAAAAAAAGGCCCGTTTTATAAGTTTCTTGACCGCTGTCAAGGCTTGATCGGAACTCGCTAGACGGCAGTAAGAACCTCCGGCTAAAGAGGTTTAATCGACGTTCATTCTGCTATTCGGTAGAACTGCTTCGTTTCTAAGGAGGGAGCCAATATTATAAGAGGATGGAATCTGCAAAGAATCTTACATGTTGTAATGGAATCCTCTATCACCATGCTTTTAATATTGTTTACACGTTTGAACCGCTGCGTTGTATTGGCGGCGGCGTACTGAAGCGTTATAAATATTAAAAATTATTAGCAAAATTACCGTGTAAAAAAAAAAAAATTTTTATAGAGGTAACTGGTAAAATGCGTTATGCACACCGGGCGACGTTGTTAAAGCCTCGGTAGTGTGGGACTCGCACCCACTAAAATCCAGTCGTCCTCTTTGCCCCTTGACGGGGGGTGGCCGCAGTACTGTCTTCTCGAAATTACTTCGCCTGGCCACTCTTCTTGCCATTTAGGCTGCTCGGCTTTGTGCGGCGGTTATTTTCGCCTCAGAGATACCTTGTGCGAATCTTCTTACTAGAATCCAGGATTTGTGATCTTTGAGGAGCGCCTCTACAAGGGCCTGGCATGTCAGGGGGTTCTGCAGTCCTAGGTTCCGGGACAATAGCTCTCGCTCAGTGTCGAAGAAGGAGCACCGCTCATAGCAGTGCCTAACATCATCCGGCTCCCCCGAGTTGCACATGCGGCATACAGGGGAGTCAGTTTTACCGATGCGGTGTAGGTACTGCTGAAAACAGGCACCATGGCCTGTTAACAGTTGCGCGAGTGGGTAGGTAAGCGAGCCGTGTTTGAGGCTGTACCATTTTTTAAGATCAGGAAGTATTGATCTTGTCCAATATCCAGGATGGCCCGGCTGGATTGCTTCCCATTGCTGGCTCCATTCGCTTAGTGTGTCGGTTCTGCTGACTAGTGTGCCCTCCGTCAGAACGTTGGTTACAGGGCTTCTTGATGCCAATTCTTTTACTCTCAAGTCCCAGGGAATTTGTCTGGAGAGTACTTGTACAGCTGCTGTGGAGGCCGTGCGACTTGCTCGTGTTAGGTTAAGCGCCATAGGTCTTTGGGTCTTGTTGAGGAGGCGACGTGTTGTAGCTCTTGTAGTAGTGCGCTTCCATAAGGGTGCGGCGTATAGCATGATGCTGTCTATTACTGATGCTAAGAGTCGGCGCCGAGAGTCGCTTGCCCCTCTGGTCCGTGGGAGGATTTTCCGTAACTCTGCTGAGGCTTTGGCTGCTTTTTTAGCTGCATAGCGCACATGAGGTGTTCCTGTGAGAGCTCTATCCAGGATCACGCCCAGGTACTTGACCACGGGCGTGGGTAGCAAAATTACCTTGTGCGTGTATATAGTATATATTTATATTTTGTGTCATCGGTTCACATATATTTTCCCAACAATCGGCGTTTATGATGCAACAATGCATTCTTGTGTAAGCAATGTTTGAGCCCAGAAAATTGAACAATTCAGCGTGTGGCTGTATGCCAACAAATGCAGATCCTGGCGCCGTCAACAATAGCATTGACTCACTCCTAGATGGCAGCCCCCCTTACCGCAGGCAATCATAATACCAACTTGCTAGTTGATAGCGACAGCATGATCGCTAGGCAGACAAAACGAATGACTCAGCTGGAGCTTCAGCTAGTAGCATATAGTGGGAAATACGAGTATAGTGGGAAACGCCTGCGCGAACAGCAAGCAAATGAGGAATTTTGGGATAAACAACGCGAAGAAAAGCCGAAATGTTCGATTCACAGATAAATAAATTGGAAAAACAGTCAAAAGTGCTTAAACAGAGACAACGAGAATTGGACACCTCGTCTGGCAGCTAGACGTGATTATTTGTAACGTGCCTCAGAATTCAAGTGAGAGTATAGTAAACCTGGCTCGTTGCGTACGCTCTTCCTTGAACCCGACCATACAGAGAGAAACCATTGTAAGCGCATCGCGCATTATTGTTGACAATGGTGGAGGTAAGAAACCGCTGATTAAGGCTACTCTGTCTGACGACGCAGCAAAAGGTAGGGCATCTAAAGTCAAAACGTTTAAAGTCAGCGATCTCTATCTTGTAAAGAAGTTTCCTGACATATCCACGAAGGCGAACTCATCGTGGACCCGGTGCCAACCAGCGATGAGCTGCCAATGGGCGTCTACGTAAATGCATCAACATCGAGGGAGACCCGTGAATCGCTGAGAACAGCTAGACGCCAAAAAGCTTCCGGGTATCTCGAAGCTATCTGAACATATCGTAACAAAGTGCACGTTCGTGTTCACAGTAATGACAAACCCGTGTGCATTCGTAACCAGAAAGACCTCAGCAATTGCAACGAGAACATCGCTAAACGTAAGGCACCGGAAAACCAGAATGAGAAATGTGTGTATAAGGGCGGGCAACGAAGGAAAGAAGAAACTACTAAAACAGATGGTCCAAAACCAGCGACCTCGTCTGCCTCCGGTGTGTCGTTATCGAACTCCTTCCAGCTTCTCAGTGGCCAGCCGGTGTGCTCTTCCACACATTTGGAGTCTCCAAATAAACAAGCCACAGGCGGCAACGGCAACAAAAATGCGTCGATCATTTTCGCTATCAGCAGTGATGAAGAGGAGGATGTAGAGGTTGACGACATATTCAATCTCGGCATGAGAGCTTCGATGTTGGAGATGACGGTACTTGAAAGCAACTAAATAATAAAAAAAATTTATATATATATATATATAACTTTTTGAGGTTTGCACGTCATCTCGAAAGGCCGCAAAACCGTTTGCCTAGTCTATTTAAATACACGCAGTATTAGATCAACACACAAATTTCAAAAAACGCCTCAACGCTTGCTCCCCTCCATGATATAATTGTACTTGGTGAGACCTGGCTACGCCAGGAAGAGGTAGTTCATTACCGAAAATAGGGTCTCGTGGTGCAGAGAGAAAAGAGAAGGGGCTTACTCATGCTTTCCAAAAGCCATTTTAAGTTTAATTCAAGAACCCACAATAATGGCGCCAATCATCGCGTAATCTCAATCAAATCTACACCGATCTGAAAATTGATGCATCAGGCACCTTCGACCTCAGTGTTAGCGACCATTTTTCTGTCTGGTGCCCAATATCGCTTGTCTTGAATTGTCGTCCCACAACGAAGGCAACCCGTACCAATACCAGATTATTAGAGCAAAGAATTCGAAATGAAACTTGGGCCCCGGTGTACTTAGCTCAAGACCCCAAAACAAATTATAATGAGGTCCATGACCGTTTATTCGAGCTCATCGACACATGTTCATCAAGAACACACCGACGTCACAAAACACAATGCATACACCCAGAGTTAAAAAATATTTTCATCGAGAGGAATCGCGTGTGGCGTTCTGTGCAGAGCATACGTAAACGATCTCCGAACAGCGTACGCGTTCTGAGACTACGAGAGGAGTGCAACAAAACTAGAAAAAAGTACAAAATTGACGCACCAAACTGAGTTTGAAATATGGTCGATAGGGACTCGGCCAACGGCCGACCGATCTGAGGCGCGTACAACAGAACAACAAAGTGTCCCCGGTGCTCAAGCTGGATATTGACGACGAGACGGTCACGAAACCCGCGAAGGTCTCAGAGGCCTTCAAATTTTGTTTGCAAGTAGCGTCGCTTCATCTTTGCCAAACGATCCCATAAAATAGCGTACTATTTAGGAAAATCTACCAGATCACTCCGCGACGACATTCAGTTTTAAGAAGGTGACAGAACTCTACGTTTTAACTTTACTTGGTAGCATTAAGGATCCGGCCGCCGGCTACGACGGCGTGCAGTCTCACATTTTCTACCACGTCAGATCTGACATTGCCGACCCCCTAACGCACATCATAAATGCCATTATAAAAGCGGCATCATACCCTAGCCGCTTAAAGATTGCCAGAGTGGTAGCGATCCACAAAGGTGGTAGTACGAGCGACCCGTCAAGCTACCGCCCAATGAGTGCTCGGCCTGTTTTAACCAAGATTATTGAGAAAAAAAACATTGGTTAGCCAAATGAAGAGACATCTCGAAAGCAACAACATGCTTTTGGGCAACCAATTTGGATTTTGCTAAAACCGGGGGACAGGGCATGCCCTTATGCAGCTAGTGGAGGGCACACGTTTCGAGTAAGATGAGCGACGGTTTTGTGCAGCAATTTTTCTAAATCTTAGGCGCGCCTCTAACAGTGTTTATTCGATATTCTCCAACTCAAGTTCAAGCACCTGGGCTTTGACGAGCAAGCTATTAAACTTCAATCGGCGTACTTCCTCGAGCGTCTCCAGCTTGTGGACGCAGGGGGGGGGGGGGGGGGACCGGTCAGAACTGCTCCCGATTTTGCTTGGTATACCCCAGGGCTCGTGCATTGGCCCACTAGTATTCCTCTGCTTTATAAATTATATGGAAACTATCGCCTTGCCACCTGTAATCATAAATGGCCACCTGATACAACCTAGCGACTGTGTCAAAGTCTTGGGTGTAACCATGGATTCAAGACTTTCTAGTAACGCGCATGTATAGTCTCTAATCCGTCGACTTGCTATCATCACACGCGCATCAAGATACATCAAGACATTACAAAGAATTGAAGCATCTTCATGCAAGCTGCTCTACAATGCATTTTTTGCGTCATCTCACGTACGGATCAGAGTTTTGGACTGTCTGCAGTAAGGGTTGGGCGGAGCGAGTGAGTGCGGCACAGGGGGCGCGTTCTTCGTATGTTTCGGGGATCGGCCAGTCGAGAGAGAAACACAATATATTGAATATAGAAAATACCACGCATGCATCGAAGCAGCAAGGACAGCCAAGCTTTTCGCGTTCGAGCTGTTAGGGAGTGAAACACACTTCCAGTCAGCTCGCATTGTTTGAATTCTCTTTAAAAATCAAGGGGAATTTAAAGTCACATCTATTATCCCGTCAATGATTGGTACACTAGTCTGTCTAAGTTGACTCTCGCATAGAGGTTTAAAACAAAGATAATTTCATTCCGGCTGTAACTCTTTGCCAACACAATGGTAACTGTAGTAGGTTTAAATTACTATCGACTCTTTGCAATATTTGTAAATGTATGAAATAACATACCGTTGTAAATGTGTATAAAATAAATAAATGTCCGTGTTAAAAACCTTATGTATATATATATATATATATATATATATATATATATATATATATATATATATATATATATACACAATATAAGGTAATATTCGTTCAAATGTATATGTGTTGGCCTCACTGAGGACAACGGCGCATTTTCTGACTAGACGAGGCAAAGTTTGTACCATGTTCATTCGTGTTTTCCGTCTCACCCTGTAGCTCGCTCTTAACCCTTCTCTCTTACTCGCTAGATGTTTCTGCACCGGGTAGTCGTATGATCCAGGATCGCTGTGCAGCGTTGTGGCTGTCTTCGTAATGTCGGCCGGTTTTCTCTTGCCCCCCATAAGCTTCTCTATAAGTGTGTGCGTATGTGCGGAGTCGCCAGACGGGGGAGATATGGTCCCCTCTCCCAGCGATACATCGGATGTACTACGACCAGGCAACGGCGGCGGAGTACTCTAGAAAGATTCTGTACGGCTGTTGCTGCTTTCGAGAGCGCTCCGAGGAGACCAAATCTGATTACATTCCTCTCAATCGAACAATCGTTGAGCCCTTTTCTATAAGGAAACAGCTGCAGCGGCTTCAACTCCAGCAGCAACTCTAACAGCGGTCGGAAGTACACCGGCTCGGCGGAAAGGCCCGACGTGGCGCTAAAACGAGCCCTTGGGGGGATGGCAGTTGGCTGTAATCTACCTGATGGACATGATTTCCATGCAATCGCCTTATTGGGCCGCGGCGGCGGCGTCGTCTGCGGGCGTGCAGCCGAAATGCAGCAGCCGACGCCGCTCAAAAATGTTATCGATACGCGTAGTAAGTGTGGTACAACGGTGGTGAGAGAAAGGCACTGCGAAGCGTAGAGCTATGCGGTGGCCGGTGGAATACGAGCTGTATATAATCTAACAACGCGAACGAATCTCAACAACACAAACAACAATAACAACAACAACACGAACAACAGTGAAGACGACAACGACAACAACAACAACTCACCACATCATAAACCTTAGGAACTACGACGCCTAATAAACAGCATCAATAATGAATGAACGCTTGCTTTTCACTGCTGACGCTGCCGTTGCTGCGGCTGCGACAAACGCTCTTGCACTTGTGGACGCAGCTAATAAAAGCTGATAGTATTACGGATTATGATAATGCGCTAACCGCCCAGAACAGTGCTAATAACGGTCAAAGGGCCAATGGCAACAGCAACAACTGCAATATAGCAGAGAGACATCATTAATATACACACAACATAACAAAACTAAAACAACGCAAACAATATAACAAATTTCAAATAAGAAAGGGGGTAATACCAGATTAATGTGACAGCAATGAGAAGCACTGGGTGTAGGGCTAGCGGGGTGAAAGATCGCATTTAACTACGGCCTTTGCAGCCCACGGATTTCACCATGAAGCACAAGACGAATGTCGATGCAAACAATGCTGGAGTAAATGTGATAAATACCACGCCGCGGTTTATCCGGCGGTTCGGTCCATAGCAGAACTGGCGAAACGCTAGATTGATTGTTGTGTCGAAACACTGTGATGTAACATAAACACACTTACCCAGCCCGGGTGTTAACAAATAAATAAATAACCATCGACAACAGCGACAATAACTAGGTAGAACAATACTAATGACAAACAAGGTGTTTTTAGGTTAACCAAAAATACTAGTGCTCTAACTCTATGTAGCTGCTCAAACTATGGACATTTTGGACTGGCTTCGAGAATACTTCTGTCTTCAAACGGTATCCCGCGTGCGAGTCTTCTGCTGCAAAATCGGCTTGCCCCTCGTGACAGGTCCTGATAATTCAGTCCGCGTACCGCATTCTCGTGAGCGTATCACACTGCTCTTCCAGTGCGTTTGCCTGTTGCTATTTTTCGTTTTCACTACAAGTTTGCTTATATGATATGAGTGCGTGACACAAGTGTATGACTATGTGTTGACGTGGTTTCTTACGTTAAGACGTTGCTTCTAGTCATATGGTACACATGCAAAGAATAAATACAAATTTCAGTATATCTAGAATGGAATAATGGAAAACTAATCAGGAACGTTTACACTCGTTTAGCTATTTTCTACTGCTCCAAAAATTAGCCGAGGTTAAGCCAATTCACATTTTTACTGGATGTACTTTTACTAGGGCTTTAGTTTTTTGGCTTTATATGTTGACGGTCGAGAAGAGCAGCGAATATTATGACTATACTTAACTATCCCATATCTTCTCTACAACTTGACTCATTTGCTAATTGGTTATAATTCTCAGAGTCGTGTTTCTAGGAGGTAGGCAAGAAATCAATGTTAAATATAAAACTAGACATCGCAGTATTTGCACAGCATAACCAACAGTAAACAGATAGAAGATTAGTGTTTACAGACATACGGGAAGTCGAGCCCGGTGGTGTGGTGTCATGCGTCTGCGCCTCGCGACCGGAGGAGACACATAGGTGCGTGGGTTTGAGCCCCACCGTTGCACATTTGTATTTATGGGGGTCCGTCTATGAAGCAATGCGAAAAGCAGTCCCATGGACGTTAAATTAAAACTGAGAGTCAGCCAGATTAAAAACTGAGAGTCAGCCCCGAAAGGATTTTTTTAACATACGAGAAGTAATATTAGCAATAATGCTTACATTACACAGTAACATCATGTCGCATCACACTGTAAGTTGTAACGGCGTGATCATTCTTATATTTTTGCGCTAGACAGCGAAAAAGCAATTCCCTGGTGGCTGGGCTTGCTCAAGACGGGTGTTATCGCCGACCAAGGGGCCAGGTTTGCGAACATCCAGTGGCCATCTTGTCGGTGCACATAGTTCTACCTGAATAGGTCATCGTCGACGGATGCCTTTCGACGGCATCTTTTTAAGTCGCCGATGGCAGTCGTTTTGGGCTGAAGCCCAGATGCATGGGTTTGTAACTTTTGCAAAAAAAACTGCTGTTTAAGAGGCGTAGCCGGCGCCAAGGCGACTTCAAGCCTTTCTGTGCTGTTACTTAGATACAGCGCGACGCTGTAGTTCGTGGCGCTATCACAAACATGTGCAACATTAAAATACAATAACAACAGATTCGATATCGCGGTAGCGTTTGACCGGTGAAAGAAAGACACTCTCTCACCACCATTGACAACCTGAATACTAAACTCAGAAAACGCTGAGAAAGGGGAAAAACGAAGTTGTGGCTTCGCAAACAGCCTAGCGTCTTAGCTTAGAGTTTTCGGAGCGACCTGCAGGATATACGAATGTTTTTAACCCCTATAGGTTGAAGCGTTTGCGAAAGTTTAGCTTTGTCTCCTTGGATTGGAAGCTGGGACCAGAAATACGCGACTAAAGTAGAGGCACTCTGTACCACATCTCGCTTTCCATCACTTGATACATGTACTCTGAATTATTTTTTGTGGAAGAGGCTTTAAATATATAGCGGTTTATTGTAATGGTTTTAAGTTTAGATGAGATAAGGTAGACACAAGATGTTCATCTCATGAACCTCCTCGAAAATGTGTTTAAATCTAGAGGCAAAATACTTTATAATTAAGCGTGAGAAAAAAATCGAAACAAAACGTTTTGAGCTAAGTCTAAGAAGAATCCTAGAGTATACAGGTATATTTACGTCACGGCGCATCGTTACTGGTGCTGCAACGGTAACGCCAACGCGACAATATTTTTCAGAAATGATTTACTAAGATGTAAAGAAAGATAATTTCAAATTGTACAGGTCAAATCTACAAACACTACAAGAACGACGAGGACTGCAATGGTCACCTATATCAAATTGCAGTTTGGCTTAATACAACCATTATTACTGAGAAGCCTTACGGGAGATGTATATATATATATATATTAATAACTTTCTTATTATTATTAGTTATAATTTTATTTGCTTATATACTTGAGGTAACAATTGTCTCCTTATGGACGTGTCCACAGAATACAACAATTGTTTCTCTAATGAGCGTATAACGTTCAGTTTAATACAGCAGACATCGGGTCATACATACTCTTGGCGCTATTCCTAGCAAGCCTTCGCTGTTTCGATAACGCGGCCTTGCTGCATCGAGAGATCAGACACGCAAGACACGCTGAAAAATTCCGTCTGATGTTGGAGTGGCTCTGGAGGGTCCCCAGAAGGCTGGCACTGGCTGGGGTCGATCTAATCGAAATCCAATAATTTAGTTCACGCGTCTTCGGCTTTTCTCTGCCGTCCAAGTACAAAAAGGGGTAGCAAGTGCACTGGAGGATGGAGGAAAAACGAAGGATAAGTACTGCAGCTGCCGTAGATACGCTCGATTGGCCTAAGTGTGTCTTAACGTCGCACCACCGACCACATATATAGTGTGGTGGTGCTACCGCACTTGCAATGAGCGGCAAGCACATTAGCGTTTTTCTTTTGCGGATATCTGACGCAGATCACAAAGCTGGCAGAACTCTAATTGCTTAGCCTATCTAAACTGCGTTAGAGGAATGTTTGGTGTCATAGGAGAGAGAGAGAAAGAGAGATATAGGAGGAAAAAGGATTGATATAAACGAAACTTTTTTGCTGCAGACTGCAAAGGTAATATGTGACATTGCCCATTTGAACAGATCAAGCTTATGGCTTATTTGATGTCAACCGGAATACATTTTGTCTCAATCTGCCGTCGTATTCAATTGTTGTAGCTATTGGCTAGCGTACATTTTGTCTTATTCGTACCCTTACGTTGTTTTGTGTAGCTACTTAGTCAGATTAGAATCTATCTAAGAAATTAGAGTTCATCGAAGCCGGCAGCACGTCCAGGGCTACTGGACATCATACTGCCTTGAAATGCTACTGCTATCATCTATATCAAAACATCTAGGAGAGTTTGCGTAAACGAAATGTCGTAACGAAAATGACCGCGGGCAAACCAGCCAGTGATGTAGGTGGGCACAACCGGGAAAACTTGACTATGCTGTGAAGATATGCACATGGGAATGAAAATAAGAGGGCGGTGGTGTACCTATGCTAGCTCAGCGACGACAACCGAAACAAAAATCTAGCACCGCAAATGCTAGTTTTAATATTAATTGCCCTTTCTTGGCATTTGGTAAATTCTGAACAGCAATAGACATTTTTCAAAATACAGGGTGTACACTCTTCAGGCCCTATATATATATATATATATTTAGAGGTTGTCTTTTCTAAATAGTTGCATACATTCGTTGACTCATCATTAATTTTATAATAACTGAACGGAAACCGAAGAGCACCAGTTGAAAACGTGCCCTGATAAAACACTCTTACGCTTCTATCGACCACAGCTCGGTTCGTTGGAAACATTTGATCTAGCACAACACAAAGAGCTACAATACAGACAATATAAATGTTGCACCGGGAAGCCTAGACAATGGAGCGGTCAAGTCGCTTCCATGTTTTAGTTAGTAAAACAACGTGGTACGTACTCTCTTTATTATACCTATTGAGCCAATGCAACAAGCATCCCGACCCAGGTACCCCTGATTGACTAGATCCGGAGCGTTAACAAGTCGGTTCGGTGGCAGTGGCAGCCACCTATCTGCGTGCGTTAGCAATAAGCCTTGACAGTTCTCGAATGGACCACGAAAATATAGCAATATTAAGTCCTAATCATAAAATCTATGCCCCTCCCCTTTGCCACCCATGATCGACGAACTAAGGAAATGTTACCATAGGAAGTCTACACATCTGCCCAATTTTCTATTTGGGAGGAAAATGCCCACAGCACACCTAATTCCCGCGCACCACGGGGACACACGCTTAAAAGAGAGTCATAGTTACTCGCGCAACATTGACACTCCACAGAGAAATGCCATTATCCGTCGCCCCTTAATCTAAGAAACTTGTCTCCAAAATCCCACTTGTTCTGATCGACGACTTTATATTTCTAAAAAGCGTTCGTCCTTAGTTTAGCAGTGATTGCTATCCTCTTATTTCTTTTTTTGCTCTTTAGTATTCTAATTTTCGGTCTCATTTCTTCCTTTCTGTATTTATTTAGCTACTAGTTTAACCGGAAAAGACATTTGATAAACAACTTAGCATATAACAGTATGTTTGTTTGTTTGTTTTTTAAAGATTTTCCGTTAGGCTATTGCCCGTGTAAGGTTTTTTCATGTCATGGCTAATTTTAATCCACTCCAGCATTTACCTTGTCTAAATTGGAAACCATGCTAATTAATTTAAGAGTGGCCGGTCTGGGTCTCGAACCCAGTCCTCCCGAATGCAACGCACCTGTAATGAGTATGAGTCTAATGCCGAACATATTACAATGTGATATCGACAGATGTTGCACTCGCCACAAAACTTACACACATAGTCGTTAATATCATAGCATTCGCCCTTGAGACACATGTAATGGTGATAACCGTGCCATGCTGCCCTGCACACTAAAGGTCGGTCACTTTGGAGGGCACGGGTCTACTTCTCTGAGCGAAAAGCAAACCCATCTGTATAGTTACACTTAGCAAAATTTACGTTTCGGTCTTTCCTGAATGTTCTGTACATGTCGAGTGTAATTGCACTAGTCGCTAATTTGTCTAGGATTAAGTCTTCTACCAGAATGCGTTCTCCGCATTGCCCTAGTGCCAGGGTAGCTGACGCGTTTTTGGGTAATCCCAGTACACGTTTCATAAAGCACGCCTTTACACGATCCAATTTTTTTAGATCGCGTAATGTCAGGTGCTGCGCAATTACTAGGAGGCAGTACTGGAGTATCGGGGTGATTTTCATCCTGAATATTTTCATTGCTGTTTCAAGATCCACATCTCGAATGCCTCTGAGTAGCATAATCGCGGCCGTGGCCTTTGCTTGCAGTTTTTCGATGTGTCTGCTAAAAGTCAGTCGCGGTGTCAGGGTTACTATACGGGAAATGGTTGACCAGCCCAATGCAAATACTGCTGATTTTGACGCGATGGTCGGCAACGGCGTATGAGTCGCCACAGCTGAAGCGAAGGCATTTTGCTTTAAAAATATTAATTATCAGTCGGTTTTCCGCACACCGTTTTAAAGTTTTATTTAAGTAGAATTGTATGTGATTCCAGGTTTTGGCTAAGCATTGTGGTAATATAATGTACCAGTTACAGCAGTAGTAGAATAGTGACAGTCGGATCATCACGGTGCGTGCTACTCAAAGAGCCCAAGGGAATTCGAGACACAGATACAGATAAAATAAGGCAGAAAAAAATTATATATTTATACATGTAAGGTTGGTTCAAATGAAAAGGTACAAAACGTCGCAACAACAAAACCAGTTGAAATTTGAATATGTCACTTGGGAGTAATGTAGTGAGCCATCCGCCGCTCGGTAGTTCGGCTCGTGGAAGCGTGCGATCAGGCCTCGGATGATTACTTTTGAATAAAGACTTTATGTATACCCACAATGTCGCTCAGTACCTTTTCATTTGAACTCACCTTATATATATAATCAGGTGTGGTCAAATGAAGAGGTATGAAACGACCGGTGGGTATAAATAAAGGTTTTATTCAAAAGTATTCACCAGAAGCATGAGCACTATATATATATATATATATATATATATATATAGAGAAAGAAAGAGAGAGAGGGAAAAGGACATTGAATCTCTATGTGTGTACACTGACAACATATCCCTGACGTTTAAGCGTAGGCAAGCAAAAGAGTCGCGCCTTATAGATGCCCGACGCGGCAAGTTTCAACCGATACACCACCGCATTCACACAGGATGGAACCGGTGCCGGCCGCCCCCTCTATCCCCGCTTCTCCTACACCTTTCACGCTGGCTAGCTGAGAACTCGGTTTGACCGACCAACCGACTGACTCTATGGACAGAGGAACACGGCCCTCATTCAGCGGGTTCCGATTTCTACTGCTTCTGCCGTCCGGCGAGGGTGTCTGTCGCCATGACGACGACGGCAGTCGGTAGTGAGGTGGTGGTGGTGAGGTACGGAGCAGGTGGTAGTGGTGGTAATTGCCTCACCACCGAGCCTTTTCATACCGGCTCGCTCGCTGGTTCGTTCGTTACCTCCTACTGCTTCTTCGGCGCTCTATTCAGAAGCCAACGGAGGATGCGTGCTAACATTTCCACGATGATGCTGCTGCTGCTGCTGTTGTTGTTGATGTTGTTAGAGCTAGACACACGGATCTCCAAGACATACACACTACTATAAGCCATCAGTCGCGCCTGCTGGCTTGTATAGTGAGATAGTGATGACCACATAACGTTGCTGCTTTGCCCTCTCCCGCGCTGACTGCAGAAGCTCCTGGTAGTGAACCGTGTTATACAAAATAAGATCCTTACCCTCTCTCTCTCTCTCTCTCTCTCTTTCTTTCTCTCCTCTCTCTCTCTCTCTCTCTCTCTCTCTTTCTCTCTCTCTCTCTCTCTCTGTGTTCCTGTATCTCCCTTCCTTTTGCGCTCCTTCATTCCACTCCGTTTGGTTGAAAGCTTAATCCAAAGATCCACAGACACAGCACAGGCGAGCAGCGACGGAGATTTAACAGATTCCGCAAACTCCTTGTTGCACGAATTCACGTGTAATCCGCCACCTCCGCACCGAGAGCTTTACCGACGTGTACTGGACTCGCTAGATAATATGTATATGTATATATGTGTACATATATGTTTATATCTATGGCATCTCGCATATATATATATATATATATATATATATATATATATATAAACATCCGTTTTTTCATATCTAGCTGTGGAAGTGGCAACGCACTGCACCTCGTAAAATGTAACCATCAAGCTGCTTTATCATAACACCACGTACAAGTGTATACATTCTTTCCTTGAAATGTATCTCAAACTACACGTGCGTGTTTGCGCCTACACATATATGGTTAAGTGTTGCAACAGTGCACGTTTTTGTTGTTGTTGTTGTTGTTGTTGTTGTTGTCGCCGTCGTTTGCTTAGAGATGAATGGGATTTGTCCCGACATGTAGAGTGATCGGGTCGGATTTCAGCGTGAACAAACACAATGCGTATGTCTGTCTGTCTAGCGACAGCCATTGTTCGCAAGGCAATCTGGCTGGCTCTCAGCGCGACAGTGTCTGCTGTTCTGTTGTGATCCTGGCGGGCCCATGTCCTCACTTGACCTCGCTGGCCGTCCGTTGGGCCAAGTGATCCTTGATGTTCTCTACTTTCTGGTTGTTGTTTGTTGTTGTTGTTATTGTTGTTGTTGTTGTCGTTGTCGTCTTGCCGTGCCCCCGATTCCTTCAACGTGCCCTCCGCAAGCATGCCAGTCAGTCAGTGTGTATGTGTTCGTCCTATGTCATTCTGCTGCCACTCTGCACGATGACTTCATAGCAGAGCAGAGCAGACGGGCTTCCATCCACACAAAAAATAGGCGAACGCAAACATAACCTAGCAAACAGCGCCGTTGGGGTAGGCTAACACAGATAGATACCAGACGTGCGGCGTTCAGCTGTGCAGAATTGCGAAGGAAATGGATACGAAACTTTTGAAGACGGGACAACACTGGCAGAGGAGTCTGCAGAACAATGAGGGTCATCTTTATTTGAAACGCTGAGACGCAAAAGGCGGGCGGCATATGATACTAGTAGAGGCCGACGATACGTCTAAGTATCTGGGGTTCAACTCTGTTTTTTTTGGACACATCGAAGCCAAGCTTTTTCCACTGTGCACCGGCTACTCGCGCGGGAAAATAATAATTAAAGAGGAATGCAATCTGGAGTTTGTTATAACCGTGCGTTTTATTTAAAGCAGCATTCAAGTGGAACGGTAGGTCGTTATTGGTGTTAGATAGTATATAAACTACGTGGGAGTATTTAGAGGTATTAGGCAAGATTATTTTATGGCTAGTTATTGGCTTGGGTTTGGAGTATACAGTGATCGTAGATAGTATTGACCCTTGTATTGTATCATAGAGTAGACTATTGTCGCTAATTTTGTAACTAATTGGTACTCAAGTAACGCTCTTTTAGGCGCATATATATATATATATATATATATATATATATATATATATATATACCATTTCACGCACTTATATATTCGTGTTTGAAACGTTATTTGATTAGAAAAGATCACGCCAATACAGAGTGGCGAGAGTTTATTCCAGGCAAATGCTGCTGAGGAAATAAGCCCTTGGCGTACAAACATTGTATTTTTTCATGGAATAGGGAGATCATGGTTCCTATTTATCGTAAGAATTTTTGTTTGGGACTGTTTTAGAATCAGTCGAGCACATGCCCCACCAGACCCTCGCACCATGCTGCAGTAGTTTTGTAAGATCGTACTACCGAGTGAAAAAGTACAGAGATCGCTAATGCGTTTGGCAGCTGGCTGCCTTGTGTTTAGTGTGCGTCTGTAAGCAGGACCGGCAACAGCATTGATTTCTAATCTGGTGAAATCCTTATGATGAGGACGCCAAGTAGCCACGTACAGCGCACCTTGTGTATACATGCTGACTAGTGCGCATACAGATTCAAATTCTAACGGCTGCTCAGGTTAAGTGAGTTAAGACAGTGTGTAGGTGTATTTAGGTGAGTGAGCCAATTTCAATATGGCAAGTGATGCTGGATCATCGCCTGGTGGGATAGGGTCCACGACACCCAGCCCAATGGATTCAACTATGAATCTCCCAGGCTACACGCGCAGCGGCGGCTTAAGATACGTGCCGGCCAGCTCATTGTCAGTATGCAATTGTGGAGGTGTATTAGAAAAAATAAAGGTGGCAGAGCGCAGCCCTCCATATACAGGCTGTGCCGCCTGTGAGATGAATACACGAATGACAGCGGAAATTGAGTTGGCAAAGAAAAGCGCTAAGACATGGTGCGATACAGCACAAGCTATGCAGGATCGCTGGCAGAGCATTATTACAGATGTCTAGCAGAAGCTAACAAGAATGGAAGAGAGAGAGGCTCAAGTTGAGGAGAAGGAGAGGCGCGCAGTAATCATACAGCAGGAATTAGCCGCACTGATCGAAGAAATCAAGCAAAAGGTGAATGATAATAAAAAACAGCGGCATGGTGGCGATAACAACGAAATAGTTGATGAGCTAAGAGAAAGGCTAGCTGCTGTTGAGGAAGCAACGTCAACGGTAGCGGCAAATGTCGAAGATATGGAGAAATGGATCCGGGGAAAAAAGGAGGAAGACGAGAGGCGCGCTGTTGAAGAGGAGACAGTGGTGTTAGACTTAAGCCACAGTGACGAAAAGGAAGAAGAAAGACAAGACGAAGAGGAAGATGCGACGGAGGCGAAAGGATGCAGGAGACGACAACAACAGAGCAGCCGAAACGAGATCGCCAGAGGAGAGGCGCGCCCGCAAATGGAGAAGAGAGAGATAGAGTCTAGTCAGCGAGAGGAAGGAGAGAGGAGAGCGGTCGAAACACAGCAGCAGCAGCAACGGCAGCAACCGCAACAGCGACATCAACCGCAACAACAACAAGAGCAGCAGTTAAATCGGATAAGTTTACTTGATCGACCAGAGGAGGCGGTAGTTAACAAATCAATAGGAAAGCGGGTGGTAGTTGCTGAAGATTCAAACGTAGGTAGAATAGAGAAACAGGTTAATCAGGTGGCTATTAATACAGGAGGGGTTTATTTTATCACTATGAGGGGCCGAGGAGTAAGTGATATTGTGGCAGCAACAAAGCAATATATTCAAATGTTCAATAATGTGGAACATAGACTAGTGTTTCATGGGGGACTGGTAGATGTGTTTCAGGCTCGGGATATAGAAGGTGCTGTGAATGAGATAAGCACACACATACAAAACCTGATAGAATTTTGCAAACGGAGTAACGTAGTACTGACAGTGTGTTCGCTTCCAATGGTCGTGGATACTAAAGAAGGGCGGGACTATCGGGGTACGTGCAGGGCAGTCAATAGAAAAACAATGCAATTGGTCAGAGCAGCGAATTACGAATACTTGTCTCTTGAATACATTCAAGACAATCCAAGGGCCATGGCCTTTGATGGAGTGCACTACGGGGAGGTAGGTGCGGTACTAGCGGCACGGCCAATTGGCAAAAGAGCGTGCGATTGGCACAAAGTCAGGCCTACTATAATTAAAGTAGTCAATGCCCAAGTAGGATATAGGGCAACAGAGCACGTTAGGGGGATGCAGACGTGGAATCAACAAAATCAGCGCAGCGCACCGGAAATGCGAGTCCCAAACACAATTTTTTCCGGCACGCGGTATGGGCATTTAAACGAGGGGCAAACGGTACGCTACAGACACACAGGATGGGACAACAGATACAGGGACATAAGAGAGATGAGGGGACAGCATGGATACAGGGAAGAGTGGGACAACAGGTACAGGGGGAAACGGGACAACGGGAGCTCTTTCTCGAGGGAGGGGGAACACATAGGAGCAGCGGAGATCAAGGGGGCATTGGAAGTGATCAGACGGTTGGCCATCAGTGGCATCGAGGGGAGGAGATGAAGGTTGGCCTAAGATGCAAAAGAGGAAGCAGGGCAAAAGGAAAGCCTAGGAGTAATGTTCCTTTTGAACGGGTTGCCATGGTAAATATGAGAGGGGGGAGGCGAAGAGGAAAGTGGGAAGAATTATATAAATTACTAACAATAAGGTCTGTGGATATCATGATAGTAACGGAAACGCATTTGCGGGAGATGGAAGTGCCGCCGGGTTTAAAGGAATATAATTGGTATGGTACAAATCGGAATACGGACAATGGAGAAAACAGGTTTATGGGAGTTGGGATATTAACTAGGGATGCTATTATTTGCAGCTAGGGAGATTGGGTACAATAGTCAGCAATGGGCCAGAGCGGGAATATCGGAGAAGATGGTGAAATTGAGGGTGAACAAGTCATATACAGGCAAATGGAAATTGGCGATGGGTTCCAGATCGAGTTTGGCAAGTATATATGGAAAGGAAAAGACGGAAAGGGGCGGGGTAGAATGGGTATACGATAATTCAAGAGCGCGGGCTATTGGCAGATGCAAGGGCAGAAATGTTGGATACAAGGAGCTAAACATATGGAGGGAAAGCAAATACTCAGTAGGTATGGAAGTGTACATTGATTATTCAGATGCATAGGTAACATATATGCGGCCGCTCTAAGCGCCCCTGATAAAAAAGGGTGACATGTGTATTTAGGTATGCATGCCAAGCGAATAATAAATCAATCAATCAATCAGTGCATGCCATTTCATTCTAAAGCTGTCTGGCGAGGTGCACATATAGTTGCATTACCTCTGCCGAGGCCTTGGGTACTTCTCCTGCTACTCTAACAAAAATTGACAAAATTGTCTCGCAATAGGTGACCTGAGCCTGACCCGGTCTTCGAAGGCATGTGCTGAGAAAATATCGTTTGCATGTATCGTGATGTCAGATCCAAATACGGAAAAAAAGTTGACAGACTTTAACGGTCGGCCACAACACGGTGTTACGTCTGCGGCAGCCAATCTACGCTATTGGGAGGGAAATTAATGGTTTTTTATCTTCGGCAAATTCATTTGCAGGCCCCTGCGATAGAGATACGTTTCTATGTCGCCGACAATTCGGCAGATGGCGGATAAAGACCACATGGTCCCGGTGGGCCACCACTATATCATCAACGAACGTGACAACGGCGTTTCTAAACTCCGCTGGCATAAGAAGCGTTTGGACTGCGATGAGTACGAAAAGAGCCGGGCAACTGAGGGGACCCCTTGAGGGGTGCTTACATTTTGAATCAGTTGCAAGGTGCCCTTACCCCAAATGTTACTTTAAGAAGCCTTTCAGCAAAGAAGCTGGAAAGCACCTGTAGAAGAGAATATTCTTCACTCCAGCGTCGATAAATGAGTAGACAAGTTAGTAACGCGTAGCTTTGTCAAAAGCATTTACACACTTAATAAAAGTGGCGTACATTTGACTCCCAGGTACAGCCAATACCCGTTCAACTTCCAATGGATTGCGTCCTGTGTACCTCGACCCTTCCTGAACCCAAATTGCATCGAGTCTACAACTTCTCGACAATTGGAAACACCCTCTTGATAATAATAGCGAATTTTAAGAAACATTTTCTTTCTTAAGAGTATGCTCTTTAACGCTACACCTCGGTAGAGATTTGGATCGTCCACGTTTTCGCTGTGCTGGCCTTGACTAACCGAGTAAGCCTGGTTATCTAGCCTCGGCTATGTCTCATCCGAGTTTCTGCACACTGCAATAGAGTAACTTAGAACAGATCCTATAAATACCGCGTATGCACTATTACACGAGCTTCAGCTCCGCGTATTCAATTAAATACACAGAGGCTACGACTGAGTCGTAAGTGACCCCATCATTTACAGTTGCTTTCTCCGAATAACGTTTAGAAGGCTTTTTAGATCTGCATCCATTTATTTTCCCTTGCTGACGAGTGTTCGTGTGTCGGTATAATTAATTGCGAGAGGCAGCCTTAGGGGGGCTTACAACTGCATAAACTCAAATGGGCTGTTTGCGACTTCTGGACAATCAGGCCCTGCAGCGAAATGTGCTGCAAGAGCATTTGTTAACTTCTTTTTTATACCGTAGTCAGACTTACTTTTGTTTTGCAGCCTTGCCGCCTACGTACATATCAGCTTAAATAACCCTCAAGGTACTCTTCGTAGTCTTTCAACCTTCTCGCGGTAGAACAGATATTTTGTTTTTTCATACTTACATTATATATAGACCTTACATGATAACAATACATCTTATTTTCTAAGATCAAACAGATATGAACACCTGGTGAAGCTTATCGTTTGCGTTTTTCATGCTTCCTGATTCTTGGTTCCACCATGGATTCAATTTTGTAGGCAGCTGTTGGATTAAAGTTCAAATTTGGTTGAGTTTGTTATAGTGATCAAATCGATTTTTTTCTACTCAGCCATGGTCGCAGTTTTCGGTTTTGGTTTAAAAACACCTTGTTTTACAGTATTATACAGTAATATTCCCACTACAGATCAAACGTCGCGTGTGATCCTGCTGTGTACTTGAAGGACTTTTTTTTAGCTATGTATATACGACGGATAAGTCCGATGCTTAAATCACCCCGTTCGTCGTGGCCGGGAACCCGTTCATGGTCCAAGCACGATGATGTGCGGGTAACGCAGTTTAAAACCACCGGAAAGCCGAGAAGGTATAATAGCAAAGATAAGGAACGCTAAGCTATTGCTGTTAGCATATCACTATGTTAGTGTCCGCTAAAATGATTACTGAACCGTTCCGGCCAACCCCACGTAACGAACATTCCAGTGTAAAAATCAATCGTATACGCGAGTCACATGGTTACTGTAGACGACTCGTACAAAAACTGCACCGTGATACACATGCGCATTGAACGTCCTAATCATCAGTAGAGAAAGTCTTATCCTCCAGTCGTAAAAAATAATCATATACGAACATGGAAACTCCACAACCAAGTTTGAGGGTTCGGTATAAATGGACACGAGAGTATCCCGGTAGGAAATAGTATTGAGCGTCAGATTGTCTTAACGTCTGTATTCGCAAAAGATCTGGTTTAAATACAAAATCTAGGACTAGATATTAATAGTGGGCTTGTATTGTCGCAAAATCAACGCTTCGGTCGGCTAATAGGACGCTGCACTACGTCCCATATTGTATATTATCAGGCTTAGCGTTTTCCTAGCAAAATTGTATTGTTTGTACGTCTCATCAATGATCAGGTTGGATGTATTTACGTGACAGTCAAGCTCAATTAAATGCCCTAGCCACGCTCGCTAGAGCTTTAGTCTCTTAACATTCTTCTTGAAAGGTCGAAAGAAGAAGGTGGTCACCGCCATTTACGGCAAGCAAATAAATTGTTTCCACTTTGGCTTAACGAAACAAAATACAAATTGCCGAGGACGCGTACTGTTAATTAAACGCACCATCGCATGCTTGCCTGCTGTATAGCATGGCGGAAAACAAAAAAACAAGCATGTAACAAGGTGACTAGGGCGGTTCTGAATCACGTAGGTGACTATCTGATTATATGGTGTGCTGTGTAACAACAACGATGAAATCGTCCTTGGCTTGATTTTCACGTTGAGTTTCACTCATACGTAGTTAACAATAACCGCCACAATAACACAATAACAACAATAGCAAACAACAACATAATTGCGGTAAATTGCCAAATGCTGTTGGTGAGCAGTGCTGCCAGCTGTGTCAGTGCTTACCCGGTCAGAAACATTTGCCATAAAAGCGCTTGCCGTCATGCTCAAGTGCCACAGGTATTTGGGCTTCTAGTACAGCAATAGCGTTCTGCGCGTTCATTCAACGCGCACGCCCAGATTCATGCTTTATTCTCACCATCATTGTCATATATAATTATCATAGACATGAATGTTTGCTCTCGTGATTTGTCTCTCGTGACGTTGTTTCAGCTATGTGTGCTGATTGCGCCTTCGCGCGTAATCAAAACCCTGATGGGGAGATTCTTCCCGGTCTCTCATTTCTTCCCCTATCTCTCCCTATTTTTCTCTCTTCTTCTATCTTTATTTAACTTACTCTCATCTCGACGTCTTGTTTTCGACGTTCTATGTAGTTATTGCGTCTGTCTACTTATCGCGTTCCGTTTTTTCTTTCTCTCACGGGCATGCCTTTCCTGATTGTTAGCTGGTAGGCTAGCTCGATGTGTTTGCTAGATCTATGATCAATAATAGATAAAGCTAATTATCCGATCAGATCCCGGGAAAGGAATCCCGGCGCTAGTTTGCTTGCTCCCTCCCTCGCTTGCCTGCTTGCTTGCTTCCCACTTGCTTGTTAATATGCCCACTAATGATGGACCCACTTATTACTACGAGGTATTATTCCCTGAGGCGGCGGCGGCGGTGGCGGTAGCGTCAGCATGGGCTAGGTTGTTGTAGAACGTTTGCACTTATCCGGCACTATTCTCTGCGTGTCCGCTGATTTCCGCTGAGGCTGATGCGCGTTTTATGGCGTCTCTTTCCAGAACTGCTCTCAGCTATAGACATCATAGCACTTTTTCCAGCCCCATAACCAATCGCCCGCCGTTCCACTTTGCACCATTACAAAAGAAAAACAGGAAATATCATGCTTATACTAACAACGTACGTGTGAGCTACCGAACCCGTCAATACGTGTAGGCAGATAGACAAGTATAAGTGAGGTACTCGGCCGAACTTAACTAGACTAATGTCCCAATCCCAACCTACCACGTCATCTATGAGCTGTTATGGCAGAACCGATATGTTTACACATACAGACCCACACATGTATTTAATTTATTACTGCGCTACAGTTATGTTTGCACACAGTGGCGAACGCTTAGATTATCACAGGTTTACAATGCTACTGGGAACACCCTCTGGGCTGCTCGTCTTTTCACAAATGCCTAAGGTAGAGACTGTGTTTGCTCTATGTGCGCCAAGCGAGAGACACTATACGAGATACTAAACTGCTCGCTATTCATATGTCATTAGCTTGAGTTGCTTGCGTACTTTACTCAGAAAGATCCCAGCACAAGATCTAGAACCCGCCAGCGTTTGAGAGATGATAGGGACAACCTTTGAAATTGGCGTACTTACGACCGTCGATGCCTCGAAAACATTCTTACGCTTGCCTCGACCAGAAAGGGCACGGCGGTAGCGCTCTATTTTCAAGCTCTGATTTATTCATAAGGTATACGAGTTTAGCAATCTGGTCTACTGCTATGCATTCTACTGATGCTTCAGGCGCAAAGTATCCCCGCTCACCGGAAATCTGGCACACAAACGCTTTTGTTGCCTAAAATTGTGCTGAAATATGCCAAGGCTGTCTGGTGGCTCTGTGGGAAATTGCCTATAAATAGAGTATACATAAATGCCTCCACACCGCAGAGAAAGCCTAAGAACAGCTTTTTAAAACAGCTTTTTGCAACAATGTTATTAAATTTCTTTTGTCGGAATTTATTTTACACTATTGCGTTGTGACAGGCTTTAAAGCTGCGTGTGTCCAATCAGGTGAAGTTCTCTGCAGTACAGTACCTGCACACACCGAGTTTGGTTTGTTTCGACTAGTAACTTGTCGGCTTGTTCACGGAAGAAGACAACCGTGAGTACCAAATAGTCTGAAGAAACTCCCTGATTCACCGGCATCTGCTTATTTAACCAATGATGCTTTCTAGCATGTCCAATTTGTTTTTCGGGCTCTACCACGATGCGGAGCGAGTTATTAAACGAATGACCAAAAGTTTTGCACACACCCTACACACATATGAGTGCTTGAAGTTCAGATAGTTCTCTAGCGTAATGGTATCCTCAACAATCACGGCCAACGTATTTAGTATGTCTCCCCGCACAGCTGCCAGATTCAATGCCATATTCTAATTCCACGGCCATCGTATCTCAGTTGAAGAACAACTCGGTGGTTTTTGCTAATTTTAAAATTAGAAATGCACACTGATGCTTAACTCAATTGGAGTCAAACGCGGAACGGTTATTGCTATAAGGTACCGTATTTTTGCTGCGCGCAAAAGGTGTATTACAATTTCGGCAGATTCGGTAATTTCGGAGAAGCTTATAACCGTGAAAGAAGCTAACAACCGTGTCCGCATTCTAGTTAAGTCTGCTGAGCCTTAATTAGCATAGCTAAGCCTTCAAACTAGTAAGCAAAGGCGGACAGATCCAACCCGGATTAGACAGGCGTCCTCACTACATATTCCTCGTATGCATGTGTATAGATGGCAATCGGCTCTTTGAATTTTCAAACAAGATCGAACAGCATAGTTCTGTGCCACACAATGTATGTCCTGAACATGTGTTATTATTATTATTATTATTATTATTATTACTATTATTTGCCTTGTTCTGTTAACAACGACATTGAACGTACCGCCAACGAACACACTTTTGTTTGTCCTCTTGTGTTTCTAATCAGATGAATGACATCATATAATCGAACGTATGTGTGGTCTCTTCCGTCGTCTTCGTTACAAGGCTAGGGTTATAGCTATAAAATCAAGACCTTTGTTCCTTGAAAGTAACTCCTCACTGGGGTTAGGTAGTCTGCGGGCATTGGCGTCTTTACAGACCTGACAGAATTTTGCCCAACTGACCTGAAATGAACTTTTCGGCCAAGACATAACGTCTACTGGACTGCTTTTCGCATTGCTTCATAGACGCACCCTATAAATACAAATGTGCAACGGTGTGTTCTTGCGTCTGATGTCTTATATGCGATTATATGCTTTATGTCAATAAAAGGGCTGGTATTCTGTTCTACATTTATTATAAACTAAAATATTTTATTAGTACTATAAAGTGAGACATTGTAACATCAGGTTTGTAGTATCGTAAAACGAATTATCATTTAAAAAATAAGAAAATCCATTACTTAGATTGTCTTATTTTTTAAATAATACAATACAATTTTTGAATTGTATGAATTCGGTGACTGCAGGTGCTCATCGTGAGGTCTAGTTTTTCCAAGAATTACTGAGTAAGTCATGATGTCAGAAATTGTAATGAGTACAAATTGTGTATTCTGTCCAACTCATTTAGGAGATATTCTTGTGGAAAACACCTTAATCGAAAAAAAGTTGTTACAAGAAAGCTGAGTTCCAAGAAAGCTGATTGTGTTGTCTTAAAGAACAGAAAAAAACTGTATGTTATTGTCGCGAAACGAGAAGTCATGACCGATACTTTGTAGGGCCGTTGTAGAGGTTTATTTGCAATACCTTTACAGCAATGTTTTTACTCAATATGTTTGCGATTATCGCTGAGTGTTGGGACCCGTAGCTCTATACTATGTACTGAGTTCAGGTCGCGTAGCGTGCCTCGGTGTTGCATGCATTACTTATCATATAGGCCGTGCAGTTTTGTATCACGTCATTGTCCTCCGCATTTGAAACACCATTTGGTTGCGGTATCTAAACTAATGCATGGGGAACATTGTCGTACCTTGCGATAATTGTGAGAACATTGTGAGCATTTTTCGGGATATTTTTTCGCAGGGCGTTGGGATAGAATGCATCACCAAAACCGCGAAAGTATAATCAGGTTTGTTCCCCTGCTCTTTGTCGCGTGCTTCTTCTGTTTTCCGGTCGTTAACACGTGCTCTTAAGTTCGTGCATGAAGATTTCTCAAGGGATTGCTGATAGGGCTTTTCTGATAAGAGTGGATGTTTCTGGTCTTAAAAGACAGGGAGCTGCAGAACCTCGTCGAATTTTAAAAACTTTAGTGGAAGACTCAATTTCTTTATGTTCGACATGGGGAATCGCCCTTGCATAGTGTGCCTGGGGCTGAAGCTAAGGTGACCCTTTTTTTATCTAGGATGTCTGGATTTTCTCTATCTTCTCAATTAACCTTTGTCTTTTTAACTCTCGACTTACCTTAGGTCCAACGGTCTACTTCTCTATCGGCCCGCTTAATACGATGGGGAAAGCACTGGAGAACACAATCATTCACGGGTTCATTGAATAATTAGGTAGCAATCAGAGTCTTTTGTACGCTCAGTACTGCTTCAGGCTAGGTTGATCCACTCTGGGCGCACTTAAGCGAGTGCTGTAGCGATCACATACAGAAGCTACTCGGTCATGTAAGACAAAACACACTTTGTTTTACTGGATGTGCGAAAACCTTTAACACAACACACTGGGGATAATCATAAAAGCCGTAGAGAGGAAACGCTCGTCAAACCTCTGCGAAAGGGGCTTTGGGGCAGAGAATATATAGGGTCACCGCTGGAGCACCGCAGAGGTCCATGTTGGGCCCAGTATTCTGAAACTGGGAGTTAATAATGAGCTAGAAATTAAAGACCTACCTGTAGGTGTAGAGACCCTGGCCTACGCCGATGATCTTGCCCTTCTGGTAACTGCCCGGCGGGAGCCAGCTAACGTAACGCTAAACGGGGTTATAACTACGCTCGTCCCAGAGGCGACTGAAGTATTCTACCTTACTGGCAGGGAAAGAACAAGAGGCAAACTCTGTGCCACCACATCTGGCCACCCGGTCCAGATCCAGTGGGGCGCAAAATACTTAACATAATTTGGGTGCAGGCCTCACGAAATCATCTCAAGGAATCTATGTAGAAGAAAAGGTCCAGCAGGTATCTTAAAATCTCGCTAGATAAATGAGCATAGAGGGGAGAGTCGGAAGTTAAAAGAGAGCTTCTGGGAAAAGTGGCACAATCTATCCCTCTATTTGGGCCGATATGGCGCACCTCGACGGAGGCCATCTTAGTCCTCGCTAGAATGCTCCCCTGAGATTTACTGGCGAGCAAAACAAGGCACAGAACCTAGGAGAAGAACGTGAACACGCAGGTCTTCGGGACGCAACCCTGCTGTCTGGTAGAATGTTTGGGAGCTTACGAAGCACGGGCAATGGACAAAGATCGAAATGAGGACGCAAAAGACGTCGGCCTCTATGCTTTTTCAAGCATATTAGCGAGTTGGTTTAGGCTGCCGCCAGGGGCGGCCATCTTGGTGGCTGAAGGCGGGGCTGAGGGCTGAATGGAGAGGTAAGACGTATGAAGAAAATAAGGAGTCAATGTGGAAGACAAGAGTGAGAGCGGTAGAGCTCTTACTATCAGGCTTTATCCCAGAACACTTACATAACACGTCGGTACGCTACGGCGGTCAACTCGCTACTATAAATATGGATATATATATATATATATATATATATATATATATATATATATGCGTTGTTTACTAGCCGCCTCAGAAACTCTTTGGGGAGTACTAGAGGAAAACGCTATCACCGACACTGGCTTCTCGAGTGACTGCAGGAGAGCAAGAATAGACTCGCCGACTTATGGATGCACGAATCTCCCTGCTCAAGTGTTATACTCTCGCTTATGGCATTTGGTCGGCCAGTCGTCTTGCGTCGAAGCTTGCGCGATCAGCCGCGGCAGCAGCAGCCGTTGCAGCGGCGGCTGCATGGTAGTAGTTTTAGTCGCCTGTCGTAATAGTATTGGTTGTCGTCGGGTCCTAACGCAAACCTACCACGCCAGGACTATGGTGAAACAGCGACAGGAGCGGGTGTCGATCCCGGTTACATAGCAGCCGTGCTTGGATGGGTTTGTCTGTTCGTCGCCTGTGTGTGTGTGAGGTGGGCGTCCTCTAGGGAACTAGGGCCCGACTGCTGGGCGGTTGATAAGGGAATGCTAGTTTACCACCGCCAGCACTTTGGACACTGGCTGTAGTAGTAGTAGTAGAACTATTACTACTATTTGTAGTAGTAGCAGCAGCAGCGGGATGATTTTCGCCGTCGTCACCATAGAAGGAGTCGCTCGCTAACCAAAGCGCAGCAAGGAGAAGAAGCGTAGAATGGAGCTGTTGGCTGGGTGACTGGCTGGCTGACGGGCTGTATGGTTAGCCAGCTAAACCATGATAGGGAAAGGCGGAAACGGCGGATGAAAGGAGCGGCGATCCAGAGGAGCAGAATCATTTTCTTTTCGTGATGTCAAAGGAACACACGTAATTGGCCCGTCGTCAGCACAAGCGATCGACGACCCCAACTACTCTCGGATCTCACTTGCATTCTCCGTCGCTCTCTCTCTCTCCCTGTTTCGCTCTCTCTTGCGTTCTCTATACATTTTCCTTTTTTCTCGTTTTCCCGCACTAGTCCGCACCTTCGCCGGAGGCCGACATATCCAAACAAGAAGGTCTGGCAAAAGGGCGAAACTTAGATGACTTGGGCTTGGGGGCCCTGTAGGAACCCAAAGAAGCGTCCCCGCCCAAGTGCGACATTGTGATACATCGGTTAGCCCCAAGGTTCTACGTCAACTGTTCAACTACGTACGGCCGATGGCGAGCCGCTAGTGGTGTCGCCTGCAATCAAAACTGTCGACGAGATGAAGTCGAAGGACGACAAAAACCAGATTGAGTAGCCTGGCTAAGTCGACCGACAACAATAGCACGACACAAATGCTATCTAGCAATACGATCAGCAGTTGCAATAGTAGAAATAGTAGAATTAAAGTATAGCATGGAGTAGAAGGCACCTTTGTTGTTGTTGCAATAAACGAATAGCGAATTGACAGTTGTGGGAGCTGTACGGTTACAGTACAGTAGTGCAGTAGTGACAAAGAACGATTTCATTCATTAAAGTCATTTGGCTATGCGCCAAGCAAAAATGCTATATACCTGCTTCACGTTGCGTTCGATCTGATGTCAGAACAGCAATGTCTAATGCTAGCCTGCTGAACTTAAGCCAAGATCCCGCCAGGTTTTGTCACGTCAGACAATGGGCAACTTATGTACGTCAGACGCATTTTTTTAGAGTTTCTGGGTACGTCTTTGCAGAAAGAGCTTTCACTCACCGTTAAGCAATCGGACAAGCTTTTTGGAAGGCGGCCCATACGAAAGAGGACTACCACACCTTGCTGATCACTATTGCTTTGTACAGTTTGATGTACACATACGTGCGCCCACATTGTTATTATATTTTTTTCGTTACAAGGTGCCCAACCAAGCAAGTTTGGGCAACGTACCTAATATGAGCACTTGTTAAGATCAAGTGTGTGATCTGGACCACTAGATTGCGTACCGTAATGACGGAGCGAAGTACATTCGAGTTGATGACACAATCATATCAAGCCGAAACTAAAAATGAACTGCCCTCTGCCAGTGCTGCCAATGATATGCAAAAACACCGGAGCTACTACTGTCATCAGTTGCCATCGGTAATATTCGATCGCCACTATAGTTTGGTGTCACACGTACATGCGTGTGGGTTTAGCTTTTTGCGTTACATATGAGTCCCAGTGTGAAACAAATGCCACTAAGTTACCCTACGCGTAGAATACTCTCTCATATGAGTCTCTTTAAGTCTAGTGATTCACGCCTGACGAGAGACACGTGAGATACACGCCTTCAACACGGTCCGTTTGTTGCCTGACCCCAAAGCTTCGTCTCACTGGTTCAATCCCACCTATCGGCAATAACAATAACACCTCAATCGTACCCGCGACTTCACACGAAAGTTCAAGGCTATGGGCCAGATACAGTGAACGAGAGCGACAGATAAATACAAAATCTCTCGACTCTACTGGATGTAGGGCATGCTATGTAAAAGCATGTTAGCATGGCGTCCGCTATTCCTTCCTTATTTGTAAGCTTACAAAATATCTTATATTTCTTACAACTATTTTGTAGAGAATAGTAATACCAACTGTTTTTGAGGTAATTAGCATATATATATATATATATATATATATATATATATATATATACTTAACTTTAACTTAGATATTCATTGTTCGCTTGGCATAAATACCTAAATAACCATGTCACCCTTTTATTTCAGGGGCGCTTAGAGCGGCAGTATATTGTTACCTACGCATCCATATAATCCATGTCTACTTCAATATCTACTGAGCATTTGCTTTCTATTGTGACAATCTCTTATTTGTAATATCGACCACGTCATTTCCAACATAGAACTAGGTCCTAGAACTAGGGCCTCTGACAGCTCTATATATCTGCGCCCTCCTAAGGCTATACATTCTTAAATAATATGCTCGATTGACTCATTCTCTAGCCCACATGCTCGACATTCTGTACTTTGCCGCTCCTTATATTGGGCTCTATAGCTGTGTATCCTTGTATCCAACATCCCTGCCCTGGCACCTGCCATAGCCCACTCGCTCTTGAATTATCGTATACTCATTCTACCCCGCCCCCTTTCCGCTTCTCCTTTCCACACATAGTTGCCACACTTGATCTGGAACCCATCGCCTTTTTCATTTGTCTGTATATGACTTGTTTACCTTCAATTTCACCATTTTCGCTAATACCCTCGCTCTTGCCCATTGCTAACTATTGTACCCAATCTCCCTAGCTGCGAAGTCTATTCTGCGACCCCATATCGTTTTGATCCTAAGTGCCGTCTATACCATCTGCATCTGTTTAACCCATCGTTTATTTGTGACATTTTCAATCCTACTACTGAATCTAAGCTTACTTTGTACTTCCCTTTGTATAAGTTTTGGCATTCCCCCTTTCCCCCTCAAGAAATTCCCTGGCGCAATTAAAACGGCAACCCAATACAAATCGTATTACCTCTCTTTGTATTGTTTCTAAATTCTTTCTCGAACCTACGCTGTGGACCACAGAGGCATTAGCAAAGGTCAATTCTGGTACATACATGGCCTTTCATATATTCCTTGTTACTATCTATTTATTAAACCCCCAGAGGCCCTTACACCTTACTGCATTTCTTCCTCTTTCAGCCTTCTTCCTCCGTATTATCTCTTCTTCCCCTAAATAATCATCCCTTGTAGTCATTATCACCCCAATATACTTATACTGACTTTTATAATCCAATTATTTTCCCTGAACTACAAGCTTTCTTGCTTCCCTAGTCCCATTAAATACTAAAACTGCGCTCTTTTTTTCTTTAAACGCCATGTTCAGTTCCTCCGCTGCTTCCCCACATGCATTCAACATTTGTTGAACTTTGCTAGTACCCCGCCCTCACACTACTATATCATCAGCAGCACGGGTGTCTTGATATATACACCCTTTTCCCCTATGTGCCATCCTAAACCCGTTCTGTTAATCCTTCGCGCTATTATCTCTACATACATAAAAAATCTCCGATGACAACGGACAGCCTTGCCTGACCCCCTTAGCGACTATAAACTTTCTAGATTGTTCGGCTGCTATTAATATTCTTACCGTATTATTCCTGCAAATGTCATTTAGTAACTTCACTCAGCTTCTCTCCAAGCCCTCCTCTAACATGATTTGATACAACTTTGTACGGTCCACCATACCATAAGCCTTTTAAGATCTAAAAGGCCGCACACCCTTGTCCCTGCAATCTCGATGTTTCTACAACTTGACTTAATAAAAAAAAATAATAATCTAGCCTATACTCTTTTCTAAATCCGCACTGCCATTCTCCTATTTTCTCATTTGTCTCCAGAATAATCTGCACTCTACTCTTAAACACCTGCATAAATATTCGATACGCTATAGGTGTAATTGTGATTGGTCGCCTATTTTTTAAAGTGTCATTATCTACCCCTTTCTTGGGAAGAAGAGAAACTCTTACCTTGCGCCAACCCTCCGGGAAGTTGCCCCCTCTAAATATATTACTAAATTGCTTCGTTAGATAATACACGTACTAATTTTCTAACACCTGGATAATTCCTACCAAAATCCCGTCAAGACCAGACGCCGTTTTTGGATTAATTTTCTTTACCACGCCTTTGGTCTTATCTGTTGTGGTTGTAATCTCTGTGTTAGTTCTCGTCCTTTCTACATTGTTTACGCTAGTCGTTAAAGATAGTGCTTGTAACGCGGTATCCATTTCATCTATTGTGTATGATCTATCCTGGACGCTATTTGTCATCCTTATTTTTCCTGTTTGACATAGTTCCAAAACTGTCTTGCTCGCTGGCCCTTGGGGCTCCCTAAAATCTTATTAAATTTCCTCTCGTCTGTATTTTTAATTGCATCTTGTATTAACATTTGAGCTTTATTCTTGGCTTCCTTGTAATTTTCCCAATACTCTTCTGCCTTGTCTGCGTCCCTTCCCATTATTTTTCAATGCAAATTTTCCCATTATCCTTACTCCACCTTTCCGCTCCACGATTGCCTTATGTATTTGATCATTCCACCACCCTCGTTCTCCTCCCTTTTGTATTCCCTTTGCTATCTTACAACAATTGTCATATGCAATTTTAATATTCCTATGCATCTTGTCTACCAGCCTTTCCCCATTTGCCATTAAGAGCTGTCTTATGTATTCTACTTTCTGCGCCCATTTGTGTTTGTCCAACCATTTCTTTTGTACAACTACGCGCTCAGGCTTCTTCTTCCTTCCGCTCACTTCTACCCAATTATATTACTTCCAACATTGTATGTTTTCTCTTCATCTATCCTGGTTTCCTCTACCCATTTATGTATTTTACTCTTCGTCAGTACACCATCTACGCATGACTTTTTATCCCCCTGAGTGTACGTATATCTCCCTTCTACCCACGGGTTCAAATTTAATATTTAGGCCTTACGTAATCAAACAATCAGGGTGGGAACATGACATTTGGGTCCCTGCAAACGTATGCACGGTTACGGGGGGTCCAGTGTAGGGACCAGCCATTTCTAGAGAGTGCCCCGAACCGAGGCCGCATTGCCCTGTTGCACATCCAGCGACAGGCGCTGTCTGAGAAAATCACCCGCTCGTTTGTCTCCGCTGGCTAGAATCAGGCGTTTCCCGACCTTTTGTAGCAAACTTCGAGTGGATGGACCGGGCCCGCCAAGGGTCTCGACGGCAAGGGGGTAAAACCTGTACGGGTACCCGATGTTCTGGTACTTTCTAACCTTGCCTGCCTCGGCGAGAGCCGAAATATGACTAGCCCGGGCCGCGCCAGCACTGACCATTGAAGGGGCTAATGAGTCAGTAACTGTCGCGTCCCAAACCAGCATTCATCCGCTCTCGAACAGAGTTAAGGTCAGCCCGTCAGGTTTCTTGCCGCCCTCCCTGTCTAACCGACGGGTTCAAGGACGCACGGCAGACCACTGGACCGTAAAGCTCGACTGAAGGTTTCATTCAGGGCTTGGTGTCTTGCTCGCCTACCTGCGCTGACGATACAGGACAGCCCGTGGTGTCCGTCTGGCCCGACGACGTCTCCGCAGACGCAGGTATGAGTGTATACAATGTCGAAGAAAGAGATAGAAAAGCTGCCAGAACCCTAGGTCACCTCAAAGAACGGGGAGTAGAGCTTGTTGGCGTGCACCCGTGGATAGACTGAGGTTCAGCAACGCCTCTACTGTAGCCAACATGCTGTCGTTAAGTCGTTCAAGAAGTCCGGAAGCCAGTGAACAATCTGCACATCGAAACACGTGGTTGAGACGTAGGGCCGAAAAGGAGGATCTCAGAAGAAAGAGGCCTCGATGAGAACCCGCCAAGTGAATGCGTGACATCGCATCTTCTAGCTTGGCCAGCCACCTCTCGAGGGCAGCCGGAACTCCTTGCGGGAAAAGGGGTACGCCCAGCAACTCTAAATCCGTTCCGACAGTCTTGCACCCTGGAAGAGCCTCCAGCACTTCAGAGTCCGCAGCACCTCCTACAACATGAACCTCACACTTCGCAGGGTTTAGAGTCAGGCCGCTCCGTTCAGCGAACTCGATGATTCTGTGGATGTCCCTCAGAAGTGCATCGGGGGCGCCACCCAGTACACCGTCGTCCAAGTACCATACGTTAAGCGGGCACTCGAGAGAGTCAACTAACTCTTTGACAGCCAGGCAGAACAGCGGCGGGCCCAGCGGGTCGCCCTGCTGTACCCTAGTCTGCGACATTATGACATTCCTGCGGCAATAGAAGGCAGGATGGCTCCTTATAAGCAAGTTCCACCTGGTGGAACATGCTCGGGGCCCAAGCTTTCACCGCACTCAACAAATGGTCCCTTCGAATACTGTTGAACGCGTTCCTGAAGTCAAGCTTGACCACAAGGGTAGTTTCAGAGCGTGACTCCAAAAAGGACCGAGTCGAATGCACTGCGGCCTCGCATCCTCCCGGTGTCGCAAACCCAAGCTGATGGTCACCAAGAGCACATGAGATGTCTGCCTTGTTCTCAAAGATGCCGATTTTCGCCGCTAGCCTCCGGATTGCAGATGAGCATGCGATGGGCCTCACGCTGCCATCTTTCTTCTTGAGGGCAAAAAGTCGGGCCCCAAAGATGAGCAATCGCCATTCGGAGAGCGGCGAGCCCCAGCGAAGAAGATCAACGACTTTGGCGAGGGCGGCCGCAAGGCAGACGGCGACAGCTCCTAAAGCGTGCAGGTCTTGTAGAAGCCGTGGTCTGATGAAATCAAGGCCCGCGGAGGAACTTCGCGAAAACGTTTTTATGGTAGATCGAACATTGTCGGCTGATGTGGTTGATGGCAAGGGCACTTGAGGAGGGCTGGGCCAGGACAGAGGTGACGGCGCGGGCGGGTGCTTATCCAAGAGCAAAACCGTCTCGCTAGACTTCTGCGCCAGCGTGTCTTCTGAGATTAAGACCCTGGCCGCCGAAGAGACGTCGCCTTTCAAAAGCTTGGTAATGACTAGCCGGAAGGTATCAACTGCCCGCTGTCGGGGACGTACGTTTGAACGAGGACTACTGCCATCGTCAAACCGTCTCCCCTGGGCAAAGTCGCGAAGGTCCTTCTGGACAATAACCGCCAATGACCGGTCATCCTTCCCATTATCGGGGAGGCGGAGGACAACGGGCGCGAAAAAGAAGAGGGAAAGCCAGGCCGTGTCGTCGTTGTTCTCTGCGACTGAGCACAGGACCTTAGTGAATTCTTCGGCTACTTGCCTACGTACTGACTTTGGCAAAATGCGGACCAACCGCCAACGGCGAAAAACGTCTTGAATAACGCCGATTAATCCATCCGCGGTAAACCGAGAGTTTGAGGGCCGTGACTCATCGTCAATGTTGTAGGCAACCCCTCCGTGCTTGGTCGTTATGTGTCGACGTAGACCTCTTCGTGTAAACGAAAGCCCGCAGGTTGGGCAGGGGGCCCTGTTGGGGTCCGACTGCCCGAACCGCGGGCTGGCGGGCCCGCGGTTAGGCGTGTTGTCGCCGTGGTCTGTCATTACAAGGCGAGACCTTTTAACTTGCCCACTACAGGCTTTTTAGGCCTCACTGTACCAGTCGTCTGTCCGCTCTGTTTTCTCGTTCATCCAACTGTTCAATATGTGCATTCCAATCTCCCACACATATTAGCCTTCCCTTACCCTGAATTACCCTGATGTTCCTTAATTACTTTATGTACTCTTTTAAATAGCTGCTCATCCTCTTTTTCCGTGTTGCTTGGCGCTCTGTATATCCCCAATACTGCCCATATTGTCTCTTCTAGGTGTATCTTTATAACCACCAGATCCTTTATTTTGGCATTCCCAACTTCTTTGCACGAAATAGCATCTCTGGTTATTATCGCAACTCCCAAAACCTGTTTCCCCATTGCCCGTATTCCGATTTGTACTATACCAATAGTATCCCTTTAAACCCGGCGGCACTTCCATTCCACAAAAATGCGTTTCCGTTACTATCATAATATCGACCGACCTTATTTTTAGTAAGTTATATAGTTCTTCCCAGTTTCCTTTTGCCTCCCTCCTCTCATATTTAACATGGCAACCCGTTCAAAAGAAACATTCCTCCTACGTTTTCCTTTTGCTCTACTTCCTCCTTTGCATTTATGTCTACCGTTATCTCCTCCTCTCGAGGCCACTGATGGCCAACCGTCTGATGAGCTCCAATGCCCCCTTGATCTCCACAGTCCTATGTGCTCCCCCTCGTTCGGGAAGTAGCTCCCGTTGTCTTGAGTCTCCCTGTACCTGTTGTCCGACTCTTCCCTGTATTCATATTGTCCCCTCCTCTCTCTTTTGTCAGGGTATATATATATAGTACTTTATATGTATATATACGTATATATATATATATATATATATATATATATATATATATATATATTATATATATACATATATATACGTATATATATACACGTATATATATAGTATAAACTTGTGCCAGATTTTAATATTTCTTTATTGAAAACTAGGTGGAAAAATGCAATACGCATATAGAGCCACCGCTGTAGGATCCTCGTCTACAAGTAGTGTGTGACTCCAACGCACTAAAAAATAGTCATGTCTCCATCACCGCATCCGATCAAGAACTGCATACGCATAAGTTCAAACTACCGGAGGAAGGTGTAGTTTAAGATCCTAGCTGTGCCGGGACGGCCCGCGGGACCTTGTGATGCAAAAACGGGGGTTTTTCTTCTCCTCGTGTGCCGTCGTTCACCATACGTCGGCATCCTACGTCTAACCGTGAATGACTATGCCACGAGCGAATCTGTTCACTAGGCTTTAGGTATTCCCTAGCGTCCGTCTAGGTATTGTAAGGACATGACGAGGATATTCGTAAGGTGGGCATACCTTTCAATTGGCTATCTCGCTTTCTCTTTGGATAGTAGAGATAGAATGGCATTCCCGTTCGCGCGTGCCAGGCGGCGTCTAACGGGACGAAGAATGTCTATATATGTGCGTACGGCCAATGCTTGACGGCAGTGCAGGAAACTGACCAAGGTATTCGGTCGGTCGATACAGCTAGTCCCCAGCTAGCCTGTTCTTCGCTTAGGCTAAGTCTCCTCGAGCGACCCTTAGAGGATCACCCTAAATCGACTTCACCCTTCCTTTCAGAGGGACCCGGACCCGTCGCTAGCCGGATTCCTGCCGCCGATCTCCCAATCTCTATCTCTCCTCTTATCCCTTTCTTCCTTGTTCTCTCTCTTGCTGCTCTGGTTCCCTCTATTCCTAGCTTGCATAAATTAGCACCGTCGCCGACTCGGATCGAAGAACTCCGCCAACTCCGCGCCTCTCACTCGCTTATTATAAGGGTCGCAAATGCCAATATGCACTCAACTAGGCTATACTCGACTACCTTGACGAAGTCTTCACCAAATGCACTGCACATTTTGCAAGATAATTATATATATATATATATATATATATATATATATATATATATATATTGGGTCTACAAAAAAGTCTTTTCGGATTGGCGCTTGCGCGGCTCTCACAGCGCCCGCCCCCGCGCCTAGACATAGATCATTGGCTCACTCTTTGTTGTTTTCATGTGAAAAAGAGCGGAAAATCTGCTGGTCTCAACCAATTTAACATCTGTTTAGCCGTTTGTTCGTAAAAGTGCTGCAAAATGGAGGTAGAAAAATGCCAAATTCGGGCGATTCTACTCCATGAGTTTGAAAATGGACTGAGTGCAACGCAGGCTCACAAAAAGTTGTTAAAATCGTTTGGAGATGCCTGTTGTGCAGACAGAATATGCCAACAGTGGTTTGAGAAATTTTAACCTCGAAGATAAGCCTAGATCAGGAAGGCCAAGTGCTGTCAGTGAGAAGCTTTTTCGAATGAAAATCCAGGAAAATGCCACTATAACTACTGTGGAACTTGCCGAAAAGCTTCATATTACCCAACAAGCTGTTGGTACAGCTTTAAAACGCCTCGGAATAACTTCCAGGCTGTGCAGATGGGTACCTCACGAGCTCAGCGACTTCAACAAGATGACGCGCATGCGCGTCTGCACTTCTTTGCTCAGCAGGCAATTTGCCTTTTTTCGATCGTTTTGTGACCTGCGATGATAAATGGGTCTTCTACGACTCTCCTGTCAGGAAAAGGTTCTGGTCAAGTGAACCTGGCACCTCCGTCACCCAGCCCAAAAAGGACATACACGCAAACAAGGTTTTATTGTGTATTTGGTGGAATGTGGGCGGAATAGTGCACTATGAACTTTTACCGCGTAACCAAACGATAAATACGGCCGTGTGCTGTCAACAACTCGAAAAGGCTCACGAAAAATTAGAACAGTCGTACCCTGCACTAATTTCAAGGAAGGGTGTCCTGTTCCACCAAGACAACGCAAGGCCCCACGTAAGTATGGAGACCCTTTCAGAAATTTCCCAGCTAAAATGGGAACTTTTGGAGCATCCACCGTATTCCCCCGACTTAGCACCATCCGATTACCACCTATTCAGATCGACGCAAATTTTTTAAAGTGGTAAACAATTCATTTCTATCGAACACGTGCGTTCTGGACTGGAAGAATATTTTGCCACTAAAAACCAAGACTTTTACAGAAAAGGAATCGAAAACCTTTTAAATCGTTGGGCAGAGGTTGTAATTCCGGCGGAGAATATATAAATCAATAAATAAGACCTCCCGTGTCTCCTATATATGTGTTTTCTATATAGCGCCAAAACCGAAAAGACTTTTTTGTAGCCCTAATATATACTCAGAAGGTTTCAAAGCCCATTGCGAACGTCGCCACATAGTATGTTGAATCTATATGTGTTTCAAAAAAAAATATATCTATATATATATATATATATATATATATATATATATATATACTCGTAGATAATTATTTTTTGATAGTAGTAATGCCATTGGCATTCTCCCTATTGAGTTCTGGTAGTTAGGTACAGCTCAGTATTGAGGAAGGTATCTTTTGACGGCGTGTTTAAAAACTCTTAAAGTCCCTGATACTCTGGCCGAAGAAGGAAGCTTGGTGCGTGCAATCGTAGTTGTAATCTTGTTGTACATAGACCGTTTTATAGAAAGGCAATATTATCTTGCTATTCCTGTTATCTCTGAGGCTTCTGCGTTCTGGCCTATCACGTAACCGGCTATCAATTGGCCTAGTTAAAACATTCCGTTAGACCACTTAAATACGTTTGTGCTGGCTCTAGGTGTGAATAGGTCATTAAGAGCATGCTACGCGCCGCATGAGCGGAATCTGGAACTTGATTTGGGCCATTTAATGCCAAAGCGCGATAGCCTTAAGTGCGTCTTTCAAAAGTACCAGAATTTTGCACATAGATTTTACACATGATGTATATATATATATATATATATATATATATATATGTATATATATCAAGCAATGTTCCAGCAATAGCATCGCCGCCGTCGGCCTTTGGACGAGTGAATTGCTCAGTGATTCTGCTCAGCTGAGCGTCTCTCTCTGATCCTCCGCGGTAGTACGGAGTATGCCAACAATGTGTATTTAAGATTTGTGCAGGCAGATATTTAGTGCAGCTAGGTTGCGAGACAAGCAACGCGACGAGGTGCGGCGAGTTCTGTCACCCCCTCCCTCCATCCATGTTTCCTTTCCTTCTTGCACTTGCTCTCTCGAATGAAGATGATTCCAGCCATAAACTGAGGTATATGGCCGCTGGTGATACGAGCTGGTGAAATCAATGACGACGGACGCGAGCCGACCTCCGTAGCCATTTAGCTTCGTGAGCCGCCTCGGCCACCGCCGAGGACGAAAATGGTCGACCGGTCGGTGGCGGGGTTGTTAACGCGCTCGTTGCTGATCTGGTGGCTCTCGAAGGCTCTTGTTGGCAACGACAACAACAACAACTACAGCAGCAACAACAACAACAATAAGAGCAGCAGCGGCGACGAAGGTTTAACCCGGACGCCGGTTCACCACCCGGACGATGTTATGACAATGAGGATGAGGATAACAACAATAATGGTGGAGATCAAATGGTGGCGTTAGTTACTCGGGCTCGGGCCTCGAGTTCAGCGCTGCGACGAGCCGAGGTTCGCGTCAGCGACCCTGCTTTACTACGTTATGAGTTGCTCGTTGGCCCGTGGGTTGGTGACCATAGCAACGATGGATAGCGGTAACCATGGCAACGACCAAGAAACCATGGCAACGACGACAGCAAAACGCCTCTGCTTTTAAGCTTGGTCGTTAGCTTCTTCTTGCATTGTCTTTGACTGAACAGTTGTCGTCCTCATAGCTGTCGTTGCACGTGTTGTTGTTGCCGTTGTTGCTGTTTTTATTGTTGTTGTTGTTGCTGTTTTTATTATTGTTGTTGTTGCTGTTGTTGTGGTGGCACTGCTGGCGAGACTGGCCGCTTTGGCTCTGGGTTGGTCCAGCTTCCAGTTTGGCATGCTGCTCCTTTGTGATAGTTCGCTTCGAGATTCACGTGGGCTAGATTCAAAATGATTGCAAGGAATTGCTTTCCTTATTTTATGTGAGCACACTATAGCCATACTAATGATGTCATGACTCTTCCGCCTCTCCTCGGCGTTAACATAACAACAAAAAACACTGTTGCTGTTGCTGTTGTTGTTCTTGCTTCCTCCACTGATATCGTTGTTATACACGCCATTGCTGTTGTTACTTATACGAATGGTACTTGCTTTACTATTATTAATAACAATACAATAACATTTATATTATTGTTATATAATATAAATGATATTGTATTTTTGTTTCAATATAATAATATTCAAAATATTTGAATATTATTATATTGAAACAATAACTTATCATTACTACTAATATTATTATAACTGTGTCGGCTGCTGTTGCCCTTGTTGTTGTTGTTTTGTTGTTGTTGTTGTGTTGTTGTTGCTGTTCAACAGTGTTGTTGCGGCTCTCACAGCGCCCGCCCCCGCGCCTAGACATAGATCATTGGCTCACTCTTTGTTGTTTTCATGTGAAAAAGAGCGGAAAATCTGCTGGTCTCAACCAATTTAACATCTGTTTAGCCGTTTGTTCGTAAAAGTGCTGCAAAATGGAGGTAGAAAAATGCCAAATTCGGGCGATTCTACTCCATGAGTTTGAAAATGGACTGAGTGCAACGCAGGCTCACAAAAAGTTGTTAAAATCGTTTGGAGATGCCTGTTGTGCAGACAGAATATGCCAACAGTGGTTTGAGAAATTTTAACCTCGAAGATAAGCCTAGATCAGGAAGGCCAAGTGCTGTCAGTGAGAAGCTTTTTCGAATGAAAATCCAGGAAAATGCCACTATAACTACTGTGGAACTTGCCGAAAAGCTTCATATTACCCAACAAGCTGTTGGTACAGCTTTAAAACGCCTCGGAATAACTTCCAGGCTGTGCAGATGGGTACCTCACGAGCTCAGCGACTTCAACAAGATGACGCGCATGCGCGTCTGCACTTCTTTGCTCAGCAGGCAATTTGCCTTTTTTCGATCGTTTTGTGACCTGCGATGATAAATGGGTCTTCTACGACTCTCCTGTCAGGAAAAGGTTCTGGTCAAGTGAACCTGGCACCTCCGTCACCCAGCCCAAAAAGGACATACACGCAAACAAGGTTTTATTGTGTATTTGGTGGAATGTGGGCGGAATAGTGCACTATGAACTTTTACCGCGTAACCAAACGATAAATACGGCCGTGTGCTGTCAACAACTCGAAAAGGCTCACGAAAAATTAGAACAGTCGTACCCTGCACTAATTTCAAGGAAGGGTGTCCTGTTCCACCAAGACAACGCAAGGCCCCACGTAAGTATGGAGACCCTTTCAGAAATTTCCCAGCTAAAATGGGAACTTTTGGAGCATCCACCGTATTCCCCCGACTTAGCACCATCCGATTACCACCTATTCAGATCGACGCAAATTTTTTAAAGTGGTAAACAATTCATTTCTATCGAACACGTGCGTTCTGGACTGGAAGAATATTTTGCCACTAAAAACCAAGACTTTTACAGAAAAGGAATCGAAAACCTTTTAAATCGTTGGGCAGAGGTTGTAATTCCGGCGGAGAATATATAAATCAATAAATAAGACCTCCCGTGTCTCCTATATATGTGTTTTCTATATAGCGCCAAAACCGAAAAGACTTTTTTGTAGCCCTAATATATACTCAGAAGGTTTCAAAGCCCATTGCGAACGTCGCCACATAGTATGTTGAATCTATATGTGTTTCAAAAAAAAATATATCTATATATATATATATATATATATATATATATATATATATATATATATATATATACTCGTAGATAATTATTTTTTGATAGTAGTAATGCCATTGGCATTCTCCCTATTGAGTTCTGGTAGTTAGGTACAGCTCAGTATTGAGGAAGGTATCTTTTGACGGCGTGTTTAAAAACTCTTAAAGTCCCTGATACTCTGGCCGAAGAAGGAAGCTTGGTGCGTGCAATCGTAGTTGTAATCTTGTTGTACATAGACCGTTTTATAGAAAGGCAATATTATCTTGCTATTCCTGTTATCTCTGAGGCTTCTGCGTTCTGGCCTATCACGTAACCGGCTATCAATTGGCCTAGTTAAAACATTCCGTTAGACCACTTAAATACGTTTGTGCTGGCTCTAGGTGTGAATAGGTCATTAAGAGCATGCTACGCGCCGCATGAGCGGAATCTGGAACTTGATTTGGGCCATTTAATGCCAAAGCGCGATAGCCTTAAGTGCGTCTTTCAAAAGTACCAGAATTTTGCACATAGATTTTACACATGATGTATATATATATATATATATATATATATATATATATATATATGTATATATATCAAGCAATGTTCCAGCAATAGCATCGCCGCCGTCGGCCTTTGGACGAGTGAATTGCTCAGTGATTCTGCTCAGCTGAGCGTCTCTCTCTGATCCTCCGCGGTAGTACGGAGTATGCCAACAATGTGTATTTAAGATTTGTGCAGGCAGATATTTAGTGCAGCTAGGTTGCGAGACAAGCAACGCGACGAGGTGCGGCGAGTTCTGTCACCCCCTCCCTCCATCCATGTTTCCTTTCCTTCTTGCACTTGCTCTCTCGAATGAAGATGATTCCAGCCATAAACTGAGGTATATGGCCGCTGGTGATACGAGCTGGTGAAATCAATGACGACGGACGCGAGCCGACCTCCGTAGCCATTTAGCTTCGTGAGCCGCCTCGGCCACCGCCGAGGACGAAAATGGTCGACCGGTCGGTGGCGGGGTTGTTAACGCGCTCGTTGCTGATCTGGTGGCTCTCGAAGGCTCTTGTTGGCAACGACAACAACAACAACTACAGCAGCAACAACAACAACAATAAGAGCAGCAGCGGCGACGAAGGTTTAACCCGGACGCCGGTTCACCACCCGGACGATGTTATGACAATGAGGATGAGGATAACAACAATAATGGTGGAGATCAAATGGTGGCGTTAGTTACTCGGGCTCGGGCCTCGAGTTCAGCGCTGCGACGAGCCGAGGTTCGCGTCAGCGACCCTGCTTTACTACGTTATGAGTTGCTCGTTGGCCCGTGGGTTGGTGACCATAGCAACGATGGATAGCGGTAACCATGGCAACGACCAAGAAACCATGGCAACGACGACAGCAAAACGCCTCTGCTTTTAAGCTTGGTCGTTAGCTTCTTCTTGCATTGTCTTTGACTGAACAGTTGTCGTCCTCATAGCTGTCGTTGCACGTGTTGTTGTTGCCGTTGTTGCTGTTTTTATTGTTGTTGTTGTTGCTGTTTTTATTATTGTTGTTGTTGCTGTTGTTGTGGTGGCACTGCTGGCGAGACTGGCCGCTTTGGCTCTGGGTTGGTCCAGCTTCCAGTTTGGCATGCTGCTCCTTTGTGATAGTTCGCTTCGAGATTCACGTGGGCTAGATTCAAAATGATTGCAAGGAATTGCTTTCCTTATTTTATGTGAGCACACTATAGCCATACTAATGATGTCATGACTCTTCCGCCTCTCCTCGGCGTTAACATAACAACAAAAAACACTGTTGCTGTTGCTGTTGTTGTTCTTGCTTCCTCCACTGATATCGTTGTTATACACGCCATTGCTGTTGTTACTTATACGAATGGTACTTGCTTTACTATTATTAATAACAATACAATAACATTTATATTATTGTTATATAATATAAATGATATTGTATTTTTGTTTCAATATAATAATATTCAAAATATTTGAATATTATTATATTGAAACAATAACTTATCATTACTACTAATATTATTATAACTGTGTCGGCTGCTGTTGCCCTTGTTGTTGTTGTTTTGTTGTTGTTGTTGTGTTGTTGTTGCTGTTGTTGTGTTGTTGTTGCTGTTGTTGTCGTTGTCGTCGTCGTCGTCATCGTTGTTGTCGTCGTCGTCGTCATCGTTGTCGTCGTCGTTGTCGTTGTTGTTGTTTTGTTGCTGTTGCTATCATCATACTCTCACAGAGGCAGGTAGGAAAGCTAAGACAGCCAGTCACCACTTACTACCACGGGTTTGCATCGAACGACACCGAAATGAGACGACGGTTGCTCGCGTACTTCCGGCAGTTACGCAGGCTGCCAGGGCGAGCAGGCGGCGTCTAAGACCGCTACGGCGAGCAGAACAGCAACGACACGTCACGTATCGCGCAAGTATCTGCCGGATCCCCGTCGTGCCGCTGGGGATGTACGAGTCATCGTATGCGCCTGCACGTGCGACGCGTGCCCGTCCGCGGCACATGCACGCCGCCGACATTTTGCCAGTGTAAGAGGGGACAGCACGCGAGAACGTGCTGTGTATAGACCTGTAATCCGGTAATGTGCGTCACAAGCTTACGTATGTCTAATTGCTTATATATATATATATATATATATACGTATATATATATATATATATATATATATACGTATGCTTAACTTGTATATTCAGGCACTAGAAGTCTCGGGTTCGATCCGGGCGAACGCGGCTATTTCTAGATTCGCAGTGCGCATATTCTCTATGTGTGAAAAATGGCAGCGGTCCTTAAAGATATCTTGACTATCAAAAGTTGGATATATATATATATATATATATAAATCTAAGTATTGATAGACTTGGAATTGGGGCTGATGTAGTTTGTCTATATATATATATATATATATATATATATATATATATATATATATATATATAGATAGATAGAATATAGATCACGACTGCACAATTAACTAATCAGGCCTGAAAAAGCCTATGAACGGTCTTGTTTTGCGCTAGTTTTTTTATGAACGGTTCGTGTCTTAAGGCATGTCGATACTTAAAAGTGGTTGACCTAGAAGGCTTCTACGCGACAAAAAATATATACATACATTTGCGCGTATGAGATGCATCATCTGTGATTAAAGTATAATGTCAGCTTGTGTATTGTGTCAGGAATCTTGTTTATATACACACAGAATGGTTCGTCCGCCCCTATATGTGATTACTCTCAGCACGACTATAAAGCCATTGTCTAAAGGTTCGTAATCTGAGATTGTGGAGTAAATCGGTTGTACTTCTTTATAGTTCTAGTAATGTTTTAAGTATGGTAGAATACTACTTTATGCCAGCATTTCGTATCTGCCTCTTAGACAAGCCATAGCCTGCTCATACTGGCCTTAAATGGGATTTATTTTGCACTAGAACAGGAGTAACAATACTCAACCTGATTCGAAGGAAGAAGAAAGCCTAAGAAAGGAAGGAAAACCATGACCATGTCCCATTTTTAGATCGGCGCGTTAGACGTTTAATGATTGACTCAATGATTACGGTCCAAATACACTGATCCAAACTACAAGCCCTCACAAACACATTTCTCAAACGCAGCTTAATTTCAACAGACCTTACTCATCTGTCAAATATAATTTGCTCAGGTGAGGACCACACTATCGCCTTAAACGACTTTCTGAACAAACATTTTACACACACTGTCCGACGCCGTGCCTTTAGAGAAACTCCTTCTACTGAAGCGCGAGTATCTAAAAGGCCACTGCGACGTCAAGACTACGCAACCACTCAAAAACTTTTTAGCCGAAACCGATCCAAATGCGCTCATGAGGTGCTGGACGGCAAACACATCATCACCGAAGTTGTAGAACACTGGGCCAACTACCCCCTGAACCACTCCCTTGCCCCGTATACACTCCCAACTCTGATCTCTTTGAGGTTTCCCTCCTTATCTCCCTAAAGGAAACTCACGCAGCTCTCCGCGGATTTTCTAAAGCACTAGACTTGGACGGGATTTGTCTTTCGTCCCTCCGTAAACTCCCGTTAAAAGTAGTCTGTTGTATTCTCAACATACTATTAATTAGCGATATTGCCTCAGCCCATGAAACTGCTCGCTTAGCGTTCATCCCTAAAATTAACAATGCCACATCCCCAAGCGATCTGCGACCCCTATCTATTAGTTAATACTTACAACAAACGCTTACCAAAATTCTCTCTAGACGCCTCCAGAACTCTTCAAAAGCTTCTCCCAATCCAGCGAGCGTTTCTCCCCTATAATGGGACCTTCGAGAATCTTGCGGTTCTGGATAGTATCCTTAACGATGCCAAGTCTGCAGGACATGAGCTCAGACTCGCCTCAATCGACCTCCGTAAGGCGTTCGACATGGTGAGTCATGAGTCCGTCCTGTGGTCACTCCGGACTTACGGATACCCGGAGGTATTCATTAATTATATCGAACGCTTGTACCTCTCATCTAAAACTCTCATAGAATTTGGACAAGAATGTCGCACATTTCAGTCAACTAGGGGTGTTAGGCAGGGAGATCCTCTGTCCCCCCTTTTATTTAATCTAGTTCTCGACGACATTCTTTCAAAATTAGACAAAACTAATTTCGGGTACCAACTTACTGATGATTTCCGCCTTATGGGCTTAGCCTTTGCGGATGATCTCATCCTCCTAGCCTCCACGAAATCTACTCTCCAACGGCTCCTTAATATTGCGGACCCACTTTTGAAATCCCGAGGCCTTGAAATGAATACTAATAAAAGCTTTACTATCTCCCACCTATTTAATAGGAAGGAAGGTAAAGGTTTTATCAATACCGTACCAGAATTTAACGTTGGAGATCGGCAATTGCCAGCTAAAGGTATGAGCGATCGATGGAGATATCTTAGAGTCGACTTTGACAGCAATGGCAGAGTTGAGTCCACCAAGGATATACTCCTTAATTTACTCAACAGACTCACTATAGCTCCCCTTAAACCCCACAAAAGACTCATATTTTTGAAAGACTTTCTTATTCCCCGTCTCCTATATAAACTGGTCTCCGGTCCCAGACCATCTTACGCACTCCTTAGCGACCTAGATAAATAGATCAGAAAGGTTGTTAAGTCGAGATGGCTTAAGCTCGAAAACTCGGTGCCGAACGCCTACATGTACACGCACACAGCACACGGCGGTCTGGACATCCCCTGCCTCCAAACATTCATTCCCAGACTCCGCCTCTCCCGCCTGACAGCATTACAACACTCCACGCACCTTGGGGTCCAATGGATGCTAACCACTGAGTACTTCAAAAAAGACCTTGCGAAAACAAGACTTCTTGGCGAGCGCTTGGGAACCTCCAATGAGACCGCTACACAAAAGACCGATTACTGGTCTCAACAACTATACAACACATTCATTGGGGCACATTTTAAAAAGCACACGAAACGCCCTTTGTACATTACTGGATTAAGGGTATGCCCTACCTATCTGGTAAGGAGAATTTAAACCTACTAAAGCTCAGGATCAACGCACTACTAACGCGTGCCAGATTGGCCAGGGGACGCCCGGGCTACAACAAACGTTGTAGGCACGGGTGTCATGCGCCTGAGAGGTTGGCTCAAGTCGCTCAGATGTGCGATACAACACACAAACAAACTATAAAGAGAAGTATTCCGTCGACCGGGCGCACCGGGTCAAAAGCTCAACTTCGTAATAACAACACCTACCGACGTCTGGGTTTTAGATGCCGAGGTTTGCGGTTCGAACCGGGACCTGGCAAAAGCGCGGCAGCACAAGATCACCAAATATGACGTCGAGTTCCTAAGGGCGGCGCCCGACCCGCAAAAACCTCGCAGATTCGGATCCATCACTATCTCTATGAGTGGTGTATGGGACTCCGAATCTGCGAGGACGCTCTTAGGGCTCGGCGTCACGAAGAGGAATTTTATGGATCTTACCGTTTTAACGTTGCAAGGAACCTTGAGGATATACCTCTCGCACCGGGTCCATAAGAGCGGGGGCTACCATCAAGCAAGGACACGGACAGCTGATTCTTAACCTCACGTGACACCTTTTTACCACCATTTTTATTAAGGCAAGCACTGCCGAGTGTGCAAACGTTGTAAATGATTAATAAATCATCACAATATTTTCTATATATATATATATATATATATATATATATATATATATATATATATATATATATATATATATATATTGCATGTACACCGTAAAAATAATGAAATAATCTCAAACTTTATTAGTGGCATGATATACGAGGTGTTTTACGTTTCTCCACTGCAAGAGATTTCTAACAGTACCTAAGCAAAAGCTAACAGTGCCTTGTCACACAATTAGGACAGTGAACTACGCTAAACTTATTTTGGCTGTCGCCTCAAAGGCGCGTACAATGTACAATAAATCAGGAAGTTGCTCGTCCGTTCTGTGCCCTTCATATGAACAATTCGAACAAATACCTAGTTTATTAGGAATTTCGTCTAAGCACACGCATATTCGATTATAGCGGTTTTATACCGCATCTTCAGGGCTACTGAAGGCATCTTTTTAGAGTTCTCAATGAGCACGTTTCTGCTCGTTATCTTGCTCACTGTTCTGGTTTAGATGTGGTCCGAATATCATGACAGTTTGACAGTCGGATCTCGTCCAAACAGAAGCGGTCGCGCTTACATAGGATTCAAGTGCTTCTACTTTCTTTAAGTTAGTCTTACATGTGACAACTATTCTAATACTATACTGCGTGCGTGCGAGAATCTAATGGCACTTCTCGACAAATGTGCCGTCAGATGTAGCTAGTGGGACCCAGGATGGCATTATGCATACGATCTCAGTGTGCATCTACCTCGGGCTACACGGTCTAATTGCGTAGTTTTTGCCCTTCCCATTTTCCGGCTACATACATTGCCCCTTATTGCACGTGCGATGACCTTTCGGTAAATGATTTACCTACCATTACAACGTTCATGTGGCCGCTTGAGCGGTTATTCATATCTTCGTCTAGAAGATGGTATTACACCGCAAAAGGCATCCAATCCAACCCCCGGCAAGGTTTGTGTGTAGCACTTGCCATCCTGCCTAGTAGTAGCACTTGTCCATTTATCTGTACATATGTACTTAAATTTTGTTTCTGCTTGGATGCAGTGCTTGTTACTAGTTGCTTTAAATGGCCAATACTATCACTGTTGTGCGTGTAAATGATTTATTAAATGCAAAACAGCACCGCAATTACTTGATGTGTACGTACATACATGAAGGCATATGCAATGCCTGTAACCCATGCGTGCCGCTTGTTTACTTAACATTAAGCTGCTTTCAGGCTCTCGTATGGTATCATAATCAAACTTTGATTTCCCAAACTTTAAGAAGCTTTTGTTTCTCCTAAAGAATTTTGCACATACTTTTTCTTAGTACACGCGATTGGTACTGAGTCAGATAACTTCATTCCAGGAAAGAACAAATAATTGAATATGCAGTGGTAAGTTTTTAACGCGAAAGTTATTCCTAAGTATAGCCAGCCCTTAGTACAAGTTAATTTGCCATTGATTTATAGTAGTATAAATATGTTTTCTTTTGTGCATCGAAGGTTTTTTTCCACGATTGCGTCAATATATAACAAATTAGAGGCATTACAAATTTGTAGACTGCTGTCACTTTTTATAAGTGTGCAGATACTGCTACGACTTCAAAGGTCACTTACGCAACATTTTTTCCTATATGTCTTAACTACAACAAACAGCTATAGGAGACCCTCTTCCATAACTTCTATTAAACGGCGCATAGCTAAAGTAGTGAGAATACATGTCCAATTCAAGCTTGACTTTAAAGAGGCTGCCACTTTGTTTCGTTGTGTCAACAAGTGGTTGAAAAGTCCCAGTTATCTACCGGTTCTTGTGCCTGATTGCCGTGAAGCCATGAGCAGTCAGAATCCTTCTTGCCAAACACTTTTGGTCAAAATTTGACGACTGTTTCAATAACTCAACTGGCTTCTCAAGTGCAGCCTCCCAAGATCATTCTCCAACTGTACGTGCAAAGGCCGTATTCTCTTAAAAAAGACTGGCGTCCCATTCGTATTTATTTCGGAAAGGTTTTAACTGCCTCGATTCTGTGAGATATGAATTCGTGTTCAACGCGTTCACTCATACGCAGTTGAAATATCTCAAGATTAGGCTATGTTCTCAGCTCACAAAAGTAGTTCTATTGTGTACATGAAAAGCAAACAGTGCCTTTAAACACCGTAATAGCATTGAGTTCTCTTATACAAAATGACCTAGTTGGGCGCTTGTAGTTAGACCACTGAATGATGCCGTTCTTATCCTTATAACCTAGTTTTGACGCAGTGTCAGCTGGTCAGTAGTGTTCATAACATTTTTGCACATACGACTAAAACATCTAAGTAGACCACGTTCGTGACTTTCAGGGCCATTGCACGCACAGAGCACATCAACAACACCTTTTGGCCTGGGGCGGAGCGCGCTCTTCGTCACAGACTACTCCGTATAGGGCGGCGTCACTGTCAAAGGGAAGGGAGATGACTTGCCATTCGTACGTGATTCCTTGATAGTAGAACGCGCGAACAGACATCTCTAATGAAACGGAACGTTGTGTTGAGGCTGAAGCGCTTGCTGTAGGGTCAAATGCCTACGCACTCAAACGGACACGCTGAGGCAGACGAGTCAGGGCAAACAGCTCACTTTCTAATCAATTTTATTTATCAATTCTCTCTTCTTTTCCGTCCCTTTGTTCGTTGTCCAATGTCCAACGTCTTGCCATTTTGGAATTCATTCCCCTAGATCGTATTCGCCTTTTCTCCTCCTAAGTGTTTCTGTGTTGGCTCTGTATACGTATGCAATCTCATTTGTACCGCGCACCATCATGCGCTCGATCTATTAGCTCTCTGTTTATGTGCCCGCTCGATTGACTGCCCTTCTATCTGTTTTTATCGAACAAATTGAAATCACTGGAAGAGCCGCGAAAACGGGTTGTCGTAAAAAGTCATTAATTTCTTATGCCTTCTGGGAAATGTTTGGACCGGCTGTGTCAGCAGTGGTAACAGCAGACATAAGCAACACATCGGACGATCAAATGCATCCGACAGGATTAGAAAGCTGTCTTCCGATGAATGAACCCCTGATGAGGTGCCTCCTCTGTTAGAACTCTCATTCTACGAGAGGTACGCATTCACTCGTAAACAGAACACACACTTGTGTATATACACATACCTACATATAAAGTTTTAACACAGATAATGTGACCATTGTATTGTATTCTGAAGCACTTATGTATAACATTCTTTTACAGGAGCTTAAGCATTGCAAATTTGCAATCTGGTTAATAAACCTTGCCTTGATGATGATATTTATATTAGAGAGAGAGAGAGAGCGAAAGAGAGGGGCTGCCGTATGTTATATAAAATAAGATAGCAGTCATAATTATCACAGTTCCCATTACACAACTATCCCTGCAACGTTCCTGTCTGACACGAGCGAGAGACTAGGTTAAGAGTTAAGCTGAAAATTAGCACAAATTTAGAAAAAAATGCGCATTCTCCTGAATTTCCAAAACGTTTTGGATCGTTCGCAGTCTAATCTCTTCACTCCACTTGCTTAGAATCAATAGTGAGTATTGATTTTCCTTTTTGACTTGACATGTTAAGAATATATGCATGATTAAATTAACCAGTTCGATACCGATTCGCACATTTCGCCTGATCTCTATAAATAAAGCAGACTTGGTACTGCTTTACAGTCGTAGATAAACGTAATGGGGTACATATGTAGCATACATGCAAGCGTTTCAACTGTATATATATATATATATATATATATATATATATATATATATATATATATATATATATAATTGTGAAGCAATTGAACGAATAAGAACTAAAATTATTGTGAAACAAATTTGTGCAATCGAAAAAAAATGTGCACATGGTGCGAATCAAATGTGTACAAGTGAAATAATTTGTGTACATGTTGTGAATGGTATTATATCCCCTTTTATGATAAATAAAAGAGCGTTTCAATCAATCAAATATATATATATATATATATATATATATATATATATATATATTATATATATATATATATATATATATATATATTTATATATATATATATATATATATATATATATATATATATGTGCGCATTGCTTTGGGCTAAAAGAGGATGTCGTTCCTTGCAAAACAGTAAAAAAAATTATATATATATATATATATATAGTTATATATATATATATATATATATATATATAATAAATAAATATATATATATATATATGCCAATGTGCGCATTGCTTTGGGCTAAAAGAGGATGTCGTTCCTTGCAAAACAGTCGACCACAAAAAGATTGCCCGAGCCTCTTAAAGCTGCATTTTGTCCCGCACTATTCTTGTACTGACGGTCATATCTTACGTTACTACGTGACAGAGTCAGAGTTTTGTAAGGTGTCGCCGGTTACATGGAATTAGGATTTACGGCTATTTGCAAACCACCGCCACATAAGCGCAGACATACAAACCCATATACAACCTGCTGACAATTGCAAAGCTCCTTTTACGGAGAGGGAATGCCTACCTAACGACGGCTGGAAAAACAACGCACACATGTTGAAACCTTCCATTCTTGTTGCGAAGTCAGTCTGGCGAAGCTCTCAGTGCTTTCCTAAGCATATGTGTCACGGCTCAGGGCAAAGAAGTTACGATGCCACTTTCTTTTCACCGCCAACGGCTACCTACAGGCGTCGCTCTGCCGTAACATTACCTGTCGCTGTAGACCGGATAGGTTTTGCCATGCAGCCACCGCAAACGCTCTTCTTTTTTTGGAGATGAATTCTAGCTATTTCTCTTTACTTACTTTCGTTCCTTGTCTTCTTTTTTGTTTGCTTTGTCACCCAGTAAATGTGTTGCAGCACAACCCGATGTCGACCGTCACGCCGGCCTAAATCAACATCGGCCTTTCATGTTCCCGTGTCGACTCATCAAAGGTACATACAGTGTTATAACAACAATACACATTCGGACGATGTACAAAGCTGCTTATATTCTGTTGTTGTAACAACGTGTCGTCGGTCGGTGTTGTCAAGTCTATATGGGCCTCGAAGAACACAAGCGATTTATCTTATATTCGAGTATATTGTATTGACGGCAAAATCCAAAGTCACTCCTCAGCACGGGGAAGTGCGAAACTTAGACTTAAACAACGCGGTGTGGACTCAGTTATCGGCATTGTCCACTAAGAGTACTAACAGTACACGTATTAAAAGCGTTTGACCCTGTATGAGATAGGGTTGTTCCCAAGTGGCTGTAACTACTTACTAAACTATTACTACGATTACCACCACTTTCAGTCACCACCACCACCACCATCACGATCAACCGTAGTCGAATCGTCATCAATAACGTGTCAGCTGGAACTATCTGCGTTCCGCGCAATGGCAGCCTGTTCGATGCGAGACGACCTGACACTGTGACACGGATCGTTGGATGGAAATACCGGGGAGCCGGTGACTGAGCGCGATGAGCGACGCTTGTGTCTGTTTCTTGGCTAAGCTCAGACTGTCTTCTGCTCATGAGGTGAACCGGGCGGGAAGCGGGCGCTCTCTGAACCACCGAGCCACCTCTGTTTCCCTATCCGCGCTGTCTTGGGCACGACGAGCACGCGACTACAGGATATGACGGGAGGGGAGGACGGGAAAGAGCAGAGAAGCCAAAACGTCGAGCAACCTAAACAAATGTCCTGCCCTTCCGAAGGAGTTTATTCTCAATCCGGCCCTTCGGCAGCGTTGCCCGTGTATCCCTGCTGTTGTTGTTGTTGTTGTTGTTGTTGTAGCAGCTCTGTTACTGCTTTCAAGCGACCAACTTCTATTCCCATGTTTTACTGTATCCTTCGCTAGTCCGTTCCGGTTCATCATCGATAAAAGCCGGTCTAAGGCCCTTAACGGCCGTAGCAAGAGACCACCGAGGAGCTGAGGTAGTAGTGTTATTTGTCATGCAACCTCATGCCATTATACGTACAAGGGCAGCGCCTTCCACCCTATCTGTTTCTCTCTCTTTCTCTGCTAAACCTTACGTGGCTATGACCCCTCGACAGCTCGCCCCCACGGCAAGATGCCCCTGAAGACGATAGAGACTATTGCCACTATCACAGCGTCCCGTGCTGTCTAATGAAGCATAGCGCGACACGCATTACCCCTCGAAATTATGTACGTGCTCCAGTCATAATGCTAGCCATTGAAATCAGTTCCAAGATTCAAATTGTTACGTGTGCATTAATCTAAACTGTGCATAAATATATATATATATATATATATATATATATATATATACATACACAAAACATTAAAAAAAAAAAATATATATATATATATAAGAATAATCTTGTATATGTATACAAAATTATATATATATATATATATATATATATATATATATTTTTTTTTTTTTTTAATTTCCCGTAAGGCAATTGCCCGTGTACGGATTTTTCATGTCATGGCTAAGTTTACTCCACTCCGGCATTTACCTTGTCTAAATTGGAAACCATGCAAACCAATTTAAGAGTGGCCGGTCTGGGTCTCGAACCCAGTCCTCCCGAATGCAAGGCAAAGGCTTTGCCACTAAGCCACCTTGCTCGGTATGCATATAGACAAGAATAATCTTCATCTCACAGGTACGTGATTAGCGTTCTTTCGAAATGCTTACGGTGGTTTAATTTTGCACCGACCTGCAGCTCTTACCTTTCAAAACGTGTTAAACAAGCTGCATATATCATCTGTCACAGCGTTCGAAACAGTCACGTAACTGAGCCGCTGCGTACAAAACATACAAATTGTATAATATACAATGGTAAAGCTAGGAGACGCGCGAAGTCCCGATTGAGCCCCACGAGGGAAACAACTGTGCATTATTTGCCAAAGCTGTGATACCAGAATGACACGGTCACTACGAAGTGTCCTATATTATTCATTTCGCAGCTGATGTCTTTTTCTCTCTACGATGGACGCCGACGGCGTTTTGCGAGTGACCGAACGCGCGCCGAAACGTATAGGTTTGTCAATAAAAGACGACGATAATCGTAGCCGTCAACTACGTGCGCGACCTTTGGCTGGATGCGGCGGCGGCAGCAGCAGTAGCAATAAGAACGGCAGAGTTGCCGGTCGGAACCGAGTCGGTAACGGTAGCTCCACCAGGTCTCAAGACGCCGCCACCAACGGCTACAAAAACAACAGCATAACATAGAATGGAGGCAAACGTAACGTCTGCGGTCACCGTGGCGGCAAAAGTGCCCGCATCATATCCCTCCGTTGCTACAACGGGAACAACGGAAGACGGCGTTAATTGACGCCGTTGGAAAACAACAGCAACCGTTACAACTGATCGATTGAACGAACGTTCACCTGAAGTCAGTTGATTCTGTTTTTATCATGATTCTCACGTGTTTTCGTTTTGACGTAGGGCTACTTACTCCCTTGTTTAGTGTTCTTGACTGGTTTCTCTCACATAAGTGCCTAAGAAAATGTTATATATATATATATATATATATATATATATATATATATATATATATATATATATATACAATATAAGTTGTCTATATGTGAAATATCTTCTAAAATATACACCCAGTTTGTATATTTCCGGACGTCCCACTCTCCCATAATTTTCTTCAGGGTCTCCAATGGATGGTACTTACAAGAGCTGTTATCGAATATCGCCTGTCTTGGCCTAGTCTTCAATGAGCGTATGACGTAGAGCAGCCACGCAAACATACTCCAGCATAAATTTGCCCCTGCTGTTGCTGCACTCGCTTATCTCCGAATTCGTGGGCTTTAAGTCTCCATTTTTGTTATAGTGTATAAGGCGCTAGTGGTTAGTTATATTCAAAAAAAAAAAAATAAGGCGCTAGTGGAACCCCACCTCTGCTGCTGTAGTTGTGGTATGGGGTAGGACATACCAAAGTGTCATCGTAGCACTTCAGTCTCTGCGAAACAAAGCCATAGTATATCACGCTATATTTGGTCTGCGGTTTAGATAATCAGTCAACTTCCTATTTAAAGGGCACGATTGTCTTATTATGAAATAGTTGATATGTTTTCGAGCTGCCATTTTTGTTTACAAAATCATTTTCCAGACCATGATTTCTATTGCTGCACCATACCCCCCCCGAAACAGGTGATCTTACATCGTTATTACTTTTCCGTTAACACGGTTTCTTGAGAATGGACCACGTCATCATTTAGTTACTATCTACTGCCGCCATTTCCGATCTATCGGCCTTTAAGAAAAGCCTTAGAGAGTTTGTGCCTTTATCCAATTTTTTTTAACTTCACCGGCGTCTCCTCTTGTTAATAATACCAGTTTTCAATTTGATTTATTTTACTCTAGTCAAAATTACTGCACTTCCATATAATTTTCCGTACCTTTTTGATTATTATTATTATAATTATTATTATTATTATTATTAAATAGTCATTATCTTGGGAATATTTGTTATTTGAATAAATAATAATAATAATAATAAACCTTTGAGATTGGTTTAATACAATCAGAAGTAATAAAACTTTGATGCAGTTCAAGGACAAGCCAAAACCAGTGTACTTCAGGCCTAGGAGAATACCTTACGCCCTCGCCGAAAACGGCAATAAGGGGTTACAGGCAATGGAAAGGAAAGGCCTTAAGAAAGTTGGATTGCAAGAAAAAAAACCGGAGTTTAATGTGTTTCTTCAACGTCTTGAGAATCAGCCTTCGGAAGCTACAGGGGATAGCCCCACATCCATATTCGTCGGCCGACAGATTCGCATAGCTGAGCTTAAAGAGAAGCGACAGGTACCGGCGAAGCCGGCGGAGATGGATTCTCGATTCAGCGTGGAAGAGTCTGTGGCAGTTCGAGACTACCGGAAAAAAAAGCGGTGTGTATCCCGTGTCGTAGAAATACTCGGATGAAGGCACATGCTAGTACAGTCACCCGAGCTCGGCACGCTAAAGAAAGAATTCGGTCAAGTCCGAAACCGGACGTGGAAAGGAAAACGAGCTATACTGTGCACAAGCACTTGGGTGACATGGGCGACCATGGCGACGAGCAGCCAAAACAATCTGAGGTTGCCGTAATGAGACCATCTTCTACCGCTAAATCAAATTCTTTTTCAGCACCGACTTAACCTCCAAAAATAGAGGCGGAATTTTCTACCGAGCCAGCTACGCCAGTGAATCCGATTACGTCAACGCTCTACAAGAGCCTAGAGTTCTGCCACCAAGAACAAGGATAGATTACCGAGAGATGGCCGAACAAAGCCATTGTCGCACGTAGCTTTAAGTATTACTACATGCATACATTATTACATATTTCATAGTTAGCGTAGGGGACTGTTGTGTCTGGCCAAGTTCAGGTGGACACATGACTGTTGTGGCTGGGCGCCACGTGTTGGCAAACGTGCAGGGTAGTACGAGAAACGTCCCGAAGATTCGATAGAGATGTTTACTTGTACCGAGACGAATCTACCATTCGAGAATAATTCAAAAAAACCTGTGAGGCAATAAATACAGCTGACACAGAGTGCAGAGTAGCACTACAGAGAATGTAGAGACACTCTACAGGTGGCCGCAGGCGATCGTGTTTTCATTCCTACGTACTCGGCTAGTCTAAGTTCAATAGACTAAGTCATTAGGTCAGTGTGTACAGTTCAAGTACATATTAGTGGAAGATGGGATGGTCGTAACTAGTGCATACGAACGTCCCAATTCAATTACATATTAGTTGTTAAGAGACTAAACACTTCACACGCGAAATAAAGCGTATTTATAATAGTATACGCCTACAGTGAGTGCTATAACTCCTCCAGAATAGAGTTAAAATTACTTTTATTTTCAATAATAAAAGTAATTTTAACTCCAATAGTAATTAATCCATTCTTTTAAATACTTGATTATAATAATAAATCTAAAATATATACAACAAATGTGTAAAAGAAAAAAAACTCGGCTAGCGAGACGCTTGACAGGACCCGCCCGCTAGTCGAAAAGGCCTAAAAACCTAACAAGAAGGGCAGCTAGCAATGTTTGATAGGTGGCTATGACCTTGCCAAAGCAAGAGGCACGCAAGCTTCTGGCAAGGAAAACCTTTAAGTTAGGTGGCTTTAATGGCACCTTGAGGAATGGATCACCCTACTAGCTTGCCATAACTGTCACAACATAGCGCACACAACCAGAGAATGCAGGAGCAATAAAGCCAAAAACCAGATATGTTACAGGAGGCCGGGCACGTCGCCCAAAACTGCGAGGCTGAAGCCCTTAAGTGTTACGTATGTAAAAATGCGGTCATCGTGCCAGATCTAAGGCATGCCCCAACTGGCTCGGAATCCTGACCGAAAGAAAACAAGCAACACATGCGACCCAGCAGACCGCACACGGTATTAGAGGTGGCAAAACTAAGTCGGCCGCTCAGGAGACGGAGATCGAGCAGCAAATCACCCAACAAGTAGAAAAAGGAGAGCAACTGACTGCGGAGCAGAAAAGGCACTGAGAAAGGAGGCCCGCCATAGCAAGACAGACTTAAAAGGATAAACGAAATAGGGTGCGCAAAATACCGTTCGGTTTCATGACACAGATGGGCAAACCATTCGCCCTCAAAGGACCCAGATAAGCGTGGGCGCGCGGCCTCCCAAGCTATCACCGAAGAGGAAGACGGCGGGCCGCGACCAACGGACCCCCCTGACAGCCTTTCCGACGTCGCGGAACTGACAAGAGAGTCTTGCGCCTACGTCAGCGGACGCAAATATCTAGGTACGGCCGTCAAGATCCTGGCGCGTGACGTCGCCTGGAGAGCTACTCCGGGCGACTGAAAAGAGGGCCCAAATGGCACTTAACAGGTCAGATGGAGCACCAGCAGATGGATGCAGGCACCCTAACGGAAAGAAATACAACGGACTCGAGATGCCAATGCACCCCAGAAGGCTTTGTCCTGGAAAGACAGGCCGAAAGGATCAATAAAATGATCGAAGGGTGTGACACCGAAGAGGATCTCAAATGCCTCCTCTCAGAAGACTGGGTATCAGCTGCCTACACGAGGGTGACAACCCTAAGAGCCAGTATAACAAATGATAGTCCGCTCCGGGTGCTTGTGGCCAGAGCCTCAGACAGTGTCACTTGAAGGAACAGGGCCTGCCAGTTCCAGGGCATTGTCGGGGAGGCCGGGAGTAAGACAGGCGTGGTCCTGTCTCGCCGAATAACAGACTTGGGCTATTTGACTCTTGGTTTTACTCCTGCTTACCTCACAAGCAGTAGGTAGCAAGTCATCAGAGTAACGTGTAACTTTCACAGTAAAGGTGCCATAAAAAGGCTTGACAATTATCAATGATTTGACCAGGCAAAGTGCAGCGCAGCCGCATATGCAATTGCCTCTTTGCTTTTAGCTCTAGGGTAGTTATAGCTTGGCGCAAAAGAAGCCTGCCCTTTCCCGCCCAGCTGTGCCGGCACTAGTGCATCATAAGCACGAGTAGCACAAATAAATGTCAAGGTTACCCGTCTCAAAGGCGCTTTTCCCATTTTGTATGGTGTTACAATCGTTTATATGGTTATCACTACCTGGTTCAAAATTTTCAAACGCAGTCTTTCACGAGGAGTACAAGTTGTGTGTCTGCCGGTTCTGCCTGCGGAGGTGTGCCAAGTACCATGCAGTGGAATGCACAGCGCTGGACCAATCGTTGCAGTACTTCCCTCGCCGCTAGCGTGAAGAAGATAAGGCATTATGAAGAAACATTTCATGAACTGTATCTTATACTCAATTGAGGGAAATAAATTACGAATTATAAAATTACAATCGTTTATATATATATATATATATATATATATATATATGAGATGTATTAGTTAACCACATTAGCCATCAAAACCAGGTTGACATAATTTAATGAGGACTTTAGGATACTGTTGATTTCTTTATCTGTCAGCCAATGTAATTTAGTACCTCTGCCTTGTTTGCGTTGATTTTCAGCAAAAGCGGTTACAAGAGTACCCAGGTTATGTGCGCATACTAAGGCGTCGATCTAAAAATTTCCTTCCTAGCACTCACAGCTTACAGAATCACGCCTAGTAGCATCGAAATAATCAACATTTTCTAAGTTTCTTCAACGTTTCTAACTATATAATTGCAGATACATTGAGACGGATTTTGAGTGAGCTGATTTCGGTCGCGAAGGTTACTTACTGCCGTTTGCTAAATGTAAAAAAAAAATAAAGGCTACCTTCGGCGCACAAGTTCGCTTTGAATTTACCAGCAGGGTAAAGTCAGACGTTACATTTGCGTTTGAAATTCTTTGGTTCTGTATGATCGCGCAAGTTGCTTTTTCGGCATCTGTTTGTGATACAGTTTCGTGCAGTATTTGCGCACTTTTCACGCGAATACCTTCAAGGGGACCTGATGAAGCTCGCTTTGCGGGCATACTCGCAATTAACGAGACGTGCTTGCCTTCCGTCAGTACTGTCAACAGTAACCCAACGCAATTGATTCAGCGCGAAGCCCAGCGCTTCAGGCAACTTTCGTACTCAGGTAGAAGATGTTCAACATCGGGTATCCTTCAATGCAATCATTGTGCGCTCATTTATAAACTCTCGTTTACAACTGAATGCCGGCATAACCAAGTTTAAAGAAGGCGGGCGTTCGAATGATCAAATCAATCAACAGGGGGCTTGTTTACAAACAAAGTAGTGTTTGTTTACACGCGCACCTTGGTGAATCTGCGTTTCACGTATAACGTAGACGACGGCGGTGACTTAATGATAGTAATTAAAAAACAGTGGTATTTTGTCATTAGCAGTGATGACTATGATGGTGGTAAATGAGGTTAATGATAATTATTGTAGTAGTTTTGTGGTGTATATGGCGATCATATTGTTTTCTTTAAACTATATATATACTCTAATTACCAAAAAGTATGATGCAAATTCAAATATCGATATCGTAGTTGTAATCGCACTATGAATAAAAATAGATTCGAAAGTTTGAATAACTGTTGTTTCCCTAATTAGCATCTTGTGACATCAACGAAGTACACATACGTTGGCTAGAAATTCTGTCCAGTCTGAACACATTTGTGAGCTTGTGTATACCGTGGTATGTATAAATCTCCTTTTATCTATATCTGCTAATTTATACTGTTCATTTTAGCTGTGTAGCTGCTAAATCCAGTGCCAAACATCCGTAGCTTGTAAATAAACGTGAACCTGTTTCCTATTTGATAGCCGGCGATCTAAGATCTTCGCAAGCGCTAGTACCACATACGCATTGTTGGTTACCTAAAATATTCTTAGTTTGATCATTGTGTATATTATACGCATTGTAAACTAGCTAATAGCAAAACGCCTCCCATCTCATTGTGGCCAGCATGCACACAATAACTAATGGGTCATGGTGTTGATCGTGCGCTGAATACGGTGTGATTCTCCCTATTAATTCTCGGTAACCGTCGTAAGACTCAATCGGAAAGTGACGAATATTTGTATTGGCTCAGACACGCGTGCAAGCCTAGAATAATAATACGCGATCTGTAAAGGGCCTGCTTACGACTTAACCGTGCAGAGGGTAACACTTACAACAATAACTATAGCTTAGATACGCTTTTTAACTAATTTCCTATATTGCAGGGAATGTCATGCATCCCGTTTGAACGGTCCGGGGCCCACATCGTCTCCTGCAAAGGTGAATTAAGTGATACTGGATAATACGTGCGCTGCAACTATATCATGCTATGTTTCCTGTGGCGGCGCGGTCCATAGAGGCTGGTGCGCCAGTCATGATTGTTATCTGCCGGGATATCGCCGGTTCGATACCCCTTGTTGATCAAATTGTCTTTGAGCGATGCTTATGTGAGGAGAGATGATAAACCATATTGCAATAAGGACTGTTGAGGAAACGCTAGATATCTCAATATATCCAGCCCTCGGTGCGTTAAAGGTATATCTCACGGCAATTCCAAGCCCGTAGAGGACAAGAGATGGTCTAGAACTAAGCTATGCTTCCTAATAATCTTTGTATCCCGGGGGTGTTATTTGCTACTTGCTTCCAAGTACTGGCCGCGTCCTTTCGTTGCTTTCTGAATAACTTTCATATTTGCTGTGTATGAGCAGTTCACTTTAATAATTTCCTCTTGCTTTCTCTCTCTCTCTCTCTCTCCCTCTATATATATATATATATATATATATATATATATGTTTGTATTACGTGGGAACCTAAGGTTTTGGATTTTTTTACTTAGGGATACACATCGATATGTTCTTTCAAAAGTAAAATATTTACCTCCAAACTGCGTTGTTCGATGTTTTTTAGCTTCACCTCGACGACTTCAAGTACCAATTACTGAGGAAGGAACTGCACGGCATCAGGTCGGGCGAATTAGCTGGGTGCTTTGCCAGCGTGGCTTTTGATGCGGCGAATAAAAGCCTCAGTGCTCTTCCGGGACGGTTGGCTGGCGCGTTGTCATGACGGAGGAACCAAGAGGCGTCTAGGAGACGTAGTTGCCCAAAACCTCTAATGGGCATTCTGTTACCAACCGCTAACTAACTAGGCTACCACTAAAGGAATACACGGTACTTGCGAGAAGAATATACGCTCTCGGGTCCTAGTAGCTATTGGCGGTAGACGTGGGTGGGTGGCCACCGCACTGGCGCAGTTCGCTCCGAGCTATTACCACCCTGACTCTGTGACGTCTAGCCAGCGAGTGCCGGCCTGACCTGGCGGGCCGTGTACGCCGGTCGCTGCCGGCGGTTGTTGACCTTATTGCCGTCTCTCCGCCCTAGTTAACGCTAGGATCCCGGAGAACGCATTATGGTTTATACCTCATTCAATACGCATTACATTCGTATAGTTTCGTTCACATGCACGTTGTCTTGTAGCAGTCGAATTGGCGCCAAATATCAAACATTAAACGAATGACGCGCAGTAGCCAGTCCGTCACACATTCTGCATTACACAAATCACCGCTCGCCACTGCACCGCACTATTTCACTTCGACGAGCGCCACAATTTCACTCCCCGGGGGTGGACACCGTTACCTTGCCAACCAACAGCTGACATTTTACTTTTGTGGGTGGGAGCTCTCCGACGCCTCATCGGTGCGACTCTAACACTTGAGTAGAGGGTCACAAAAACAAACCTGCATGTCTTCACCTGCAACGAGTCTTGAGAATTGTATAGAAGACCGCCCCTCGTCAAATTCTATCACATATTTTCGAGCCGGAAAAAGCCGCGCCTCTTTTTTGTCTACCTTGTGACAAATCACAAAATCTCTCCTCTAGCGATGTTTAAGTACGTTTGAGTTTTCGTTGATCGCACGTTGTGGCGTTCGTCTAGGGCTCGACTAGGGCTCGTCTATGTAGAGAGAGCGTCGACAAACTTTCGAAGGCTCACGAACTTCTTCAGCTAAATCCGTGATGATTCGTCGTGATGAGGCCAACACATCGGCCGCAGCCGCCCCTAGCAGCCGACCGCGACTGCTAGCGACTGATTTAGACGACGACGGGGACGGGAACGCTTCATCCCCCTCCCGTCTCGACATCGTTCGATCAACGAACGCCCTCATTCGAGCTACGTTTTTGTCGTGCATTGCTACATTTGGCCGTTTTCTACGGTGTTCGTCGTGCAAACCGAAATATCGAATTCGATATTTTCTCTATCATCCATACACAAAGGGCTTCAATCCTAAGGATCGATCGTAGCGCTCTACGTGTGCAAACACTCTTGTGCACTCTAGTCCTTACTGAAAGTTTTTCAAAGAGCAACACACAGCCCGATTTTTGAAAACGGCTGTTATGGTGTCGACATGCTTGTGCAAGCCATTTTCTCACAGCGTTGTCTTTGAGCTAATCGACTTGATTGTTCCACTCACACACTAACAAAGGCGACGTTATCGAAACGTTTAGACTCTTTGTAGAAAAGCAGCTGGCGTAACCAGAGTTTCCCCAGTACAGTATATAGCGGTCATCTAGAGAATCCGCCGAGGAGGCAAAGTCGTGGCTTTCGTATAGATGCCGTGGTCTGTACCATGTTCGATCATTCTAGATGACGTAGTCATACGGCTAACAAAAAACGTTTTGTTTAGGAGTGAGGATGAAATTTATAAAAGCAGTTATTCTGTCTTTTTTCTTCTACATAGTTGTGCAAAATCTACGTTTGCGGGAGAACCAGTCAGCGCACAAAGAAACCGATCATACCGGCGTGTTTGGCGGAAAATTTGCACAATAAAGTATACATTACTAGCTTGCGTAGCAAAAAGCGAATAGCCAGGTTAAGGAAAGTCATAAAAAGTCAAAATGTTACGTTAACGCTTTTTTGTGCAACATCGTAATTTTTTCCATTACGACCAAAAATGCACGTCCAAAAGACTACTCTCAGGCAATAGCAGATTTAATGCCCACTACATTCGTACCAAAGTGATGGTGCTGCGTTACGTAGGTGCCAAGTGACTAAGCTTTTTCGATAGTCATAGTTGTTATGTTTCACGTTGAAGTTTTCACGTCCAGAACCGTAGCATTTTGCCAAGACGTTTCCGCCCCCTCTTTCCATTAGAAAAAATTATTCTCTAGCTGAGTTCTACTAAACCTCAAAATATGTACTTAACTTTCTTATACACCCTATGCAAGTATGCATGCCTTCGCTTTCGATATGACTGAATGAATTTTCCGCCAAACACGCCGGTATGATCGGTTTCTTTGTGCGCTGACTGTTTCTCCCGCAAACGTAGATTTTGCACAACTATGTAGGAGAAAAAAGACAGAATACCTGCTTTTATAAACTTCATCCTCACTCCTAAACAAAACGTTTTCCCGGCTTCCACCTATTGGCAAAAATGATTTTCTCACCGAGTTTGACCATACCCTAGCGTTTTGGACACACAAATAGGAACACCCTGTATATATATATATATATATATATATATATATATATATATATATGGTTACTAAGTTATTTATTAAACGAGTTAAGCTAAGCGTTGTAAACGATGCAGTTCCTTATTGTGTGGCAGTTAGGCCCTGTGTCGCCGAGCAGGTAACGCAGATTCTCCCCAAGGAAGATTCGAGGTTGCTCAACAGGCGTTTAATGTGTTGGAGCTTGCTGTTTTTGTTGCCCTTTGGCGGCCATCTCAGCTCACCAACTGCAGGTAGAATATGGAAAAGAACCGGCGTAGTCAACAAAATTTAAAACAACCTCCGTAAAAAATAATTCTAGGTAGATTATAGATATCGTGCGGCAGGTTGGAGGCCACCCTAGGCGCTTATCCGTTGACATACTATTGTAGTTAGCTACAACGCTGCCACCCCGCGCCTACCCCAATCAAGAAACATTGGGTTTCCGGTGGACGAAGAACGTTTTCCATGAAGGCATGTCCGATGAATCTCACAAATGTTGATGGTCGCTTTTATCTACAGTGCTAGTCCCAGACGGGCCACCTCAACTGGGTCGCTGATATTTACTATTTGAAGCAAACAAGGTGGTTTAACGCAAAAGCGTTTGCCTTTTCATGGTTCCCAATTTAGACAAGGTGAATGCCGGAATGGACTAAAGATCGACCATAATCGAAAATAAACGGAAGATATAATAAGAATATATATATATATATATATATATATATATATAGGAGAAGCCTTCCCCGTCTTTCAGTCACCCGCAATGCGCACCACACACCGCCAAAGAGGGGTGCACCCCCTGTTAGCAGGGTCTGATACTTGGATTTAGGCGCTTTATGGGTAGGTTAGGGTCCTCTGGCGGCCATTTTGAATAATCGGCCGGGAGCCTCATATGTGTCAGGTTTGATAGATCAGGGCCACAGCCGAGAGAAGGCATTCGTGTTCCACTATACGCCGAGGGTATTCTGCTCCGTAGGTCTCATGGTGTTTCGTTATACAAAATATTATAGATCTAAGTACTATCTGGAAAACCTAGCCATTAACGCTATACTGACATAATGGTCATACATCGCCTGAAGATGATTGGAGTTCTTATCGAAAGCATGCTTGTGCTATACAAAGTACCATATTTGCCATGACTTTTTGTGAGGGCAGGGGAGACGCGAGTTCAATCCTGGCACGACACCCTATTGAAGCAATCTTTCATTGCATATTGGCTTGGAGTTATAACTATATAGAAATGAACAACGATCCAATATTAGCTTGAGAGGGAGGTAATGAAAATATACGCATTAAGCATAAACGTATTCAGGACGACGCTCGAAATTCGATCATTCTAGATGACGTAGTCATACGGCTTACAATACGTCTTACCTACAATATTCTTCCGGTTTGGAAGACGTGTCCACAAACCGCTATTTTAGCCCCTATGCGATTGCAAGAAGTAGCGCCATTAGAAATCTCGTTAAAGTCATAGGCTCCACTAGAAGATAGCCTTGTCGCGCGGCTTTTGATTTGTAGGAGTAACTAACGTCTTGGTTTGCCGATTTCCGCAAATATGGAGTTCCCTACCAAAATAGATTATACATATATATATATATATATATATATATATATATATATATATATATATATATATATATATATATATATATTTATAGTTACTAAGTTATTTATTAAATACGTTAAGTTAAGCATTGTAAACTATGCAGTTCATTTTCATGAACGAATTCAATGAAACTTAGAGAACAGAGAAAACTAGCACTTAGATCGACTGCAACAGCAGGCCGACAAGGGCCGCAACACCAATGCAACTGCATGGCTAAGAGAGATGCAGAGATACAGTCGAAAAGATGTGACACAGAGCGAACAGCGGGTGGTTTGAAATATTTTCATTGTACGCTGACACAATCATGGATTTTGTACCCTGACTGTTTGATAGCCTAAGATGAGAACGAATACGGCAATCACCTAAAGTAGTCACTGTGCCAGCCAGACAAGGTCGACTCCACAGATGCGGACAAAGACTCTTCTTTCGGTTGCTCTACTACAATGGCACACATAAATGCCACAGGTTCATGCTAGAAGTTGAGCGTTATTACGTCTAGTCCTAGTAGGAACAATAACGAAGCTTAGAAAAACAGCCCGGCATGACACGTAACGAAGTTTCCGGACCTGGTGGCGCAGTCCCATTCTTTCCCAGGCATTGGCCTTCACACATTATCGGCCTGCCGGCATTGCCTGACAACGAGTCAGGCGCGCCGCGGCCACCGCTGATGTCACCTTCTGTGACCATTCCCATATCCGCCCACTTTGCTCAACGGTGCAATGCACATCGCCTGTGGTGGTTGCTGCCTGGCCACTACTTCATGGTGAAGAATCCTATCATCGAGTCCTCTCCCATCATCGAAGCCACCGGAAAGGCGCGGGAATTCCCTTCGTGCTTGCCACAAATAGCCTCAGCTATTACGACCATAACTACTACTACTTTTACTACAGTAACAACAACAACAACAACAATAACAACAACATTAGCAGCAGCAGCAGCAACAACAAACAACAACAACAATAACAACAACAACAACATTAGCAGCAGCAACAACAACAATAACAACCACAAAGAATAGTTCTACTGCCGCTACTACGGAAGCCATAGCCACCACCAAAGCTGCCGGCTTCTCCTGTTGGCTTCTGCAGTAGAGCCCCGCTGCTTGTAGCCCCCTCCCACAGCCGGTGGTGGTCGCTGGAACTGTACTGTACCGACGACGTATTATCACGGCGAGACCCGAAGCCAATCGTTCTTGCGGCCACAGCGTCGGGTGTGCCTTACCCGATGCTGGCGTGACGCATATGTGACGCGAAAACTTGCCACGGTTATGTCTCTCTTTTGCTGGCCAGTAAGCAACCAGCTGTTGCCATCGACGCTGCGACGGTGTGTTCAGCCGACGTCCGGTAAGGTGAGGCTGACCGACCAAGACGGGGGGGGGGGGGGGGGGTCATCGAAGACGCACACCCGAAGATAAACAGCAAGACAGCAACAAAAACAACAACAACAACAACAACAACACCAACACCAACACCAACAACAACACCAACACCAACAACAACAACAACAACAAAGAGAGAAACGATAACAAGACGACGACGACAAGGAGACGACACACACTTCCCACAGCGAGGACGATGCTTTCAGCGGTCACGGACGACTACACAAATGTGTCGTCTTCTGTCTATAACTGGATAGGCCGCCTGCTAGAAGCTATGAGGCAATGAAGGAACTAAGAAAGGTCGGGAGGAAGGACTGGAGACAAGGATGAAAAGGAGGCAGCCGACCCTCGGAATCCTCTCACCCACCTATCCGGTCCATGTATCAGTGGAGATCGTCTCGGATAAAGATGGAAGCCGATGGAGATCGTGGCGTATCATTGCCAGCGATGGCTAAGCTCCGGTCGTATCCAGTTGGCGGTTTGAGCCTGCGGCCTACAGTCCTCGTCGTTGTCATCGTCGGCGTCGGCCTTGTGGTTCCTGCCGAGATCAGACTAGGTCACATCCGTCCACTTTTTGTATGGAATATATTTGTTATTGCACAACTTTCTTGTAGAGTAATTTAAAGAGTCGGCCTTTTGTTAGCTTTTTGTTTGCCTACATAGGTTCTGTTGAGCTGACTTCTCCCTCAACGCGTGAACTCAAAGCGATTAAAATGGCCATTTCCAAAGATGATGAAACACCGTGGATTGCAAGTAAAAATAGAAGCAATATCAGGACGACTTAACCAAGCATTAATTTTTTCCTGCCCTAGACGGCCTGGATTATTTTTTGGACAATACTTTCGTATGAGTAAATAGAAAGGACGCAGGTGCGGACACGAGAGACACGATAGCACAAAATAACGCCAAGCCGTACGCGGAGCGTGTTTGCCCCGGCCCGTGCCTCTAAACAGCAACATGCATTAGGCAAGAGAAGTCATTGGTCAGAGCACATGATATCAATGATGTCGGTACCTGGAGATGTTTGATTGGCTATCCCGCCTGCGACGGATTTTCGCTGAGGCTGAATGTTGCTCACGTTGCGGTCGGAATGCGAACGAGATCTTGACCGGCGCTCAGTAGAACACGAGATGTAACACGGCTCTGAATGCTGAAGCTTCTTCGAAATAAAAAATAAATATTTATATATATATATACAGTCCGCGAAAGAAGTGTACAGCCACCCATGTTTGCCACATTGCACACATTTATTATATCCAGTCGTGTAAGGACTACAGTGATACATGCTCATAGAATAACAGCGGAAACTTTCATCGACATTTGAGGTTTCGGATTACTTTAAAACACGAAATTTCTACATCTGACACGGTTACAACGCGAAAAAAATTTACAGCCACTAGCAAGATGCATGTCTTAGCGAGTGAACAAGGTGGAATTACGACGTTTGGGCTCATTTAAAAGCTCGACGGAGACAAAGGCAGACACATCGAGTGCACCCAGCAACTATACCTAATACTTAGTAAAATTCCCGTTAAGTTTGTTAAGTGAACTTCCCGACAATTGTTTTTTGTCGGTGTAAACCTTTCGGGCAGCCAGCCCTACACATTTTCGATGATATTAAGATCAGGTGAGACTGCAGGCCAGCGTAGGACCGGTCACGCTTGCCTGTGTGAATGCAGAAAGAAAAACCCAGAAAGTGGCATACCATGATGATGCGTGAATAATTCGGTGATAATTTCGGTGTATAGTGTGTGGATGTGCGACGAAGGGGTAAAGAGCCCGGCCGCAATGAAGTTCAAATAAGTCCGTTTCAGCAAGGCGAAGCATAACGAAACCTCCCACGCAGCGGTCCGAAGCTGGCAAGTAATGCTAGATCATTGCCGGGTGGGACAAAGTCAACAACGCCTTACCCAATGTATTCAACGATAAATCTCACAGGCTGTACGGGCAGCTTAAAATACGTGCCGGCCAGTTCATTGCTGGCACGTAATTGTGGAGAAGTGTTAGAAAAGAGGAAAGTTACTGAACGCAGCTCTCTATATACATCATCATATATATAACGCAGCCCTCTATATACAGGCTTTGCCACCTCTGAGATGAGACCGCGACTGACACCGGAGATTGAGCTGGCAAAGAAGACCGCTAAAACAGACAGTGATGCGGCTCAAGCTATGCAGGCTAGCAAAGCATTATTGCAGATGATGCTAAGATGATTTCAGCAGACGCTAAAGAGAATTGAGGAGAGTGAGGCCGAAGTTAACGCGAAGGGCACACTAGTCATACAGCAAGAACTAGCCGTAAAGATCGAAGCATTCAAGCAAAAAGTGAACAACAACAAAAAGCAAAGGCACACTTGCGACAGCAATAAAATAGTTGATAAACTGTAAGAAAGGCTGGCCGTTATTGAGGAGACAACGTCAACGATAGCTGAAATTGACGATGAAATGGAAAAATGTATTCGGGAAAATCGGATAAAGACGACAGACGCGGCGTTAAAGAGGAGACATAGGTATTAGACTTAAGCCACAGTTGCGAAGAGAACAAAGAAGGACAAGACGAAGAAGTCGGAGGTGAACAGCGGCAGCAGGCAACAGCAACAGACGAACATGATCGTCAGAGGGGGTGCGCCGTTATGACCACAAGGGTAGAAGAGAGATAGAGAGAGAAAGAGGCAAATCGCCGAAAAGAAGGAGAGGAGATTCCACGGATCAGTGATGATCGACGGAAAGCTGCCAGTGACCAGATTGATAGAACATACCTAAACTGTACTCCCGTCACACCGCTCTCTTCTATCCTATGTCCCGCTAACATCTAACAGGTCACCGATGTAGCTGAATCAGAGGAAAGGATTTTAAAGGAGCTCCAAAGCCATGATTCAAAGATCAGTCTCTGCCTGGTATTGCTCCCCGCGGTGTTCTTGAAGGGGCAGCAATAGGCGTAGCATATCCACTAAGCAAGATTGTCCGAAGGTCACCAGAGGAAGGGCGTGTCGACCATCGTTCTATTGTAAGGTTTGGGTTGCTCCTCTCTACAAAAGTGGGGCCAAGATTTGCCCGGCACAAAAGTGGGGCCATTGTCTGCTCTGCAATTCTGAGCAGTGCTGAGCAAATAATCTGCTGAGCAGCACGCAGTTTCCCTACCGCAAGGGCCGGTCGACCAACGATTATCTGCTTCTGTTTTTCAGCGACGCAGGACGATGGATAAGTAAAGGACTCCTTGTGGACGTCATCTACTGTGACTTCAGGGGTGCCTTCAAAACTATGCCCCACGATCTACTCATCTCCGTACTGCCATCCAAAAGAGTTGGCCCCAAAGTCACCCAGTAGATTTCTGATTTTCTAAAGGATCAGACTTTCAGAGTGAAAGTTTGGAGAGAAAGGGTAGTGTTCTTACTGATTGTCCGCAGAGTACTAGAAAGCCTCTTGTTTATGTTTTTTATTGATATGGTCAAACACGTCATACAAATCGGTAAAATATGCAGTATACGCCGATGATATTAAGCGTTGCGTGCCTGTTCGAAATTATAATGATACGAACGTGCTACAATGTGTACTAAACGACTTTACTGTGTAGTCGTCAAAGATGGATAAGCTAAAAGTATCCGCCCACAAGTGTGAAGTACTGCAGCTCGGTATTAAAAATATCACGCATAACTACATGTTAGACGGCCTAGTTCTGACAAAAATGGAGTATGCGAAAAACCTTAGTGTACGTTTCCCGACGTCCTTGACATTCACTGAGCAACTAGATACTTCGTGCGTTTGTTGTAAGAAGTGCCTCTTCCTATATAAACTGTACAAATAAAATGTTTTGTCATTATTAATGTATGGATGCCAGGTGTGGAACCCTCCAAGACTGGATAATCTTGGATTACTAGATAGAATGGCATAACACAGCTGCGCCGCCTGAGAGACAAACAACAGGTTAATCGGGTGGCTACTTATACAGGGGGGTTTAATTTATTTCTATGAGGGACCGAGTAGCGAAATATATTGTGGCAGCAACTAAGCAAGGTATTGAAATGTTCTACTGGTGTTTCACGAGGCTGGTAGATATTTTCCAGGCCCGGGATATGGAAGCTGCTGTGAATGGCATTGGCACATAAAATGTTTTTATTCACACGGGGTGGGCATTTAAACGAGAGGGAAGCGGTGGGGTGCAGACATAGGCACATACGATGAGACAACAGATACTGGGACAAAAGAGCATAAGGGGACAATATGGATAAAGACAAAGGTGGGAGAACAGGAAAGGCTACAGGAATACATAGGAGCAGTGGAGATCAAGAAGCAGAGCAGAAGGAATGCGCAGGAGCAATGTGCCTTTCGAACGAGTTGCTATGTCAAATATGAGAAAAGAGAGGCAAAGAGAAAAATGGAATAACTATATAATTACTTAGAATAAGGTCGGTTGAAATCATGATAGTAACAGAAACGCATTTGTGTGGGATGGAAGTGCCGCCGGGCTTAAAGGGATATAACTGGTTTGGTACAAATCGGAATACAGACAATGGGGAAAACAGGTTTGGGGGATTGGGACAATAACCAGATAGGCTATTTGTGCGAAAAAGTTGGTAATGCCAAAATTAAGGATCTGGTGGTCCTTACTACTAGTTAGAAGTCTAGTTAGATAACTGGGTAAAGGAAACCAGGATAGGTGAAACGAAAACATACAATGTAAGAAGTGGTCATAATTGGATAGAAGTGAGCGGGATGAAGAAGATGCCGGGACGGGTTGTTGTACAAAAATGTATGGATAAACACAAATAGGCGCAAAAGATAGAATACATAAAACACCTCTTAGTGGCAACTGGGGAAAAGCTAGTAGACGACATGCATAGTAGCCTTAAGGACGCATATGACAATTGCTGTGATATAGGCAAGGAAGTTTAAAAAGGAGAGGAACAAAGGCGGTGCAGTCATCAGATAAACAGGGCACTATTGAAGCGAAACAGGTGGAGTAAGGCGCATAGAAAGGTAACAAGAAGGGACGTAGACAAGACAGCAGAGTATTGGGCCAATTATAAGGAAGCCAAGAATAGAGCTCCAATGTTTATACAAGATGCAGACGAGAGGGAATTTAAGAGGATTTTGGGGTTTCCCAAGGGACAGCGCGCAAAAGAGTTTTGGGACTAGGTCAGATAGGAAAAATAACAATAACAAATAAGGAACAGAATAGAACAATCACAATATAGAAAATTGAAACCGCGTTACAAGCACTATTTTTCAGTGACTGATGTAAACAGTGTCGAAAGGACCAGAACCAACACGGAGTTTACGACCACAGCATATTACGGCCAGAGATCGACGGCGTGATAAAGAGAATGAGTCCAAAAACAGCGTGTGGTCTTTACGGGATTTCAGTAAGGGTTACCCAAGCGTTAAGAAAGTAATACATGTAATTTGAATGGGGCAGACTTTAGGAGGGTTAGCGCAAAGGAAGAGGAGGAGTTGAGTAATGACACTTTACAAAATAGGCAACCAATAACAATTACACCTATAACGTAATGACTATTTATGCAGGTATTTAAGAGTAGAGTGACGAGTAATCTAGAGAAAAATGGGAAATATATAGGAATAGCAGTGCGGATTTAGGAAAGGGTATAGGCTGAATAATCATATTTTTTTATTAAGCCAGATTGTGGAAGCATTGAGATGGCGAAGACAAGGGTATGTGACGTGGTTTTTAGATCTTAAAAAAAAAGCAAATGTTGTGGTGAACACAGCAAAGTTGTATTAAATGATGTTTGAACAAGGTCTTGAGAGAGGCTGGGCGGAGTCACTAGAAGAAATGTACACGTACAACGCGGTTCGAATAATAATAGCAGCCGGATAATCTAGAGTTTATAGTTGCTAAGGGGGCCAGGCAAGAATGTCCTTTATATGGTAGTATTAGTGCGGAGTACTAGCAAAATTCAGCAAATATTGCATGTAGAAAGGCAGCGAAGAAACTGGGCAAGGTGTGAACGAAAAAAAGAGCGCAATTTTAGTATTTAATGGGGTTAGACGGTGGGACAAAGCAAGGCCTCTGGGGGTTTAAAAAATATATAGTAACAAGGAGTATATAGAATGCCATGCATGTATCACAATTGACTTTTGCTAATGCCTCTCTGGTCCACAGCGTAGGGTTGAGAAATAAGTTAGAAACAATACAAAACTAAGTGATAAGATTAGCATCGGGTTGCCGTTTTAGTTGCGCCAGGGAGTTTCTTGACAGGGAAGGGAGGATGTCAAAATTTATGCAAAGGGAAGTACACTGTAAGCTAAGTATAGTTTAGTATTAGGGTAAAAAATGTCATAAATAACAAATGGGTTAAACAGATGCAGCTGGTGAAGATGGCATTAAGGATCCGAAGTGGAATCGCAGAGTAGAGTTCGCAGTTAAGGAGATTGGGTACAATTGTCAGCAATGGGCAAGAGCAAGGACATTGGAGAAAATTGTGAAATTAAGGGTAAAGGAAGTCATAGACACCAAATAGAAACTGGTGAGTTCCAGATCAAGTTTTGCAGGTGTATATGAAAAAGAAAAGCAGCGTAGAATCGGTACACAATAAGTCAAGAGCGGATGGTATATTGGCAGATGCCAAACCAGGGACATTGGATACAAGGATACAAAACTAAATATATATATATTTTTTTTCAAACGCACCTTTGTTTTGTCAAAGGGAACATATTACAATATTTACATTTCACAAACCGTTACCTAGATCCATAGGACAGTCGAGTTACTTGTGTGCCCACATTTGCACCGCAAGTATTTTAAGTTCTCAGTGCCCTAGCCATCCGCCACGAAAACATGTTATTCACGCGATCCGTCTTTGCAACTTGTTTAGACGAGATGGTGTTACCGCTTATAAGATTGTTCACGCGAATTGTAAAAAAATTAGATACATTTGATGAATTTATACTTCAATTGTACATGCAATACTCCGCTCTGGACTGCAGCTCCGCAATAGGGCTTATCACAAGGGAACTTTTAGCAACGTTACACCTTATTGAGACACGACGAATAAACTTCCTCTGTACACGCTCCATTGTTTCAATGTATTTGCCTAAATATAGCCGCCAAACATAAATATAGGGAGGATGAAAGTACAAAATGTTGCAATTGTAGGTTAGGGAATGAGTCAATCGAACATATTATGAAAGAATGTACAGCCCTGGGGGCAAAATATATACCTGTCGGAATTTCTAGCTTTAGGACCAAATGTCAGAAAAGACTAGGTCGTTATTACAAAGAAGAGGCTGTCCCAATACGAGGCAAATATTCAGAAGGTATTGGAGGATACATAGATGATATGGATACATAAGTAAAATATATGCTGCTGCTCTAAGCGCTCCTGGTATGAAGGGGTGACATGTGTATTTAGGTGTACATGCCAAGCAAATAATAAACCTATATATATATATATATATATATATATATATATTATATATATATATATATATATATATATATATATATATATGTATTGTAGTTGTTTACCAAAGCGTACGCATGTACCGCCCAGAGACCGCTGTCTACAAACCCGTGAACATATGTAGAGACCGTTGTTTATGAACACGTGTACATGTATAGGAATTGCTGTTTACTAACACGTGAGCATACTAAAAGACTGTCTTTTTTACGAACACGTGTACAAAAGCGCATACAGCAGCAACAACCTGTCTCGCAAATGCACGGAATCAGGTTGCCCGCGCGGGCGTGTCTACCATCTAAAGCTGCGAGTGAACAACATTGTTACTGCGTGCGACTATTACGCGCCAACAACCAGGAAGGCCTATTTCCAAGATTTCGAGCAGCACTTTTCAACTTTCAAACAAACCGATTTTATCGGCTAGTGTAATATATATATATATATATATATATATATATATATACACACACACAAATTCCATTTATTCACACATTTAGTGCCGATAATACCTAAGTACAAAGATTTGGCTCGGCGTCAGAAGCTCACAAATGTAGTTACAAGAATTGTATAAAATATAGAATATCAACATATACAATATACAAAGTTATGATGATATATATATATATATATATATATATATATATATATATATATATATATACATTTGCTTGGTTTTTTCTTATTTGTATTTGATATTTCCTGTAGTTCGTTTTTCCTATCCTTATCTCTCTGTGATATATATATATATAGAAAAAAACACTTGTTTGAACATACTTATATATATATATATATATATATATATAGAAAGAGAGAAGAGAGAGACAGGGATAGGAGAAACGAACTACAACAAATATCAAACGAAACGTATCACCACTTCTTCCCGCACGATAGCGTATCATCGACAGATTTTTAGCTAAGCTTACGGTTCAACTACGGTTCGACTCGAACACAGGAAACTCCGTTCGAGTGCCGACTGTCCATTCGCGTTGCCACTGAGTGCATGGATGTGTACGAGGAGCGGTACAGTTAGCGGGAGAGGGGCGGTACACTGGAGGCTCATGTGGGCCAGCCAGCGCAGAGGTCGTTGATTGCGTGACGGTGGTAATGGTGCTGCCGCTTTTCCTGGTTGACTTGGTATTCGCTGAATTCGTTCGTACGCATAGGGATGCATTTCTGTGTGTGCGCCCGCGGGCCGTTTCATCTTACTGGCGGACGTCATTACGACGGCATCAAATCGAATGATGCAAGCCAGCGAGATAAACACGGCGCAGCGAAAGAGAACGAGCAACCGAAGAAGAAGAACAACTTTGACGTGGTTGTGCCGTGTGTGGGATGCCAGGAGTAAGGCAATGGTGGCGGAACGCGAGCTCGCATCTCACACACGATCGGCCGCCCCCGACGATTTCTTCGCCATCATCGTCGTCATTGTTGTTGTTGTTGTTGTTGTTGTTGTTGTTGCTATCGTCATTGTTCTTGCTAACGTTGTTGTTGTGATCGTCCCGCTGTCTTGTTTTGTAGCAGGCAACCCAGCGAGGCGCTCGAGGGACGCCAGACGCCACAGGCCTCCGACGAGGGGGCGCGGAGGGCCTTTCTCGGACGGGAGAGGACAAATTTGCCGCTAATGGAGGGCTCAGAATGCCGATGGGATAACCTTGACTTCTAACTCATCTCCTAAAAGCGTTTGCATCAATGATGCATTTTGTTGTTGAGGTCGTTGGCGTTGTTGGCTTTGTTCTTGTTGTTGTTGTTGTTGTGTTCGTCTCTTGCTTTCAGCACGTGCTCATCGTTGTTGTTGCTGTTGTTGTTATCGTGGTCGCCGACCCAGAGCGCTATGTGCGCCTATGCCGACGGCAGGATGTTGATGTGGCTGATGGCGTTGACGATGGTGAATCTATCTACTACGATTCCCTAGGTCTATCCCCCTCCATCATCGCCATTGCTTGCTTGCTATTCCCTGGTCTGCATCCCTATCTTTCCATGTCACTCAATTGCTCTCCCGCCGTCCCGCCATGTTGACCGTCGTCGAACGTTGTCGCTGTTGTTGTTTTTGTCCTCATCTTCTTCGTCGGCTTGCCGTCGTGACTCTAAAAAGCAAATTTATCTACTAGTACTCAGATGACGGGAGCGGCCCATGGGTCTCACGCGTAGTGCCTGAATTCAACGCTCAGCATCGCATCATTACTGCGGCTGCACTGAAAAGTGCATACATATATATATATATATATATATATATATATATATATATATATATATATATATATTTATATGAAGGGAGAGCGACCCGTGTTTGGAATGCGGCTTGCAACCTCTATTTCGTTACGTACGTATGTTAAGCAGACGCGCAGGGTCATCAATGGTAGGCTTTCCTTCAAATATTGTCTACCTCTAACAAACGCGGCCAATTCGGCTGCCAGCAGACCAACTGTCAATGCTTAAGTATAATAAAACAGAGCAAACTAAACGGTGGCCTGCGGAATAAAGTTGAGTTAGTGACTGATCAGCTGCGTCTCAAATGTTACGAATGGCTTCACATACAGCGTCCTAAGAAAGCTGGCGTTTAAACAGATGAATGTTTGTTATACATTTACGGCTATGTGCTTGTTTAAACGAGACTAATATTAGAAAAAAAGAACCACCAAAACGTTTTCCAAAAAACATACTTATATATATATAAATAATTTTTGCGCTACTGTTGCAAACCGCGGAAATCTCATGGTCTAGGCATCCATTCGGCATCACACTATTTGAGTTTGGCAATAATATGTGGAATGTATCTGGATTAAAAATGTGTTCTCCTGAACGCTTGTGTTCTAGTTGGAATGAGGCCCCTGAATAACTCTTGTTTGAAAAGACCGTTGAGCACAGTCATATTTCAGTCGGACCCTACATGGGTTACAGGATAACGCCTAGTCGGCACAAAAAAGCGGACGGTATCCACAAAAGCGAGATGCCTAACTCTGAGGTCCATATGCAAGCTGCAACCTTAGGCAACCTCACAAGAAGCTTGCAAGCTTTCGCGTCGAACGCTCTTGGCAGCGCATCTTGCGTATCATCCGCTACTACGACACGACGGTTAAACAAGCGGACCTCCTAGCATTGCCTATATCCAATTCAGTACGTCGCTCTCGTCCTTGTAGCTACTCAACTAGCGCGCTGTCTATGTTGCCGGCTTCGGTGTTGAGCCAGCCGATTTCGAGTGTCGGCAACAACCCTCTTAAAAAACAAACCGCCACCATGTATAACGCGAGTCTGTACAATGCTCGACTGCGAGAGGGCTCGCTCTCGAGGAGCTCGGGGGCTCTCCTCTCTATGCTTGCGATCCGCCAGATACAACGTAACACAGAAAGAAACTAGTAATTCGCCCGCCACCGTCAATATTGTACGAGTATCGTGCACAGTATAACAAACACGGATAGCGATCCGTAATCAGCTAAGATCCACTACGCTACACTTTGCCCGCCACGAGCCAGCCCAGGACAGTTGTGGTGGAACGAACAAACTTTGGCCTGAAAACACGGCGTCATGCTTGGAGATTTTTTGTCTATGCACGCATCGTCTCAGCCTGTCACATGTCATTATCACTTACGATCACGCATATCGCAGCGTTGCAGATATTCCGCCAGCCTGGCAATGTTCATTGTTGTTTTATTGAGTAGTTATTGATGCTGCTGTTCACTGCTTCTGGTATATGGCGCTATTTGGCACTATACGTTATTATTTTTCTGTTAGTACCGACTTTGCCATTGCTTTGTCTGTGTTAACTTGTTTTTTACCCCAGTTTTTTCTTGGCAATCTTTGTAGAAACCTCAGTTGCCACCAAGAGGATCTGTTACACTCCGTCGTTTAGGCTAAAATGGTTGAGCGTTGGGCATTTAATGAGCGCGTCATAAAAATGATTGGAATGTATGTCATACAGTGTGGGTTTCAAAGTAACAAAAGAATATGAAGAGATCGGGCGAGATAACGTATTGTTCATAAGAATACAGCATTTAAGGGCGCAGACTGATTACTATAAGGCTCGGGAATGTGTATACTGCCTAAGAAGCAACCTGCACATATATATATATATATATATATATATATATTGAAAGGGGAAAGGCGCTTGTTTGGGATGCGACTATCACCGACACGCTCGCCCCGTCGAACCTGGAGGCCAGTGCATCTTCCGCTGGCTCCGCAGCACGCAAGGCTGAGCGTCTAAAGACCAATAAATATGCCCAGCTCGCCAACGAGTTCATTTTCGTGCCGCTAGTATTCAAGACACTCGGGGGGCCCGGCCCTGAGGCATGGTCGCTTTTACAGAAGATTGGCAAACAAATTGAACTGGCGACAGGGGAAAAAAGAGCACTTGAGTTTCTACTTCAGCGACTATCGCTGGCAGTTCAACGCGGCAATGCGGCAGCAATAATGGGCACAATGAGGGGCTGCCTCGAGTATAAGCTCGACTGGTAGCGCTCCCCACAAGCCCTAGGGTTGATAGTTAATTACATCTCGCTGTAACACTTAAAGGTCATTTTAATAAATATAAACAATATATATATATATATATATATATATACAAGACCAAATATTCATGAAAAATCATATTTATTTAATCCTCCAAAGTGATTTCGTTCGACTCAAAATAGCTCCCGCCCGCTGCAATGCGTTTGTGCCACGTCCTTTGCAGCTCTTCGAAACATTGTTAAACGCGTCGTTCGGAATCGAGTTGAGTTGCGCCTGCAAATTTTCTTTTATTTCCCCTATAGTCTCGGAACATTGTCTCTTCAATTGTTTTTTTTTCCGTAGGAGAAGAAAAAGTCGCACGCAGCCAGGTCTGGCAAATAGGAAGATTGCGAAAGAATATAAATCGAATTTTTCATCAAATAATCCGAAATCAGTTACGATGCGTGCGCCGGCGCGTCGTCATGATATAATAATACAAGAGTTGTTTGCCTAGAGTTTAGGCTTCTTGCGTCGGACCTGCTTGCGCAATCTTACGCGGTAGTCTTCTATATTGACCATAGAACGAAGTGGCAAAAAAATAATAAACGAAAATTCCTTAGTCATCGAAAACAGCCAAAAAACCTTGGTATTGTATTTATTGCCTCCGAATTTTAGTCGATCGACCCTCTCCTTAAAAACGCCACTGGAAGCATTGGGCCTTGGTCTCAATGTCGTAACCATGTACCCATAACTCTCTCCTGTAATCACTCTTTGGGGGCAATATAGGGTCTTCTGCTGCCGCCTGAAGCTGCCGCAATCCGAGTAATTCCCGACGGGCGTTCATTTGCTGGGGTTATCTAAAATGTTTGGAACAAAGTTCGTTGCCAGTCGCATAACAATCGGGTTAGACTGTTACAAGTGATCGATAAGATGTCTCCAATTACGATATACTGAACACCACCCAGAGCGGAAGTGCAGTATCATCTTCATATGTGTGTTTTTTTTAAATATATTTAGTGTTATCAGTCTACTGAAGCACAGCTACGTGACACTTCTGCTAGCAGACAACCAAGTTAGAAGACACAACACTGCGCTAAGCTACTAGCGCAGTGTTGTGTCTTCGACTTACGTCGAAATTTTTTGCGGCAAATATTATTCGGTTGTTTTTTGTTTATTGGTCGTTCGAAGCAACGCAGACGCGTGTGTAGCCCTCGGTGTGTAGTAAGTACTACGTGTTCGTACCGAGAAGAAACTAGGTGTGCACAAATCGCAATTGCATAGTGTGCATAGCCTTTGATGTTTACATGTTGAGTCGTAACGACGCCGACCAACTGCAAGACGGCGGCCGGTGTACTCAGTGTACCCACCATTGGCGCTAATCCAATCAAGGACCAAACTTCAGGCCGCTCGGCACACCAAGCATCCAACGTGTATCGTATGCCGGCTTGCAGCAGCAAAAACTAGATGCATACCGTGTACAATCCAGGCTCCTTGCTCATATCAGCAACTAATACGGTGCCTTGCACCTTGGCAAAGGCCAACATCGAATACCACACCTAGCGGATCTTATCTGACCACACGTTGCCACAAAACTGTAGCACGATTTTCAATAAAGTACGGAGATATCCAAAACGTGAGACAAGCGTGTCATAGCTAACGTGCTTGATAGGCATTTATTTGTTTATTAAGCTATAGGAGGGGTTTTGCCTAAAGTAATAGCTATTATAAGCGTTTTGGTCTTAGGGTTTATAAAATGCAACCTAGAATAATGTCTTACTGGGCTAAGTAGCAAATAGAATATGAAAAACATCTTGTTTGCCGAAAAAAAGTAGGTTTTCTCTGCGGGGCAAAGCAGAGGCAAGTATGAAGATGCGGCGCAAACTAAGGAATATGGAGAGAGATAATATTTGGAGATTTCAAAATTTGTACGTATATATAGGATGCTCACAAAATGGTCTAAATCTTCAACGTAACATAAAAACAAGTGTTTAAGATATTTTTATTTGAATATACATGTATTTTCTAACGAAATATAATATCGGGCGATGTTGACATTTGTTTGGGGGGTTTACAAGCAGTGTACGGAACACCCATTATTTAGCACTTTTATCACATAAATTAGGATCTTACACCATTGCATGAGCTTTTAATTTTGCTCTTTAGTTTACTGGTGGTCTTGGGATGACTAGCGTACACTTTACTTTCTAAAATACCTCACAGGAAAAGTCTAATGGCGTAGTCTTGAAGGCATGTTATTAGAACCCGAGTTCATTCGCATCGATTCCTTCCTAATTCAGCCAAATGCATTTAAGGATCATGCTGCAATATTGCTTGCCATTTGCAGTGGACTGAAACGGAGGGTATATATATTTTTTTGTGGGCCAGAGGCTGCGACAAACTGTCACACATAGCACTTTTTTTTAGTTTGTTCCCGTAAGGCTAATGCCCGTGTATAGTTTTTTTTTTCATGTCATGGCTAATGTTTATTCCACTCCGGCACTTACCTTGTCTAAATTGGAAACCATGCAAATCAATTTAGGAGTGGCCGGTCTGGGTCTCGAACCCAGTCCTCCCGAATGCAAGGCAAAGGCTTTGCCACTAAGCCATCTTGCTCGGTTGCCATCAAGCCAACATGCAACGGCTTTTTATGAATCATGTGAAAGTTGCCGCGATTGCCCAGATACAAAGGTTTTATTATTTCACACTTCCATTTAGGTAGACCTTGTCTTTTGTCGGAATAGATATTTTCGCAACACTCATTGCACTTCATTTCAGGCATACATTGTATTTGCAATAACAGCGCCATTAAAGTGGCCTCTCCACTTTTTGAATGGCAATTATATTTGATTTAAAACATTATTGGTATCAAATTATCAAAGATTCAGAAGAGGAGATCGATTGGCTGCAAAAGACGTTATACCTTGCGGCGGCCAATCCTTGGAATTTGTCAACTCTTTCCGGTATCCGGGGCTTCGGCTTCATTATACTGGGACGACCTTCACTGCTCACATCGTCGAGGCAGTAGTAGGTAGGTAGATAACTAGTAGATAGGTCCGCCGGCAGTAGTAGCCACTGCAGAGGCGCAGCTATAGCTAGGCAAGAAAGGCAGGCAACGTTACATGTTTAGGTCAGACGATGATACACCTTTACCTGACATTCTTTCTCATTAGAAGTTATTAAGAGAGACTGGAGGAACGCTTGTTTCTCACAGCAAATCTAGTATCTAACGGGCTACAAATATGAACCATGTCTAGGACGTCCAAAAACGGCTACTAATAAGAAAAACATGGAAAAAGTGCAAAACATCGTTGACGCAGATACACAAGTAAACATTCGGGAGATAACGGAGACCTTGAAAATCTGTTTAGGTAATGTGCATTCTAACAACAACTTTAAGATGAAAAACTCCGAGCAAAACGGATGCTGCGTTCGCTCAACTAAAATCACTAAATCGTTCGTGCCGCAGACCTCACAGAAGGTAGAGCCTCTTTAACAACCGAGTCTATCGTTACATAGGCTCATTTGACACTCCAGCCAGTGTTGCAGGTGCACGAGGTGCTCTGCCCAGTGCGATAGATACCACGCCGCAGCATGTCTTGCAGTTTAGTCAATAGCTGAACTAGCAAGATGAGAGAAGACCCAATGACGTGAAGGAAGCACTAGTTGTGTCTGATGTATATGTTTATAATTTTACCCAACCTGGGTGTTAATAAACCATAATAATTTGACACTCCAGCTCAAGAGTCTTCGTGATGTCTGCATTAAGATTAATCTGGAACGCGAATGGATATCCTGTGTGCCTGATGAAATCCTTCTTGGGCCTCATGAAAATGAAAAGTAGGAAAGATACAGCAAGGTTGTCGCAATTAAAAACATGGATGATTTAAACAACCAGAGGGTAAATTCCCAGTAGACCCGCCATCAAACGTCAATAATAAGAATTCCCCGAAACCCACTGTGCACAAACGCACGGCGGGACCTTCTACTTCATAAAAAGAAGCAAACCACAAGAAGCTAAACGAGGCAGCTGTTTTATCTGTCATTTCATTGTTAAAATATGCTGATTATTTATGTTAGCACTATTACTGAATAAGCAATAACATTATAAAAACAATCTATGTTTGTCAAGTTCAATAAATAATAAGGTGTAGCGATTTACGTATGATTGTTTATTATGTGTCATAAATTCCATTTCCTTTAAAAGAAGTAGTCCATATAAACTGATACAATGTTTTATGATATATGCGTACAATCAAGGCGCTATATATATATATATATATATATATATATATATATATATTACAATCCTACGTAAGTGAACGTGTTAACCTCCAGCCTATAACAGCCCTGGTCTGCACCATTCGGCAAGCGATCCCAAAATTGAGATCGCGTTGCCCCGCTGGACGTCAATGGAAAGTCTCTGGCGCAAAAATTGTGCGGCTTCTTGTCCCCAGTAGTCATCTTTAATCGTTCGCCCAGTTTAGTAGGTATTCTCTCAATCAAGGGGCCCGGTGGTCCCAAGTTCTCGAAGGCCACTGGGCTGAAGTTATGGGTTCTTGTCAGTTCGGTGTATTTGTTTATCTTGTTCTTTTCTGCTTGGGTCGCGGCGTGACCAGCTCTAAGTGAACCGGAACCGACCATTGAAGGAGAAAGTAAGTCGGTTACGATGGTGTCCCATATAAGGGTACGGCCTTGTTCAAAGGAGATGAAAGTCATCCCGTCGGGACGCTTGCTGTGGTTTCTGGTTAGTCCAGTTGGTTCCAACGTACTTTTATTGTGCTATTGTGTCATAAATAGCCGCGTGACGTGCTCGACGACCTTCACTGAAAGCGCAGGATAGAGCGTGGTGAGCTCTAATGCCCACCGGCTCCCCGCATCGGCATATACAGTGAGGGTGAACGAGCGGCGTAATAAGTCGGAGGCCAACACATATTCTTGTAGTGGCATCATCCAGTAAGGCTCCTAACGATGCACTGGGTAGGGCGTGTAGCCAGTCGCTTGCATGTTTTGCGGAGGTTGCCCTAAGCCGAGCCCTAGTAGAGTCATTGTCAGCTTGATCTATAGCTTGATATATATATATATATATATATATATATATATATATATATATATATATATATATATATATATAAAACAATTTTAACACGTTTATAGAAATAAAAAAAAATAGCACACGGTTGTTAATTTATTGTAATTAAATGTACGAAGTCTTCTAGAGAATTTTTAGAGGTACTGAGGTATCAGGCATTGTTCTCTCAGAATGACAAGGATAGAGCAAGTGGAGACGTTATGTACGTTAAAGACGATCGCCAGGTAGTTGAAGTAACAGCCAGCACTGACGCAGTATTTGTGAATGGTAAAAAAAGACAATTTATAGATGCAAATAGTTGGTATTTGCCTTCCGCAGCGTTTTATGAAATTACATTTACATACCTCCGGGAATATCTTGAAAGTGACATAGAAAGTTTCCTCTTAGCCGATAATCCTCAAAACGTATTGTGTAAATGTTTTTGCCTAGAGTCGGTTTGCGTGGCTACAAATTTGCCACGCAAACCAGCTAGAACCATCAGCAATTCAGAAATAGACTACGTTTTTGTTAAATGCCCAATGGCAGAATCGGCTATATCAAACAAACCTACGAGGAGTTCGACCATAACGCTATTGACGTGTCAGTCAAACCGCAAGACCTACTAAACCATAGGCGACTAAGTGACAATAACGTTAACAACCAAACGAATTTGTTTTTAATACGCTTGTAATAGGCTATGTAGTCTGTGGCACGATAGCGTCTAAATACATCGATTGGCATCGCGTTGTCGTTACAGGAAATATGTAGGCCTTCTCCAGGAGAGTATGCAGCTTCTAACAGATATAACCAGCGAGGCCAGGGCTCGAACTTGCGATTGTCTGTTAATCATGGTTGCCACAGGAACGCCCCGTTTCAAACAGTGTGTTAGCCGCCTAAGCTTAATCTGTTTTCGCTGCTCTTAAAAAGTGCCAAAAATGACCACTGTTAGATGGCATTATGCAAAATGTTATTTTGCATAATTACATAATGTAATTATGTAAATGTCACTAAACTTGAGTATAATGTACAATGCATATGGTCTCTTCATAATGCTCTATTTTCTATACGCATCTGGCGAGAGAAGTAATTCAATGATTTTTGCTCCAGGGCTGTACATTCCACTGCATGGCACTTTGCACACCTCTGCAGGCAGAACCGTTAGGTGCACAACTCATACACCTTGTGAATGGCGGCGCTTGAACATACCAGGTAGTGGTAACCGTGCTTTATGTACGTGGTGTATACGTGTCGACTGTCGCATGCAGGACCAGACCAAAGGTGCAAGGCATTAAACACGTCCAAAACCCCAACCTTACGTATGGACTTTAACTTCTCATTCCGTTCGACTGTGACTTCCCACTACGAAATAAAGCATTCGCAAAGTACTGAATGCAATATCTATATAAAACAGTTATAACAGTTTCTTCAAGAAGTGGCCGGTAATTTATTGGAAATGATAAAACAAAATAAACAAACTTTGTCATGTGTGAAGTAAATACGCAAAAAAATGCATAACATGTTTAGAACCCTAAGTGAAAAGGTTAAAAAACAATTGGAATTTTACGATAACTTAGTACGAAATGCATCCACTAAAAAAGCTGGGGAAACAACGACTACATATCTGCGGCGAAAAAGGCTAGTGCACCACACTTGACCCTGGCAGTCTAAGTTTGTGCAAAGCTAATGTTTAAATTGACGACAAACTGTTTGCAATGCTAGTACCCAGTTGGCAGAATTATCCGGCGACGTTGTAAGCACGATCTGAGACCTGCTAAACTGTGAGATCGTTGAAGAGATGTGACAGTTTCGCCTGGTAAGCAGCGCGGGAGTACTTGAAGTTCTTAGTGACCTGTAGACACCAGGGGATGATTGATTACCAGCTGGCACTATCAAATGTTGCCAGTGTGTTTTTCCTGATATTGCCAAAAAGGTTGCTATCATGGTTTCTACACGATTCCTTTGATATTATGGAAGTTAAATTTATAGCAGTTAAAATGTAAAAATGATTCATCGGACAGGCTTTAAGGGTGACGTTGATAACTGCAGGAAGTAACAGCATTTTAGGAAAATGACTGCATACATTTCGAAGATGACAAAAGCGCCCCACAGTAAATCACAGAGTAATGATCTATTGGAAGTAATAAGTAGCAACGAAGAAGTTGTAGCTCATCGTCGATTGGCAAACAAGTTTGCCAGAGTGGGAGTAAAAGGAAACGCATTTAATTTTGTAACATAGTATTTAGAATAACGGCATTAAACACACACACATACTATAATATATATATATATATATATATATGTGTATATATATATATATCAATGCCGTGTCCAAAAAGTTATCTTTGCAGATGACAGCTGTCGGTTGTTTCGTAGAATCAGCTATCCGTTATGGCGTATTACGTTGTAGAGGCGCTAAAAGTGGTTGCGTGAGTCCAGTTTACGTGCTGCAAGAGACGGCTCTAAGGACAGCAGTTGACTTGTCACAGTTGATGCAAACGAGCTCCTTCTTTCGGTAAACTGGCGTCCGATCATAACGCCACATTTGCCAGTCAGGCTTTCTAAAGTACGCCAGAATTCAAAGCATGAACCAAGCCAAAAATAAAACTTTCTCGGCGTAACCAAGCACCTCGCTTAAATCCGACATTTACAAAAAAAAAGTTTCTCGCAAACAGAAAGTTGGTCAGATGTGTAAACTCCCTATAGTAACATTTTTTTGGTTTGTTGGTCATGGAAGGCAATGCATACAATTTAGATTTTATAGCAACGACTTCGTATTGTCATATATTGTCGTGGTCTATTCGAGAATTGTCACGGCTTATAGCTAAGACGGATAGATGACTGCCGCCGACCCCAGACAGACTAATTAACGCGTCAGACCTGATTATACAGGGGTACCGGTTGGGATGCCTGCTGTCTGGGCTTAATAGGCATGCCTCCCAAAGATACATATCTACAAATCAAACTATTAATCAAGTTGCAAACGCATGTATCAGCAATTGGTTCTATACTATGAACTCAGATCACAACAAGCATCTAATTTCACTAGAAGATCTTAACTTAAGAGGCATTCTCGAATACACCAGCCGTTCGTCATCCTCTAAAAAAAGTACAAAAAACATTGGCCTCGATAGTGAAAATAATACCGCCAAAGCAACGTTCGTGGTTCACAGTGCGGTACCGACAGCATCGGCCTCATTCTGCATCGACCTTGTGCATCTAAACTGCCATCACAACAAAGGACATTTCGTCAACATTTCGGACAATGTCGTTCTTCTATCGAGGGTTCAACCTAAAGCACAAACCGCTGCTTGTTGTTGGTGCCTAAAAAGCATATGCTGAAACAAGCGCTCGAGCTGCTACCGGCCGGTCGGGAGATTGGCGAGATTTTCGTAATGAGTTCCCGCTGGACGGTGCGGGTCGGTATAAGTCAAAGGAATAAACAGGTACATCTTTACATTCACACATTCACATGAATGTGTGAATGTATACAACACATGTGTGAGCATATGTATGTATGCATGCACGAACGTACGTATACATACGTGTATGAGCGTATGTATTACAAGCGTATAAAGTACACGTTGCACACATAGACATATATACTGCACGTATGGACGTATGTATTGCATGTATGAACGTATGTGCTGCGAGTATGTGTACGCTTGTACGTCGAACGTGCTTTCTCGTGTATTCGCCGCGGTATTAAGTTTGTATGCGTCTTTCTGACTATGTATGTAAGTCGATAAATGAGAGCTTGTTGCCATATGAGTGGTGTGTGGGCACATAAGGGAGGTCGGTCGGAAGGCGACGAAGTGGCGGTAGCCATTACAACGGCGAAGATCCTCAAGGAAATTGGTGACGTCGTTGACTTGCAGCTGGTAGCGGTCGTGGTGGTGGTGGTGGTGGCGGTGGTGGCAGTAGCGTAGTAGATGGTGATGGTAAACACGATGAAGGTCGGACAGTCCCGGACGATCCGCGGGAGCAGCCGCTCCGCGGAATGACAGCGACAAGCGAAGAAGACGAACCACGTGGTGAAAGGTGGTGGAAAGGCCAAAACCGAAACAGAAAATCAATCTCATAGAGGTGGAGGTCGGAAATGAGGAACAGTGAAAGTGCAAGCCACAAGCTATCCGAGCTACCTGCACGAGGTGACAGCTACCGAGATGAAAAATGGGTCGACACTGAACCATCAGGCGAGCAGAAACGGCGCTACGTCATTGCAGCCATATCCGATGGGAAATGGCGACGACAACGAGAAATTTCAGTGCGCTGCTTCTAACAAGCAAACTAACGGATAGCCGAAACGAGGCGACGAAGAAAAGCTAACGCCGAAACGATACAAAAAGCGATATGTAAATGTTAGAGGAACAGAGGTAGAGAAATGATAGAGAAGGAGGGCTAGAGAGAGAATAAGGTAGAGAGTGAGAGGGGGAGAGGGAAAAGTTGTAGGAGAAAAACGAGGTCGTAGTAGAGCAATTGATGAACAAATTGTCGAGAGCAGCAAAACAAGCCATTCCCATCGTTGTCGTCGCCGGCTGCAACTCGTGCGTAAATGTGAGCAAAACAGAAGCGAGAAATAAATAATGTGAAAGCGTGACGAAACAGAGATGGTGAGAGAGAATAGGGGTGAAGGGTGGGAGAAGACGAATGGAAACCGCATGAAAAAATCGGTTCGATGGGTAGGTACCTCGTGATTGGTCGCTTGACGAAAAAGGGGCACGGGTCTTTTTGTGACTTGAGAATTTCTGATAAAATTCAACGAGGACCGGCTTTGTTTGTTCTTGAGACTCGATACAGATGATGAAACTTTGGCAAATTACTTTAAAGACCCTCTTCTCAGCTCCCAGAGCTCGGTGTGGTCAAGCGCTGGAGCGTTTGCCTCCCTCCACAAAAGTGAAGCATCAAAAGGTTGGCTTACAAGTTGATGGTTGCCATTGTCTCAAGGTTGGCAGATGAAGAGAGGTTGGTCAGAAGCTTGGCTGGCAAGATTATGTTTGCCATTGTATTTTCGAGGACTAAAATTGTGGCGATTGTCTAACTGGAAGGAAATCGAACGGTGACAAGCAATTGGTATACATCAGAATGCCTACCAAAACTTTTCCCTGCGCTCTCCAGGAAGAGGTCTAAGGAGTCTTATAAGCTTGGGTTGGTTGCTTTACCATGAGAGCGCAGCAGCCCACCGGGCTAAAACATTGAGGCATTTCTGGAATTACGCTGGTGAATTACTCTGCCTGTTCATCCGAACTAGCACTGTGCATTTTTATCTTTCCGAAAAAACTAAGAGATAGACCTTGAAAAACACGATTTGGAGGCGTGCTTTCGCAGTCTTCGCACAGGCCTCATTTTCCTTATTCGTTGCTGTTTTTGTCCTACGGATTGAAATGTTCATATCTATACGTAGTGCTTAGGAATAGGGCTTTATACACAATGGTCGATCGAAGCTTTTCGAATAACTTCAATACGCTTCATAAACAAGGCGATTAAGGGAGGCCAGCTGTTTGGTTAAGAATATACTGGCCTTTTAGGCGTTTCGCAGTCTCACCACCCTTGACGCAAAAACAACAGCATTAAACGCAAGAACTAAAAAAAGAATAGATATCTCACGATCGGGCGAACTCTGCTTAATTTCACTATTTTGCTTCTGCTGGTCATCGCTGGTCATTTATTTGGCACGAACTACAGTTTTCTTTTATACGCGCCGGTATGTTCAGTTTTTCTGCAATTTTACAATTTTGCGAAGTGATGTCCAGCCAGTCCGCACTGTAAATATATCTGGTACATCTTGAATCCGCACTGCAAATATATCTGGTACAATTTGAGCAATTGTCTGAGTGCCAATCCCCGAATGTTTTCAAGAATTCTTAAGCGAAAGCGAAACACGGTGTTGTTTCTTTGTCTATTCGTTATGTTTTGTATAATACTCAACGAGTATTTAATGAATGTCTATTAGAGTTTATGGCTTATGTAGAGTCGTATACAGTTATTGGGTAGCTAGGTCCAATGCATATCTACAGTTCTAGTTTTTCTTTATTGCAGCCCTCACAAGCACCACTGACGCTGGCCGCTGCCCTTGAACGACTTTGCGAGGTTCATCCGCGAGATTAAAATGCCCATAACAAAACGTTCGACCTTAGCGACGCTTGGTGGCCTTGGATGGAGCTTTAGTCTCAATCAAATCGCAATAAGCTCTTTGACGCACATAATTGTTCCTAATCGATATTTGATTATATCTGCCTGTATTTAGCATTCCTTTTGGATTGGGGCCTAACATACGTACACTAACCAGTACATAGTTATACGAGTGCACACTCTATCACATAGCTAATCTAACAACGAATTGAAGACCAGTGGCCAGGTATATAAGTAAATTGTCCGCGTGTGGCCAACGAGGCGTGTAAAATGTTGCAACTCGACGTCTATACCACGCAGTTCTAATGTTTTAAACTAGCAATAAAACGTCGCGATTTAGTCTTGATGACAGCGCCGGCTAGCTAGCCAAACGCATACGTTGCTATTACGACCTATTGTAGGAGAAGCTGATCTTTTTGGAAGCGAGTTTTAGTAGCAATCTCAGTTTCGTACTCTATCTCTGTACATGGGTGCTTCTTATTCCTGCTTGTTACTTCTTTGCTGGATCTGCTACTGGGCCCAATTGTTGTGTCGAGATCAATTGGGGCCATATCGGCGCCCCCCGTAAGGCGGATGCCGGGTGACGCGGTAGAATCCTACGAGTGAATGCCTTTCCCTTTCTTTTATTCTCTTTTTGCTATTCTTGTTGTCTATATATATATATATATATATATATATATATATATATATAATGATTTCTCTTCGCGTCATGTCTCCTCTGTTGTTTTTTAGGCACCGATCTCAACCAGAACCACACACGGGAACCGCAATGCCACTTCTGATACTCTAGCTGGAGTTGGATTTGTTGTTGTTGTTGTTGTTGTAGTTGTAGTTGTCTTCGTCCTTGTTGTAGGCTGCTGTGTTGCTGTTCGACGGGGGAATAGGGCTGTTTTGTTTTCGCTCGCATAGCCGTGTATAGGTGTCGGGAGCGTGGGGGAGCAGGAAGAGAATTATTTGCTGTGCCGCCATAAACACAAAATACGGTCGTTATTGCATCGTAAATAACGCACTTTATTTGCGCTTGGCACAGACGCCAATACGGCTGCGCCACTGACGCGTCGGCGACCAGGTCAAAGATCTCCGCGGTTTTATCCGTCCTATCTATCTGTCTTTCCTATTTGTCCCCCCTCTCTCTCTCTCTCTCTCTCTCTCTAGTTTTCGGCAAGCTGCTTGTGACAGCACGACGACAGTCTCGTTCTCGGGCCCAGTTCCTCTCTCGATCTTCTTGTACCTCCCTTGTCCGTGTTGGGGGGGGGGGGGGGGGGCTGGAGTTGACTGGAGTCTAACCCAAAATCTAACCCCCTTCTATTTCTCTCTCTCGGCTCCCCTCAACCATCCCTCTGGAATGTGACTGCTCCCCCAGCGCGGGTGGGGGGCATTGACGGAGTCGACCGTTTACCGTTTAGGCCTGGACGATCGTGTCGGCAGTTTCTTTGGCTTTGCTGCCTGTTCCTTCCTTTTCGTTCATGACACCTTCATCTACAGGCCTGTTACTTCTGCATCCTTGCAGGGAAACAAACAAACAAAGCTAAGAAGCAGACCTAGCAGCAAAAAGAATAAGACAAGATAGGGAAAAAAAGCAAGGGAAACAAATAAGAAGAAACAGCAGCAAACGGCAAAGAGAAAGAAAAAAAAAGAAAAGACGACAGTATGCGATGCGGTGGGAATTTGTTGCACCGCGCATTGCGGTAAAGCCGTACCAATGAATCAGGCACAAACGCTTTGTACTGTCTTCGTGGCTCGAACTCTTGCTCAGTTTCTCGATCACACAGCGATCACCGGAGGGCTTCACAGATGTATTCGTAAATGTTCACGAACAAAAAACGATATCCACAGAGACACAGCCTATTATGCCTATGTCTGTGTGTATATATGTGTATATATTATGCAATAATGCATCAAAATGTCATGTGATTGCTTGTATGACCACGCGTGCGACGAAACGGAATTAATTGTGCATACGTTGTATGTATACATATTTAAGGACTCGGCAAACGTTTGCTGGTTTGCTGGCATAGATGGATCACAGGTGGAACGCTCGGGATCTTGGCAGGCATCATAAGCTATTACGAAAACAATCTGATATTTACGTTTTTTATTCACTTGTATTTCAATATGTCTAAGCACTCAAAAATAATTAGCAACAATAAGTTTACTTAAGAGGTGCATGTATTACGATCGATGTGGGTGGAATGGGTGAAATAACTGGCCGACTCGAGGACAAAAGCTACACTTATATATATATATATATATATATTATATATATATATATATAAAATTGGAAACGCATACGCTTATTAATTGATATAACCTGACTACCGCGGGCGTACCTTCGGTATCCTTTTAAATAATCAACATACATGGCGACCTCTAAGTATGTGTTGTTTTAACATTGATTTTGAAATGTTCTTTTTTAACGTTCAGAATATACCATGAAAGTTGTTTTTTTTTCTCTAGCACTTTTGCATGTTTTGGCTCCTAAAGAACAAAGATAGTTCTATTTTTTAATACCGCGAAATCAGGACTCCACGACATGTAAGTGTCCAGGCGCATTTAAATTAAGCCGAGCATTTTACCCCGATAAATGCTCTCAATAGACTACTCAAAACATTAAACGAATAAACTCGATAAATAAGTCTCAAACTTTGTGATGGGCCAAATGTCGTACGATAAACCAGCAGGAATGCAAAGGACGGACATGTATATATTTATTTAATCAACGCCATAACTGGGTATGAAAAGACATATAGAAACCTTAATATATGCACTCTTATATTATAATCAATAAGGGCCATATGGAGGGCGTCCTGGGCTAAGAACAAAGAAATATAGGCACTTTAGTATACGCTAGAGAAAATGGAAACTGGGCTTGCACAAAGAAACAAAACCACGATTTCTAAGCTTAAAGCTATATTATTTTGAGCTTCCCATCCTATGGCATTGCATAGCTGGCCACGTAAGAGCAGTAACGCCGCGACCTAGTGTTTGGCTCGTTCAACTGTAAGCGAATAAACCTTAAATCTAATGCGATTCGCTCCAAGGTTTCCCGGACTTTCTGTCTATTCAGGAGGAGCACGGTACCCTAAGCAAAATAAAGTTGTCGTCAGCAAGATAAATTGCCCCTACCTTCGAATAAACTTTTCATGTAAAATGCCACGTTCGTATGTAAAATAAAATAAACAGGACTGATAAACAGCCACAAGGAGCTCCAATATGTAAGACAATGGTCCTCGAATTACAGTCTCTATCTCGTCATCTACTAGTACCTCTGAACTAAGAAAACCATTGAAATGCTTAGCTTCAACTCCAGGAAGAGAAAAATGCTTAAAATAAAACAAAGTTGTACACGCCTAAATGAACTCGATAACATTAGTATTACTGCCATTAGTGTTTTGTCGGATACACTTAGTTGGGTCGTTTTTGAGTCAGTTCAGCGGAATGCTATCCATAACGAGTTTTAAGTACTGGTTTCTCGGTGTCTTCAGGTGCGGATATTTACGCCTATGTCACAGCCTCTGAGAATCCACACTCTGTGATTTTACTGGGCATGGTTTTTGCTTCATATATCAACCAAACGGTTATCTGCATACCTAGCTTAGTTCCGTAATAGGCTCCAGATGTGTTGGTTTCCTTTTTCCAAGAAGCACCATTACACATCGTTGCCACATATCATTAGTTCATTCCGACATCTGATACGGTAATTGCCATTCCTGCCAGAGTCGTTGCACCTATAAGTGCGAACGTTGATAATCTTTTGAGAAGGAAAGAAAAAATATTTTGCTATAAGTGTCGTTGCTACCGACAGACGAATACATCTACATATGTGTTCACTTAGGATCAAGGGACCAAAAGCAATGACGCCATAATCCTAAATAATATTAATATCTGAAAATTGTAACGCAACTGCCATGGTCTATAGAACGAGCATATTACAATTAGAGAAACTACCGCAAACAAGAGGCTCATATCGACTAAATATAAAATGTGAGGAGTCGTAGAAAAACTCGAGCGTCATAATTATTAGAGATACATAATCCATAAGCTTGTGTGTGTATGGGGGGGGGGGTATACAACAGTAAAACGCACTTGCTCTGGGTGGCGAAGTGGAGACCAGTGCAAACTGCAATCTCAGTACTGGGAGGATTGCGATTCATAGCGGCTATAAGAAGCCACTGATTATCGAGACGTTGTGGGATCCGCTAGATCCTAGAGGACGGCAATATGGACTCGGCAGCCAACAGGCCAAATAGTTGGGGGCAATGATCATTGTGCAGACCAGTGGACAGCGCTGCAGGGCAAGCAGAATATGCCCCGAAGCCCAGAATAAGAAAATAGTACAGTATGCACTAGGCGATCGTTTCGCAGTACCGCGCATCCTCGTTAACGTCGTCGTCATAGTAGCGCTCACAAAAAGCTTACGGCCTAGCCATATGGCTGTGATGGACGACCGGAGTAAGTTAGACAAACGATACGAATTACAGCACACGCTAGACGTTGCGTCTCTCGCTCTCAAAAAATTGAACACAATACAACAATTCACCGTTCTTTTTTTATACGTTGTTTACTTTATTTAGGTCCTTCAGCAGTACATATAATTTTTGACGCCGACTTGATTTAGCTACGGCAGAAAGAGGAGTCTGGGCCTGGGCAATTCACCGTTCTTTTATTTCCCAAACCGCCAAATCGCCTCAAGCAGCCATAGGGTTCCACCGCCGGAATCTACCTATCGATATCCAACGCAGGAATGCCATATCGGTGATAATGACAGTGACGGAGTAGTACGAACAGGAATTTGTAGAATTGCCCTACAATGAGTTACGTGAGAGCACGCCTGCTTGCTGGAGCCTACTGATATCCCCACACAAATTGCAAAGATAAATTATATTCATATACAGACCCTCGTAAGACTATTGTCCTGGACCAATTCAAGAAGGCATTATGGTAGTGACAGATTCTAGAAAGTTGAAAATGAGTCACGGCAAAAGGAGTGTTAGATATTGCATCGAATCGTGCTGGTACAGGACGCATATAAGAAGGAGCAAGGATTCAAAGAAGGATAAATTGTGTAGTGTAGTATGCTCTCTTAAAGCGTATGCTATCTGAAATTCTAGACGCAACAATGCAAAGTCCAGCTTGGAACCTCCCGTCGAAGAACCTAGGCAGTAGTACGGTACTTTCCAATGAAGCTGCCAATTAAAGTGTAAAGGCATTTCTATATATATGTTATGAAATCTAACAGTGAAGGGGCAATTGCTAGAGAAATTTATCCATGGCAGTTGGATAAACTGGTACACATTTCTAAGTTGTATTGTCGGAATTGTAATAACATTTAGCGTAATGACAAGCATCTACCAATCTCCTACGAAGCACAGGTGTGCTCTACCGGCGCTAAGCTGCATACGAAAAATGGTTACTCTCCACCGCGACATTTTTGTCTATTCCGTATGACACGGCCAATTGTCATGGCTTATAATAAAGCGCTAACAGTTGTTAAGCAATCAGACTCTATCTACATCTTGGGCCTTACGAATCTGCAAAACGACACAGTTTTCAGCAAGACAATGCGGTATATCGAAGATGTAAATGTTAAAGTAGCTCACGCTACTGGCAGACTGATGGAAAGGTGCTACACCTAAGGTGCTAACGATACGACTAAACGTCCAACCAATAAACCGTATCTAGGCGCGAATTGTTGGCACCACCGCGATACGGCGGCAAAGCGGAGCGACGTCTCGTTCAGTCGAGACGGGCGACGCAATTAAATTAACCCAACGATAAGCCAGTCGGTAGACCTGCTCGGCGGCCTAACCGACCTCAGCAGAGGAGGGAATTCTGCGGCAAGTATGACGCCTCGTTGCGCATCCGTCAGCCAGATGCCGGATGGATATACATGCTCTGTGCGGCATGTGCCGCAGCGAATACACAAACACACACCCGAGCCCAGTAAATCTTCCCATTGCTCAACACGTACCGGTACCTGCGGTTGATAGTCAGAGTGCACAGGTAGAGTATGGGATTCGTGTCCGCAATACTCCCATCGGACTATAATATACTAGATCCCAACGCAGAGGGAATGAATGCCTTATTAAGCAGAGCGACTACATCCTGCCGCCACCCTTAGACACAAGCCTGACGGATCTCATTGGATTCGTCTCGAAATCGTCCAGTGGAACATAGAAAGAAGTTATCTAAGGAATATATGTCGTGCGAATTTGTTCAGGGTGTTTTACTGCGTATTAAAAATAAATTATTTAATTACCGTAATTCAATAAACTAGAACGTAAAATTAGACACACTATTCGAAAAGGCAAAAGATGCCGACCGATAAAGGGACCTAGTTTGACCTCACAATGACAACGGTGATTCGGTGTAGAATGACCCTGCTGATTGTAAAAAAAGGCAAAGTGCTTGAGTGAGATTCATTGAGTGAGATTTCAACCAACCTAATATTAATTGGAGATGTATTGATTTGTCCTCAAGTGAAACCACCAAAAAGTACATTTTTAGCTCTTTTTGTTGCCTTAGTGGTTTATCACAACTTGTGAACGTACCCACTAAACCACGCAGCGGTACCATTTTAGACCTTTTATTTACTGACAACGAAGATATTATAGCAGAGCTTTTAGTAGACGAGCCACCCGTAAAGTCAGATCACCTTGAGCCATCCGCTAGCCCTTCCCTAGATTACTTCCAGTCGGACTATGACGCAATTGCGGCTAACATTGCAGCTACCAACTGGCGTTCAAGTTTATCTCATTGTGACTCTATCGAATCACAATATTCGTCATTTGTGAATGCCATTATATTTCTCATGGAGATGTTAAGAAAGCCTAAACCATCTACCTTGCAAATGTTCATAGAGGACGCACCTAGGCGCCTACATAGTCTGACGCCATCGTCCCGTGCACACTCGCGCTTATCCACTCAATTGGCACGAGCCGCAACCCGCAAAAGGCGGCTAGAGGAGGCCAAGCTAAACATTCGTAATGCCAAAGACTGTTTTAGATATGCTGGTCGCCGTTTAACACTGCTGTCTGGAGTGGCTCCACTTATAGTTGGCAAACACGCGGTCACAGGGAACTCCGACAAAGCCGGAGCTATGAATGATTACTTTGAAAGCGTATATATTCAGCCGTCTGGAATTCCCAACACCGGTTATCAGATCCCGACCATTCTCATAAATGACATTATTTTTAACAAGGAGAAGGTAATAGTGCACCTTAACAGCCTTAAGAGAAAATGCTCGCGGACTCCCGACAACCTTCCCCCAATTTTATTCAAAGAGTTCTCTGTCAACTTGGCTGAACCATTATCATTGATATTTACTCGCTCCTTCGAAGACGGTGAAGTACCGAGTTTCTTTCGGCAATCCATTATCACCCCGACGCACAGACCTGTGTCTCAATGTTTAATGCCTTGTTTGCTAATGGAGAAAAAAATTGTGGCTGACCTTTACACATTTCTTGGTTCTAAAGACCTGTTGGACTCCTCACAACATGGTTTTACACAGGATCGATCAACGGGTACCCAGTTACTGGAAGTAGCCCACGATTGGGCGCTGGCCCGAAATCGCAACATACTTCTGCATGTCACTTACTTTGATTTTTCACGTGCACTTGACCGCGTTGACCATCATCTGCTTCTGACAAAGATGTCAGCATTAGGTATCGGCCCCAGAATCATTAACTGGTGCAGAGTATACCTGAGAGACCGTACATTTGTCGTCAAAGTTGAGCATAGCTATTCCGCGGTCGGCAGGTGTGTATCTAATGTCCCGCAGGGCTCATGCTTAGGCCCCCTAATGTACACAATATTTGTACAGGATCTCGGGGTAATGCTTCGAGATATTGGTGTTACATATAAGCTGTATGCGGACGATCTCAAAATCTATGTTGAGGCAAAAAACGACAGCAACATAGCTATTCTACAGAAAGCGATTAATACCGTATCCTTATGGGCAGAGGAAAACCGCATGCAAATATCTACTTCCAAATCTGCCATTCTTAAAACAATGCCAGATACTATTCAGTATATGCTAAGCGGCCAACTCATTCCTGAAGTCTCACGCTACAAAGACCTCGGGGTAATCTTCTACCGCCAAATTAAGTTTAGACCTCACATGGCTGAGGTTGTCAAGGCCGCGTCTCGAATGTGTAATCTCATAATGCGGTCTTTCATTATACAGGACTATAATGTGTACCTAAAGCTGTATCAAACCTTAGTGGTACCAAAGTGGACTTATTGCTGTCACGTATGGATGCCATTCTAGAGCGTGCAGGATAAATTTGTGAAACGAGTTGCTCGTCGGTGTTGTCTAGCACGCGAGCGTATCACATTGCCTAGTGTTAGTGAATACCAATCCCATGCCGATTACCGCATGTTTAAACAACTAGCGCGTCAGAAAAGTATTACTAGGTATTTTGTTTTAAGACCAAATAATCTCCGGAGCGATGTTTCCATCCACCCACACGAGATTGCTCGTGTGGACGTTGTGAACAACTAATTTACCTGGAGGATTGCACGTCGTTCACAGATTCGAAACGACTTTGCGTCTATTGTAATACCCCTTTTTTTTAATAAAGGTGATATGATATGATATGCTTTCAGGACCAGACCAGATAACCTGACGAAAAACAAAGAGGAAGTATATTATATATTATATATACAATAGAATATAGTACACCTATATTTCTACTCTCAAAAGTAGAAACAATGATAGAAAGGCGCAAAGCGCTCAAAGACTGTACACGAAGGTTTGGATCTCAAGTGCTAGTTTGGCAGAGATGATGGAACATAGCCAAACAAATAAACTTACGGAAGCTTTCTGGCCTGGAAAGGTCCTGGTATATAAACTGATAGAGTGCCAGGCGCTGCTTGCGTCTCGACAAGTGTTACGCGACACTCTTAATCAAACTAAGCGTACATATAAACGTATACATTTACACACACGCGTATATATTAGTACAAACGCTACTTTGGTGTTGGGCACGTTACACAAATGATCAACACTCAATCTTGGGTATAATCGTCACAAGCAATAGTAGTGTCTGTCATGTGCGATACGATACAATGGTGGTACCCATTATAGAATTTACCGAGCAGGATGGCTTAGTGGCAAATTCCTTTGCCTTGCATTCGGGAGGCCTGGGTTCGACACCCAGACCGGCTACTCCTAAATTGGTTTTCATGATTCCCAATTTAAACAAGGTGAATGCCGGAGTGGACTAAAAATCGACCATGATTGGGTTGAAAAAACGCGAAGCACAGATGACTCAATAAAAAGAGATGATGTAGTACCATCCAACTCCCAGTTCAATTAAGTGTTTAAGTTATTTTTATTTAAAAAAAAAAATATATATATATATATATATATATATATATGCGAGGTCCATGGGTATGAAATCGCATTCCGTGGGCAGAGAGCGCTGCTATCGCTGTAGCTAGCAGCCTATAGCGGCAATGGCGCAGTTCTGTTGTTGGAGTGTCTGGCTTATTTTTCGATCAGCAAAACCTCAGCTACGTATTTCCGACGCAATTTCCGGGAACGATTACTATGTCAAACTTTGTGCCAAATGTCACCGATCAGTCGAATCTTTGCTCTCTACAGTCAACAAATAATCGATATAAACCAAGCAAAGTGCAAAAAACGACTATCTTACAAAATATGGCACAACAAACTGACTTTGCTCTACGGTAAGGCGTCATCACACAAATCGGAGTCGATGAAAAAACGTAATATACGTATAAAGTATTTTCTGTGGGACAGCCTTTCGTACCCTGCTAATTTGCCAGACTTGGCACCATTCGATTACTATTTCTTCGCATCGTCAGGTATATATATATATATATATATATATACATATATATTGCTGGGAAACAGATAATCATCATCTTGTTTGTCGTCTTAAAGCCACAGATCGCTTACAGGTTACCAAACAGCAATTGAAATCACCTTTATTTTTAGCGTGTATATATATATATATATATATATATATACGAATATATATATATATATTTGGTCAAGTCCTAGCTATAATGCTGTTGTGCATGTGTATGAAGACTGAACGCACATCACCTTCAGAGCAGACATACGTTGTGAACAATGGTTGAGTACTGACTGACACTGCTAAAGACGAGACGTATTCGGGTCAATATAAGAGACGACATAGCTCAGACACCGTCCTCTTCGGCATTTTGTCAGCCCCGTCCGCATCATCGTAGTCGTCGTCGTCGTCGTCCCGAATTGTTTATAATATTGCCACCAGTGAAGACGAGCAGCGCACGCAGCGTGCACTCGCGCGTCGTGCTCTTCGTCAATCAGTGCCGCCAATCGACGCGAAGCCAACGTGGAGACCGTGGATGTGGGATAAGAGTTGCACAGTTGGCAAGCAAGTGAATTAGCGGTAGACAGTCCACCGCTGCCTTCCTTTTCCCCCCTTCCGGACATCGCGACAACTTTCCATAGTCCCTGTAGTGGTAATAGTAGTGATAATCGTAGTAGTAGTAGTAGTAGTAGTAGCATTAGTACTCAGCAGTAGTAGAAGATGCCTGCTACGTTCAGGTATTTGTCCGGTTGCCTGTCCGTCTGTTTGTCGCTATTAGTTGCATTCAATATAGGCCAATTACGGCCTATCCGCGCGAGCGCCAGTTATAGGAAAACGATGCAGCGCTCGTTCGGCCGCCCATCGCCGACCGAGGGAGACCACGAGGCCACGAGGCGGTCCCGCTAGCGCTTCCTGCTCGCATGGCCTCGATTGGTCGAAGAAAATGGCACCCGCCTGCATGTAGTTAGTTATACGGATGGACTTCACATCGACGTATGCATTCAGCCGTTCACAGGTACATCATCCTACATGTCCTATCTGTACTCATCTGTCCATCCATCGTTGCATAACGTGCATCATGCGTGTCCGTGCCACGAGCTGTAACAAACACGAAACGGTTGGCTTGCCGCATTACTGGTGCGGCTCGACTGGCCTCGTGCTGGGGCTAGGTGTGTTGTTGTGTTGTTTTTGCTGTTGTGCATAGCGTTTTTATTGTTACTGCTGTTGATGTTGTCGTCGTTGTTATTACTGTGTGTCTCCCTGTGGCGCCTCAGCCGGTACGCCTCTCGTCTCGCAAATGGGTCGCAGAGAGCCGCTGACAACATACGACGATGCCGGCAGGGGGGTGGGTGCATGCAGTCGTTCGTAACGCATCCCCCGGGGAGGTCGGTTGGCCAATGAATGGGCTGGCCGGCGAAACTGACCACTAGCCAGTGACTGGAACTGGCCTACCAATAACAGGCTCTGCAGGCCGACGATTAATTTCGTATTTCATCGGTGCCGCGACAGTGGGCCCGAGTGGCAGTGGCCAAGGACGGCAGCCTAGTTTTGTGCACGACCGCTTCCGGCCCGACGCATGCTAAGCACGAACCCCCGATAGTGCACGGTTGCACTATCGCCCGCCGTTAGGCCATTGTTACGAATCAGCTTTGTGAGGAAGGCATGAAGAAAAGAAATGCCTCAACGCGCACCTACGATGGGTTCTGAGGGAGTCGATGCCGAGATGCTGCTGTTGACATAATTGACACTTTCACCTGAAGGCCTTACGACGAGGCGACAGGCTGGTACCGTCTAATATTAGTTTAACCCCTACTACTTTAGTTTTGGCCATGCGTGGATAGAGCGCACATTGCGGTCTGAACCAAGTCTTTCCGTTCGATAATGATTACGGCAGTTTCGTGTGCCAGCTGAGTGTTGTTTGCGTGCGTCCGCGTGATTTGTTTGCATGTTACAGGAAGTTCCCATTCAAAAAAGGTCGTACCAGTTCCGCGCGCCATATCCGCGACAAACACTGCACATACCTCGAACGTATGTTTGACGTCGTCGTCGTCTTCTCTTGAGTCACAGAGAATCTCGGCTCAAGCGGCGAGTGTGGCCACTCGAGCCTCAGTCCACGATACCTCCCCGTTTAATCTCCACCTGCTCCTCTCTTCCGCCAGCATGTCCTATGGAAGCAGGCACACGAGTACAAGCAGGACGTCCGTGGAGACCGTCCGGTACGCCCGGCTAACCTGTATTGCCACACTCCGTTGGGAGCGGCGCAGGGCTTGGCGGGCCGTGACCGACCTGAGTGCTAAGTCTGCCCACACTGGTGCGGCAAAGAGCGACGGAACGAGGTCTAGCACTAGTCAATAGGTGTAGAGTGCCCACCTTCTCACGAAGATCGCAGATTTCCTTCCTGGTACTTACATCAATTTGCGACATCTCGCTCAGTCGTATCGAAGACTGTATAGTCGAAGAGGAATACCAGAATTTTTCCTTGATACCATCAGAAAACATATAAAGAATGTCATTGGGAACAAAAAAATGAATCGTATGGGTAAGCGCTCTCACGAACTCAATTCGGGTTTCGACGGGACTGCTCAACGCTTGATGCTATCCAATATGTCCTTGAGCGAGGAGGACACAAAGCGACCCGCCCCCCTCAAATCTAGATCCTGCGTATTATTTATATTTCTCAATATCCGAAACGCATTCAATACAACAAATTGGGACTTTATCGTGCAGACTCTGAAGAGTAGTACCTCCACCGTATTTTATATTTTTATTTAAATGACCAAACGCTTATATGGGAAGGAGATTTCCCGGCAGATTGCGGCGGGTGCCCCGCAGGACTTTTTTGGTTTTGACCCTGTCCTATACGACCTTGCCTACGTCGTGTTGTGCGGCTCCGAGAGCTCCTAGAAGGCGCCGAAACCATTGCCTATGCGGACGATCTGGCAATGTTGGCAACGGTCCGCAAGGAGTTGTCGCTTAATATGCGAGCGAACACCGCTCTCGAGAATCTCAACTCATGAACGAAAAGGAACTACCTAAGCTTGCCCCGCACAAAACGAAAGTAATCTGTTTTGACAGAGGTATTCCCGACCCCTGTATCCCACCGGCTTAAACGTACTCGTGGCATCAGGATTGAGATTGTGGGTCACTTCATTCCAATAAAAAGGAGGCAACATATCTATGTATCATCTTTGACACCAGGCTCCTGGAATTTGCACATGTCAAATACATTTCTTAGAGAGTATCAATGGTTACGCAAAGCTTAGGCAAGATACTTGGTGGGTAAGAGAGTGAGAGAAGACCCGAAGGGCATCTGACGTAGGCGGTAGGACGCGAATTCACATTTTGCGCATGGTCTTCCGAACGGGTCAACCCTTCTAGCGGTGGTCACAGCGGGAAATGGTCGCGACCAATCATTCCAAATTTAAAGGCCTAGTAATAGGTCCTAAACAGGGGCCGCCTAGTTATTTCGAAACACAGGTTTTGACTGGCTACGGACAGTTTCTGACATGCGAGTAAAATGGCAAGACAACGGTAGGCATGTGCGTGCTGTGTACATCAGGAAAACCCGACGCACTCGATCATACAATTGCAGCCTGCACTGCACTCGGGGCGACGAGATTCTTTGTACACGATGGCAAAAAATCAACAGCAAATATTGTCGCCAGAATTACCACAATCTCCACCGACTGGGCAGAAGGGGGTCTTCTTCTTGGACTCTATCACAAGTCAGAAGACAAGTTCAGAGGACGCCTGAAGGTCACTCTTCTGGCCGAGTCTATCTACCCTGGCAGTGACACATGCAGTTCAATTTTTAGTCCGCGAGGTTCCTGCAGACGTAGGAGAAGGTTGAAGCACAATAGTCCCCTCTCCTAGTCTCGAGGTACTGGTATATAATTCCGAACTAGGGGAGGGTGGGGTAGGTGATTTTTGCGCATTCGGGAGTCAGTATTACACGTTTAGCAATATCTTAAGTCACATACTTTTCGCCCGGGTCAAGTCCAACACGGACGCGTTAGATTGCGTCCTTACCCTCCTGCCTAGAGTGAAAAGCCTCCAGCCTCTATCATAATAACCAACGACAGCTACCCAGAGAGGCGCCTGAGCGACAAGCCCAGACCGAATAGAATTTTGGGTGCCCCCGGGCCAGGGGCGTTTGCTAGACCCCGCAGGGAGCCGGCAGTTATATTATAGTTAGACTCCCGAAATACTTGTATACATATATAAAGACTTTCTACGATTGGTTATGCCTCTCTCGAATTGTGCGCTCGGTTAACTATGCCTGACTGCTACGTTAATATTGCAACACAACAACGATAAGTTACCACCATTAGACTGTTGTTGGTGAACTTTAGCAGTACTGCAGTAACAGGGCAGAAGCAACAACAACAACAACAAACATAATTTGCTGCAACCACAGCAATAACAGCAGCAGAAACAAAAAAAATACAACTGCAGCAACAGGAACAAGAACGACATGCTGGTTTGAAGGTTTGAAACTTCCCTCTTTCGCCAAAACTGTTAGTTGCATCTTAGCGAAGCTTCCTTTAAGGCTTCGAGGAGATTTCGACATTGCGGCAGCGGATTTCATGCATCCGTTACGCCCTGGCACTGAAGTAAGCATACACACATGTAGCGTACTTCTGCGCCTGCAACAACTCCACAAGCTTGTAAACTATTACGTTGTCCGTGCATGTTCGTGAGACCTGAACGGGGCAAACCGTGAAAACAGCGACTGCGTTCTGGGCAAAAATGCCAAGAAATCTAACCTAAAAACTTTTTCGGCTCATCCTCAGCCAGCATTTAACGTCCGCGCGACTTCTTTAGTATTGCTTCGTAAGACGAACCCCCAGAAATACAAAGATGCAACGGTGGGGCTCGAACCCATGCACTTTTGTGTCTCCTCCGGTCGCGAGGCGCACGCCTAGGCTCCACCCCACGGGGCTTGATAACCTTTTAGCACCAGTCAGTTAATGATATATAATTATATATATATATATATATATATATATATATTCTCGCTTCGAAGTGATCAAGATGGTGCAAATTGTGCAATTGTTGTGGACGGACCGTGTTGTGGACACGTAGAGTTCACGGAAGGACCTTTCTGACACAGTGATTGTAACAAAAAGTATAGGTGGACTAAACTAATTGATTGAAACTGAGCGACTTTCACACAGCCCGACATAGACCTATAGACCATAGCACGCAGCTATCCAAAGTTTGCTGACACTAAGTCGGCACGTGAGAATTACTCACTAATAACACGACCTTAGGATCGGAATCGCTCACCCCGGATAGCCGAAAGGCGGGAAGAGTGCGGGGACAAGTGAAAACTTCCATGAAGGCAAGACTAGCTTGACGAATATCTCCACAATTGTTTCGTACAAAGCAGATCGACTAGTGGGACGCAGGTGTATGTTGTTAATTTTGTTAAAGTCGTTGTTTTGTTAAAAAAATATTATTATTATTATTATTATTATTATTATTAATTGAACTGATCTAGTTGCTGATTATCTGGCCAAACGTGTAGATGCCTGTCGACCATTTTGCGAAACGTCACCAGCGGCTCATTTCGAGCTTAGAGCATAGCGTTAGTTGCAGTCGGCTGCAGACGGATGTTATTGTTACGTCGAGAACGTTATGCATAGCGGTGCTCGGCGTCAACAGCAGCCTCGCAGACAAACACGGCACACGCTGCACTGCTACAGTTGAGTTTGTCTGTAAGGACCTCAGCAAGCAACTCTAACCAACGGGCAACCGGCATCGTATGCGTCAGCGTCGATATTCGACTCAACTCGTAGATCGCGATCGAGATGAAGCGAGAGAACGAGATGAACGCGCGCGTTCGACCAGCTCAAACGATACGTGCTCCGCTCCTGCCGCCGTCCGCCGTCTTGGAACGTCAGAAGCTTTGCTTGCACGAGACGATGCTTCTCAAGCCACGTTGCGAGCCGATACGAGCTAGTAGTAACAGTACAGCTGAAGAATATCTGTGGTAAAAATTGTAGCTGTAGTCGTAATCGTCTCGTCTCGTATCATCTTCGTTGCAAGCACGTCGCTTGTTTCGCTCCACCACTGACTCAACCAACCGGCCGAGCGACCGACCGAGAAAGGCCGATGTGAACAGGCGTCACCGCTGGCTTGGAACAAGCTTGAAACTTTTGTTCGTTTTCCTGGTCCTAGCCGCGGTTGTTGTCGTCGTCGTCGTCGTTTGTTGAGTTTGTCAACGTTTGAGCACGAATCAGGACGCAACGCCGCGCTGCTGGGAGGCGAGAGACAGTCTCGCCAGACGGACTGGGTGGGTATACCTTCTGCTTGTTCACAGAACGAACCGTCAGCCCGAACGCGTTTGTTCTTTAGGCTGACATATATTGGGACTACAAAAAAGTTTTTTTTCGGTTTTTTAATGATTCTCTACGGACAAAACCAAAAAAAACGTTTTTGTAGCCCTATATATTTATATATACAGAATTTATCATAACAATATGTACTTATTTTAAGGTTTGGTAGAACTCGGCAAGAGAATATTTTTTCCTAATGGAAAGAGGGAATGGACAAGTCTTGGCAAATGTTTACGGTTCTCAGCGTGAAAGCTTTAACGTAAAACATAACAACTATGACTGTCTAAAAAGCTTAGTTAATTGGCAACTACGTAACGCAGCACCATCACTTTGGTACAAATGGTGGGCATGAAATTTGCTTTTACCTTAGAGTAGTCTTTTGGACGTACATTTTTGGTCGTAATGGAAAATGTTACGATTTTGCACGTAAAGGCGTTAACGTAAGACATAATAACATATCGATTTTTTATGACTTTCCTTAATCTGGCTATTCGCTTTTCGCTACGTAAGCGAAATTTCTCCCGTTGTGCAGAAGTTTCCGCCGAACAAGCCCGTTTGATCGGTTCTTTCATGCGTTGACTGGTTCTCCCGCAAACGTAGAGTTTGCACGACTATGTAGGGGGGGAAAGGTAGAATAACTACTTTTATAAATTGCATTCTCTCTCTTAAACAAGACGTTTCCGCCCCATCCTTCCTTTGGGAAAGATTAATGTCTTGCCGAGTTCTCCCAAACCTTATAATAAGTACATATTGTTATAAATGACATTGTATATATATATATATATATATATACATATATATATATATATATATATATAATTCCGATAAACACTTGTGCATATGTTGTGTAATATATATATATATATATATATATATATACATATATATATTACACAACATATGCACAAGTGTTTATCAGAATCATTCGTAAAAAAATATGGACGTGTAAGTTTCCATCGATTGCAGCAAACTTGTTAGTTAGAAATGGGGGAAGATTCCCTTGTTCCTCGACGAAGCATAGGGGCTGAGTGTCCCTTCAAGCCAGCAATCGCCGTGGGTGATACCCGCATGCAGTCGTTCAGTTGCATTATAAGTATTGCACGCCACTTTAAGTTATCTGCAGCGAATGCACGACGCTTTCGAATTGTCTTCATTTAAAAATTCTAAGTTATTTTTCGGTTTGCATCTCCATACCACATATTTTGTCTTTTCGGGCTCGCGCGTTACCGTTGTTGTAAAGTCGTAATAATTCCTTCAAAGTCTCGTCTTAAAAGACTCTTAACTCGTACATACGCATAGTATCTTCATGAAACGTTGCGGTAGCACTATTTGCAAACGTAGAATCGTGTGGTGAAAACGCCCTGCTTTGTTTTTATCAACGCTCTCATTAGGAATACCATGGCAATGGCTTTCGTTCCTATGACCTGCTACCTGTAAGGATTCTCTAAGGTTTCTTCGCGATTTCTATGACCGTCTTATATTCTTGCAGACACAGCTTCCGTCGGATGTTTCCGGCAGGCCAGCGATTCTGAGACGAATCTCGTAGTGTCTCAAGATAAAAATTTCGAGTTCTGCCGACGGCTTAGCAATTGTTTGAGGACCAACACGTGAGACTTTATAAAAAACCTCTTTGCTCGCTTATCTCTGGTCCAAGTTCCATCGATTTCTTTTAGTTGAATACGCAAATCAACATATGGGTTAATTCCGCTTCAAAAATTAAAAGACGTTTTTAAAAAAGCTTTGAACATAAGCACATCAACTAGCACACATTTATATGCTCACAATTGCCGCACTTTACTACTGGCTTTCGAAAAGACTATTTCACCCTGAGAACTATGTGAGACCTCGATGCTACCTCTTGTTTGTTGTTTTAAATACATGTTACTACTATTTTCGGCGGAACTACTTTGCTTTCACTCAGTTTCGGTTACTTCTTCTACGGCACTTCTTGCAGTCGTCGTCGGCGCATCCTTTCACGTTGCTTATATATCTATTTTATTTATTAATATATATATATATATATATATATATATATATATATATATATATATATATATAAATTAAATCGTTTTCCCGTCGCATAACGGAGGCTCCACTAAGTCTAAACCCTGTTCCCATTCGCATTTTTCCTGCAGCATGGCGGCGACTAGATCTGTCACCGCCGTACTTGAAGACTGGGCTGCTGCAACGAGTGATTGTGTTCGTGCGTTTTCTAGCACTGGTCAGAAAAAAGATCTCACACCGGCCTCTCACCGCGGTCTCACCCACATCGATCTTGCCTGCTGATCGGCAGAAGCGTGGTCTCAGAACAGCACGGCTACACAATGATAATAACAGTAACTCACTTCTTATCCTAAGATTGCATAGTGGCTAGAGAGGCAGATTGTTATGAACATTTGCGCTATTCCCACTGACACGCCGACACTGGTACAGTACCTACGGTGTTGGCCATTTGCACATATATGTACGCATATTCGGCAAAGAGACGGCCAACAGCAAGTTGACAACCGATAAGTTAGAATGATTAATGCCTAAGCCTATTTATCACAGTGTGCAGTATTCTTGTGTAAAGCAATTTGACTAAAGTGCTATTATTTACAAACAACGACAAAAAGCCACTTGGGAATGCACTAGCTACTAGGCGGAAAACGTTATTTGTGTCCATGTGTATAATGCTTGTGTTGCAAACGTTGTCGATTCAGGAAAATGAGCCCCAGCTAAGTGGGTGCATGGTACACCTGTCACGGCTAATGACGCATGTTCCACCATTCTTGAAGCCTCTCATAGCCAAATAAAAACGGCTAACTTGACACAAACTAAAACTACTTATCCTAAGTACAGGAAATTGAAATTTATACGTGGTAGTATTAATAACGACGATTATATATATATATATATATATATATTGTTGTGTCTAGGCATATTCAGGTAGACACAGCTGTCGGCTCGACGCTACACTGTTGTGTCTAGGCATGTTTAGGTAGACACACGGCTGTCGGCTCGGCGCCACGTGCTGGCGGACGTGCAGTGGAAAGAGTAAGCACGAGAAGGTACGAGAAGCGTACAGACGATTCGATAGAAACGTCTACTCGGACCGAATCGATTCTACCACATTCGAGAACAATCTAAGAGGCAATAAATACAGCTGATACAGATAGTCAGCAAGCCACTCTACAGGTGACAGCAGGCGATCGTGTTTTCATTCCTTACGTACTCGGCTAGTCTAAGTTCAATAGACTAAGTCCTCTGGTCAGAGTGTGTACAGTTCACGTACATATTAGTGGCGACGAAGATGGGATGTTCGTAACTACTACATACGTACGTCACAGTTCAACTACATATTAGTGGCGACGAAGTGGTTACGAACTGACCGACTTTCCTTCAAGCCTTACTTCTACTTTCGAGATCGGCAGGGTGCCATAGTTCAAACGGCAACGACTTCACCTGCTACGTCTGAAGGACGTGCCTGCTACTACTACAACTTCTACTTCTTTCGGCAACTACATCGCTACAACTTCTACTACTACTTCATTCGGTAACTTCGCTACTTCTATTGCTTCAGTCGGCAACTACAGCGCTCAGAAGTACTCCACGATGGAAGGAGACGGAAGCATCATGGAAAACGCCCGAGCATTGCCACAGTTCGAGAGATTCATGGAAGAAGAGATGCCGTGGTCCACATATCGGTGTCGCTTCCGTGAATTTATACAGCTGAACGAGTACCCCGAGAGCAAGCGTGCTCTAGGTCTGCTGAACCACCTCTCGTCTACAGTGTACCAGAAGCTGCGGGACCAGATATTTCCAGAGGAGCCATCAAAGAAGACATACGAAGAACTTCTGGCGGCCTTGGACTTTATCTACACAAGAGGTACGTCAAAATGGGTAAAAAGAGTTGAATGCCAAGCCCTAAAACAAGAAGAAGGTGAACTGATTCAAGACTTCGCGCGCAGGTTACGAAGAAACGCGGAAGAATGCGAATGGCCAATGGAATTCTTGACGACAGTACTACTAGTACAGTTCATCAGCGGTGTCAGGGACGACCATGTAAAGGATCAAGTTTTGCATAAGGCAGATACTTTCAAAACACTGGACGACGCAGTCAAAGAAGCAGAGTCAGTGTTCGTGCGTAAAGAACGGTTAACGATCAACAAGATAGTTGCTGGCACAAAGCAGCGGGGAGCCAAGCTGCCTTGGAAGAAGCAGCCGACGGGTTCAGGCAGTAAGGACAGTACAGCTCCGGCTCGCTCTAGACAGGGCCTGATGCCAGGCCACTGCTATCGCTGTGGAAAGCCTGACCACAAGGCTGACAAGTGTCCGCATATTAAGTCTACGTGCAATTCATGCGGGAAGACCGGACATCTTAAGATCGTCTGTCAGCAAAGACAGCCCGGTGCTAGTTCAGCCAACAAATTCAAGAATAAGAAGAACGGAGCATTCGCCGTACAAGTTCAACCAGCCATGAAGAAGACTTCAGGTATGAACTTTGTGAAGCCAGTACATACAATTCGAACAGTGAGACCCGATATCGACCCGTTACTCGTAACAGTCGAGATCGAGGGTACCGATGCTACAATGGAAGTGGATAGCGGCTGTGGAGCCACTGTGATGCCACTTTCACGTTTCGCGGCTGTTTTGCCAAAATTCATACACCATGAGCCAGACATTACGTTAAAAGTGGCGAATGGCAGTGAAGTGAAACCACACTCTTTCGTGGAAGTTCACGTGAAGTACCGCAACATTACAAAATTATTGCGGCTGTACCTGGTCAACGATCCCCAATTTCCAATGTTATTCGGTCGCGATTGGATGAAGGCGCTGAGATGGGGGCACCTCGAAGTTCATCGAGTAGAAAGCGAAGCTAGTGATATACTTTCTGCATACCCCAAGCTCACGGCGCCAGGCATGGGCACACTACCGGCAGTACACGCACTTACAGTCCAGTTCAAGGACCAGCCAAAGCCAGTGTATTTCAGACCTAGGAGAATACCGTATGCCCTCGCCGAGAACGATAAGAAGGAGCTACAGACAATAGAGATGAAATACCTTACAAAAGTTGGATCATCGGAAAAGAAACCCGGAAAGTTCAATACACTTCAGCGTTTCGAGAATCAGCATTCGAAAGCTACAGGAAGTAGCCGTGCATCCATATTCCTCGGCCGACAAATTCGCATATCCCAGCTGAAAGAGAAGCGACAGGTACTAGCGAAGCCGGCAGAGACGGTTTCTCGATTCAGCGTGGGGGAGTCTGTGGCAGTTCGAGACTACCGAAAAAGAAACAAGTGGTGTCTATCTCGTGTCGTGAAGATACTCGGAAAAAAACACATGCTAGTGCAGTCAACCGAGCTCGGCACGGTAAAGAGACATTTCGATCAAGTTCAAACGACGAACGTGGAAAAGGAAACGTGCCATACACTGCACATGCACTTCGATGGTACGGTCGACCACGGCGGCGAACTGCCAAAGCATTCAGGCGTTGCCGTAGCGAGACCATCCTTTATCGCTACGCCGAAGTCTTCTCCAGCACCGACATAAATTTAAAATGTGGAGCAGGAATTTTCTACGGAGCCAGCTACGCCAGTGGAGCCGATTACGTCAATACCCCTACAAGAGCTTATAGTTCTGCGACTAAGAACAAGGATCAATTATCGAGAGTTGGCCGGACAAAGCCGTCGTCGTACGTAGCTCTAAGCATTACTACATATATGCTTTATTACATATTTCATAGTTAGCGTGGGGGACTGTTGTGTCTAGGCATATTCAGGTAGACACAGCTGTCGGCTCGACGCTACACTGTTGTGTCTAGGCATGTTTAGGTAGACACACGGCTGTCGGCTCGGCGCCACGTGCTGGCGGACGTGCAGTGGAAAGAGTAAGCACGAGAAGGTACGAGAAGCGTACAGACGATTCGATAGAAACGTCTACTCGGACCGAATCGATTCTACCACATTCGAGAACAATCTAAGAGGCAATAAATACAGCTGATACAGATAGTCAGCAAGCCACTCTACAGGTGACAGCAGGCGATCGTGTTTTCATTCCTTACGTACTCGGCTAGTCTAAGTTCAATAGACTAAGTCCTCTGGTCAGAGTGTGTACAGTTCACGTACATATTATATATATATATATATATATATACGTGGAATAGTAGGAACACATGGTACATGCGTCCTCCGGCAACAAAACAGTAGATATAGCATCCGAGGGTGAAGCGTTTCAGTTATTTTCTGTCCTACCTAATAGATAGCGATTTAAATGTGTGTGTATATATATATATATATATATATATATATATATATAGAAAGCTTCCACCGCAATGTCCACATCTGCCCAAGAAAAATAATTGTTATTTTCCATTCTTTCTTGTGTATTATGAAACGATGGCTCACAGTCGCATCTTGTACGCTGTTTTGCAATTCAACTTTTTGTGCTCTCTAGATTTCTAGATTATACCGCCAGCTACCAAATTGCCTGCAACGTTAGGCGCTTTACGCACCTTCCTTCGAAGACATTTCATAATAGTACAATAAACATTTTTCACCAAGTTGGCGTGGTGACTTTAACTGGAGTACCGGGAAGTGCCATAGCTTTAGTTGATGTTTGGCCATGTGTTGCAATTAAATAGCCTGTAAATAGACGACCGCTGACACTGGGACAATACTTACGTTCAACCTACCTGTGGAGCTCCTTGTCTAATACAAGTGTTACTCTTCCAATGACAGACTATTTAAGCATGGTCTATTCAATTGTTTATTAGTCGCGGCACCAGCAGGTTCATCCATATCGACAAAAAATTATCCACTTTCGTCATCGTATTCTGGGCAAACACTGGCACTCTTAAATGTACTTGCATGTTTTCATTTGCTTTATGTGTAAAAATGTTTCTGTTTTGTGGCATACTACATTTATGGCCGTGTGACTATTATACCGCATATATTCTTGAAGTCTTAACCTGCCATGGTTTGAACGGACATTGCAAGAATGTGTTAGGCCGACGTGTGCTTATACGAGGTATGTTCAAAAAGTATCGCGACTTTTGTGTTTTTTCAAAAAATATTCATTTATTCATGAATATCTATTTTGTCCCCTTCAAAGTGCCAACGGTTTTTCCAATCTTCGAAGCACTTCAAAAAACCATTTTTTTTTATCTTGTTCAGCTCCTCCTTCGATGCCGTCTTTATCTCGTCAAGCGTAGCGTAACGTCGTCCTTTCATGGGCCTCTTCAGTTTAGGGAACAAGAAAAAGTCACAGGGGGCCAGATCTGGGGAATACGGTGGCTGCGGCATCATTAGTGTGTTGTTTTTGGCCAAAAACTCGCGCACAAGTAACGATGTGTGAGCAGGGGCGTTATCGTGGTGCAAAAGCCAATTTTTGTTCTTCCACAAATCCGGGCGTTTCTGGCGGATTGCTTCGCGCAAATTGCGCATAACTTGCAGGTAATATTCCTTATTGACCGTTCTACCCTGTGGCAAGAACTCATGATGCACCACGCCCCTGCAATCGAAGAAAACTGTCAGCAAAACTTTCACATTCGACCGAACTTGGCGCGCTTTTTTCGGTCTTGGTTCGTGCGGCAGCTTCCATTGAGATGATTGAGCTTTGGTTTCCACGTCATAACCATAAACCCACGATTCGTCACCAGTTATGACCCTCTGGAGCAAATTTGGGTCGTCGCGGACAGAGTCCAACATCTCATTAGCAATGTTCATGCGATGCTGTTTTTGGTCGCAATTGAGCAATTTTGGTACGAATTTCGCGGCGACCCGTCTCATGCCCAAATCATTGATAAAAATCGAATGGCACGAGCCAATCGATATGTTTAGGTCCTCAGCAACTTCTCTAACGGTGATTCGACGATTGGCCAATACCATTTTCTCCACTTCATTAATTTTTTCGTCTGTTGTTGAAGTGCTCGGGCGTCCGGCACGCTCTTCGTCGTTCACATCTTCTCGGCCTTCTGAGAACATTTTGTACCACCGATAAACGTTGCTTCGGTCCAAGGTAGCTTCTCCGTATGCCACAGTCAACATTCGGAATGCATCCGCGCACTTAATTTCGTTTTTCACACAAAATTTGATACAGGTTCTTTGATCCATTTTTTTGAATATGTAAAAATCGAAGACGATCCAAAACACGTGCAAGCAAAGCAGCTGTCAACAATTAAGTGAACATTCAAAATGGCCGAGCTTGTCGGCATAAGTGAGAGACATGAGTACCAACATAACGCCACAAAAAATCGAAATTCGAATATACGTAACCCGCGAAAATTCAAAAGTCGCGATACTTTTTAAACACACCTCGTACTATGTCCTGTTCCTTGCGAATCTTAAAACTATGTTGCCTTAAGCACCATTGCAAGCCTGCATGTTATATATATATATATATATATATATATATATATATATTTATATTCTGAGAGCATTCTGTGATTTCATAGCATCACAGAGCTTCATCGGTTGTTGCTGGACGTCGTTCTCTTTTGAGCCTCGAGGTCGAGCCTTTGTAATGTGAAGATTGCACCGACCGCTGCTTACGGGATAGAGGTAATATGGCACCACCTTTTCAAAGCGAACTTGAATGTACTCGACAAATGTAAGCCCGTTTTCTACAAAAAGTGCTAGTGCTCCCCCGCACCACCCACAGTCGACTGGTCTATCTGCTGACCTCGATCCCACTCTTTGTGGAGAACCACAAAGCGGCCTTTGCCTCACCGAGAACGGAGGCATTCGCTAAGCATCTCGTCGAGTTCGAATTTAAGTTTGCGGATGTTATTTAGCATGTTTCTGACACTAGACCGATGACTTCAAACTACTGGAAGGGTCCACGTTGCAAAAATATAGGTACTTCGTTACTGGCTTTGCACACACATGATGATTTCATATGAAGTACTGTGCTCGAGGTAACAGTCGAATACGAATGCCACATAAAACAATCTAGTGATACCTGTACCACCCCCAGCACTGTACGAGTCCTGTGACGAAAGCGTTCTAGGAAAGCTGTAATACAAATATGTGTATAGACCAAATGATGTTTAATATATATATATATATATATATATATATATATATATATATATATATATATATATATATATATATATGGACCAACATAGCCCACCGGCAAATTAATTTGTCCATGTTGTCTGTTATCACAATGTGTCACTTAACAAACTGAAAATAAACAACTCAAGGCTCTAGGTCCAAGCTGGGGCTGGTCCACCTGGCCAAAGTTCCTCTCACCGACGCAGCGTTCCCCCTCTGAACGTTCAACGACACGCGCTGCAGTAAGTACTCCCCCGCTCTTTTGTCTCTTGTAGCAACCACTAATCTTCTCCCGACGTCTCTGAGTAATTTTTTAATAAGCAACGTCTCAAAAGCTAGAGGTAAGAACAAGAAATATATATATATATATATATGAGACAAGAAACGATATTGACTCAATGATCACTCAGGCGAGCAGTGAACCCCTAGAAGAAGGGATTTGTTCGGCGGGGGCATCGACATTCATCGACGCTTCTTTGTTAGATTCTGTTATTGCCGTTACTGTTGTTGTTGTTGTTGTTGTTGTTGTTGTTGTTGGAATCGTTGTTGTTGTTATTGTCGACATTATCCTCGCCGCGCGGTAATTTCCGTGGTTGTGACGGCCGGCGTGTTCGTGCCGCCCTATGGCAACTATGGCGGTCTGTTAGGACTCTATTTTGTAGGGCATTCCTGGCGTCCTGGACGAACGAAGGAGAAGGAAGCCGCATAAAGCCTTCTGATGGGTCGCAAGGGCGCAGTAACTGCCGAGCAGCGTTTGCTACTGCTGCTGCTGGATGTGCAACTGCCGCTGTTGGCGCCATTGCCTGCCTGCCTGCCTGGCCTCGGTCGAGCATGAGACGGATGCAGATCACGTTCGATAACAACGACAAAGAAGATGACGTCGACGACGACGGCTGCGGGCGGGACGGCGGCGACGATGCGGCTCAATGCAGACGCTGACTGGTCACAAAGGGACGACAGCTAGAGGTGCTGGTGGTGGTACCACTGGTCACGGTGGCGCCGGTATGCCGGCCTTGCAAATATATATATATATATATATATATTTATATATATATATATATATATATATATATATATATATATATATATTATATATATATATATATATATATATATATATATATTTATTTATATATATATATATATATATATATATATATATATATATATATATATATATATATTTATATATATATATATACAGGTAGTTCAATAAGTTCTTAGAATGAGCTTTTTAGAATTCGAATTTTGTCGCGCTTCCACCGCTATTAGGAACTGCAACTTTTCGACTGCCAGCAGTCAAAATATTATGGTGATTGGCGGTTGCGATTTCGTTTGATCGCTTTTCGCGTGCAACGTATCGGCGTGATTTTGAAAAATTGAGAAAAAAAGAGTTTTGAGTGGTTATCAAGCATTTTATTTCAAAGGTTGGAATGCGACCCAAGTGAAAACTGAGTTAGACGAGGTGTACGGTGACTCTGCGCCATGTTTTGCCACTGTTTCCAACTGGATTAATGAGTTAAAAAGAGGTCGCAGGAGCACCGGGATGAACGACGTTCAAAACGCCCAAAAACGGCAACTGATTAGGAAAACGTAGAAAAGGTGCGGAAAATCGTTGCCGCAGATAAGCGAGTGAACATTAGGGAGATAGCGGAGGCCTTGGGAATCAGTTTGGCTAGTGTGCATTTCATCCTGCACGAAAACTTGAAGATGAAAGAGCTCAGAGAAAAATGGCTGCCGCATTTGCTCAACCATGGCCAAAAAAACGCGCCTGTTTTCGCTTCACAGCGAAATTTGGCCAAGATGTCGAACAATCCGTCGTATTTTTGGCGCAGATTCATGACCGTCGATGAAAGCTGGGTCCATCACTACACTCCCGAGACCCAAGAAGCATCTTGCCAATGGTGTGCACCTGATGAAGTACCTCCGAAGAGGGTGCGGACAACGGCATTGACCGGAAAGGTGATGGCTACAGTTTTTTAAGACCAACGTAGAATAATGCTGGTCGACTACCTTGAGAGCGGTAAAACGATCACAGGAGAATATTATGCAAGACTGTTGGACTGCCTGAAGCAAGAACTCATCGTGAAACGGCCCGCTTTGCAGAACAAGGTTGTTCTGTTTCACCAGGACAATGCTCCTGCACACAAGTCCCGGCAAGCATCGGCAAAACTGGCCCAACTGAGGTTCGAACTTATTGAACAACCTTCCTATTCTCCAGACCTGGCCCCCTCTGATTATTTCCTCTTCGGACATTTGAAGAATAGTCTCGGTGGAAAGCGTTTTTCCAGCAATGAAGAGGTTAAGGCTGCTGTCAATGCCTATTTTCAGTCTAAAGACGCGGAATTCTACTTAAGAGGTATAAAAGCTCTGAAATCTTGGTGGGAAAAGTGTATTGAGCATCTCGGGGAGTATATCGAATAAGATAAATTTAAAAACATGATTTGGAAAATTCTTGGTTTTCATTCTAAGAACTTATTGAACTACCTGTATATACAGGGTAACTGGAGAAATGTTCAAAAACCATAAAAGGAATTGTAGGGCTCGTGAAAGCAAATACGTTTTTTTTTTCTAATAAGCACGCTCTCGGAGAATGATTGTTTTAGGGGTGAGAATGAAGTTACTAACATTTGTGACACTGGTGTTGTGGCCCGACACAGGAGCACAACCATTGCCATTGCGAGACATCTGGTCCTCCTAGAGAGAAACTAAGCATACCTCCGTGTTTGTTCTGAAAATTCTGCTCTGAACGACGAAAGACGCCGGCTAGAAGATAGGACATGGTCGTTTAGAAGAGAATGCGTCTAAAAATACGTTATTTTATTAGCTCCACTCCATCAGACAATTCACTTGTCATAGCTGTAAAGGCACACAGTCTATTTGCTATCTTAAATAGCTGCCCGAAAGTGCTTTCGCAAACCACAATACACAATTAGAAGCGTCTGCGGAGATTTTTTTGGACGTCTTGCAATATTCCAGACATTGATTGAACGGCCTCAACAGCGGAGTTCAACCAGGTGGCTCCACCGGAACCTCGTACACGAGAGCCTTCGGGTAACCCCAAAGAAAAGATCGAGACTTGTTAACTCGAGCGATCGCGATGGTTAGGCAATCGGCCCGCCCCGGCAATCCACCGATTCTCGAAGGTCACGTTCAGATAATCGTGTACCAAGGAATTGGAGTGCGGTGGCGCTCTGAAACGTATGGTATGCTTCTCCACCCAACCTGCTGGGAAGTACGTGTGGGTCTAAGAAATAGTTGTTCACTAAGCCAGCCCGCACATTCACGGATATTCCATATTATGATTTTATTTATATACATATATATAAACATAATATGGCATATTGTATGTCTATAAATAAAATCATAATATGGAATATTCACCTCTGGTGAATCATATGTGGATTCTTACTTGCCCAATAATGGGTGATGTGCCTCTTGTGTAAAGCAAGCTTCATCGGTGAAAAGCACAAGCTACAAAGGACTCCGCATTGGGTTCTACTTGTTGCACATACCAGCTGCAGCAGACTGGTATGTGCAACTATAGGTACACATGGTTTACTTACTACCCGTCGCTCGTAATCTGCACTCAGTAGCGCTTGAACTTGCTATGGTCGGTACGGATATAGTCGTTTCGCTCTTTGCACCCTGCGGACGATACTGGAGACTCGCACCGACCTTTCGGGCCACTTCCATCGTGCTTGCTGAAGGATGATCGGCTACTGCCTGAAAGATGCCCTCTTTCATAACTGGTGTTTGTGCTGCCAACTCTGCCGAGTGGTTTGCGGAGGCACCTTCGAGCAGCTCGTAAGACAACCGTCGTAGTAGTTCAAGAGCTATGACGAGAGATTTATCTGATGGAGTGAATGGAGTGTTTATGCATGCACTCAATCTCGACATGCCCTCCGGAAATTCCCAATTACTCCGCAACCACGGATCGAATTGCCATAGGTTTAATACCAATGATCACTATGAAATGTGCATTGGCCCGAATGTGTTAGTTTTGAGCGCTGTGGATAGTCGTCGAGTTATGGAAGTTGAGGTATTGGACGCGAAAGCTAATAAACAAACTTATTTTTTTTGCAAATCATTTTTAAAGCTACTATGTCGCATGTTCTACTGGGCGGGAGAAAGCAGAATTCATTACAAGCACGAACGAAGTATGCTCTCTCTAGACTGGTTGTCTTGCAATGGCACATTTTGTGCCCCTATATCGGGCGTCGACACCAGTGTCACAGATTTTAGTAATTTCACTCTTACTCAGAAACAAGACTTCTTCGAGAGCGCGCCCCATTGAAAATCATATTTGCTTTAACGAGCTCCACAGTTCCTCATATCGCTCTTGAAGTAATATATGTCAACCTTCACTGGCCAATACTTGGTATTGGTACATGACAATGCACACGCGGATCTTGTGGTGAATTTCGTGCTTCGCAAACCGTAGAATACGATGCCGAGTTTCCAAAGACAGGGGCCTGTCCAAGCCTAGTCGAAGGTCGAGCGCTAGTTTCGTAGACATCTTCGTTTCGCAATGTAAATTAAGTTGCATATAGATCTGTGTTCGCAGGAGATCATAGGTGCGATATATATATATATATATATATATATATATATACAAAAAGCGGAGTTTCGTAAATGCGTCTCTCCGATTTTGTACACAATATTGGTCCTAGATATGAAATTTATATACCATCGACTGTTAAATGTATAGTGCGCTCGACTCCTCATCAGCATCGCAGTCCGCGGTGGACGGTGTTAGCCGGTGATGCGTTCACAATGATATGAAGCTCTACGTTAACAAATGTCTCGTTGTGAAACACGGCTTCCCCGAGCTAAACTACTTACCTAATGGGTAAACTCCGCTAACGGCCAGCGTGACGCGCGATCTTGGAGTCCGAAAATTATTTAAAGATAATGCATTATTTGGTATCTTACTCCCGGTGGACCTCACCTTATCCGCACAAATCAAGGAATTAATCAAAGCAGCTTCCACTTATGAATATGCTGTTCCGCCCTTAATGGACACATTCTTTACAGACCGATTTTAGCTCAACTTATGGACGCAAGTCTTATTGATCATTTCTTTAAAGTGCGGCCAAACAATCACAGAAGCCAAATAATGTATGTGCCCAGGTGTGTTGCATGAATGGAACACATCAATAATATGTTCACCTGGCGCGTGGCTAGGTATATTCACAGCAGGACAACTGCACAGGCCTCATCTGCGACCAGTTATACCGTACCGCTTATTACATGAATAAAGGAGCTTTCTATTCTATTCGTAGAGAGTGATGTAGACCATCGATGGTGGGCACGAGTGGTCCTGTGAACGTTCAGGCAGCTCTTAAGGAAGGCCACCTAAAGGCAGTTTTTTTTTTGTTCTGGGAGGTTTCGGTAATGCATGATGCACATGCGCCACTAGCAGCCTGCGTGACTAGTGTGAGACTTGCAAACCCACTAAACCCGGATTCCTCCCCACCCCCCCAGGCTCGGTATTACTTTGGCATTACATCGAAACCGTGGGAGAGGCGTCTCTGCCGTTCTCCTTCAATCAGCTCTATCCCTGACTATCATCCCGCATGTCTACCTGCGGTTGGATAGGGGGATGTCATTTTGTAATCCGTCCTGTGAGGGTGCGTCGAGACCATGAGGGCCTGGCTGCTCCCCACCCCCTCCCCCCTCCCTCGGCTCCTCGTCTCGACCACTCTCCCGAGAGACCCGCTCAAACCTCTCCCGCCTGGCCGTTTCCTTGGCTGTCTTGAGTGTCAAAACAGCGTCGAACAAGTTCGTCGCCTCCCTCCATGCCTCCGCCGAAGTCATCATATTGGAGACCACCTCCTTGATGGGTCGGCCCCTCACAGCGGTTGGTGCTGCGTCCCGTGCTTCCCTGAGAGGCAGTTTAGCTTCGCAAAGTTGGCCTTAGTCAGCAACGGCAATACCACTTGTATGCCGTAGTTAGTCAGAACTCCAATCTTAATAATAAAACAAAAGTTAAACGGCGCCCAAAAAAGACAGGTTGTGAACGCTTGGGATACTGCGGAATGCCAGAAACGCTATTTAGATTCGCTCACAGACATAATAAGTAAAACTCGCCCCTGTAGTCGTAAGCTCCACGCGCAAGTACGCGAAGTGATTCACAAATTCGAATAAGCCTGACTCAATATAAAGAGCATCTTTCTTAACCAATTTTTCACCTTGCCGAAATTTCATTCATTGCTTTCCTTAAATCAACGACAAGGCCGTTGATAGTTTTTACACTCTTCCGCAGAGTACCGACTGTCTGTTGAAAGTGAAATTTGCAGATAATCAGAGTAGATGCCGAAAAATTGCCTACACTCCCTGTTCAAGAACGGATAGTGTGGTATTATTGTTTCTTAAATCCGTGAGATAATGTAGGCCAGAATTGCTTAGTGGTTTTCTATTTGAATAGGTATTATATATGTATATAAAGTGCGTTGCAAAAAATTAGCAACTCTGTGTTTTTTGGTGATAATTTCGGCTTGATTCATTTGAATGGTTCGAAATAGGGCATGATGTGCATGACGAACCACAAGTATGGTGTTAATTTCGTAGCAATCTCACAATCGGTTCATGCAAAAAATTAGTGTCAAAAAACAGTGTTGCAAAATATTAGCAACAATAAGGCCTTACGGAGTATTCGATTCTTAGCAGGGCTGTATGACTTATTTGATACTACATATTCTATTCTAGAAACGGTTTTTCGTCCCTTCTTCTGAATTAAATCGTGAACTCGGTCTTTCGTGGAGTTAATGAGCTGTTGTAAGTACGAAAGTGGAATATCAGTCAGGACAGCTTCTTTGAGGTCCGACAAATTATCATATTGTCGACCATTTGCGTAAATCTGCTTCACCAAATGTCCCCAAAGATTTTTGATAAAATTCGGTTCTGGACTCAATTCCGGCCAGTCAAAAAGTGGCACTCCTTGTTCTTGAAAAAAGGCTATAGTGCTAGCCGAGGTATGAAACGTGGCATTGTCTTGTTGCTGGTACTTCGTTATCCCAAGTTTGGTATCTATGCGAAAATTCACGCCGTGCCACAAAGTGATTCGGTTGCAGTCGCGGCATAAACTTCCTTTTCGCGTGTTGCACGTTTTTGCCAGAGCTTAACGATCGGTACACTGTGGATCGGTGCACTAGCATTCCCAAAGTGGTCCTGATCCTGGAAGAAGGCATTTGGTCATGAGTAGCCAACTATGATCCTACGCCGATCTCGAGTAGTCAAAACTGGCTTACGCCCACTGTTAGATCTGCACCTTTGGTTCACTCCAGGGTGTAAGAACCTGCTGATGGTGCTCTTATGCCGTCCTAATCTGGTTGCAATTTTTTCGTTATCCGAGAGATCCTTTGTACGACCCATGGTTTAAACATAAGCTTCGTCGTTAGTTCGGAATAGCGACTGAGCTGTAGAATATTTTGCAGCTATAGAACGATTGATTTAGCTAGACAATTTTCCTGACATTTGATCCTCCGTATATCAGCTGTAGTATCGACTATTATTTACAAACAAGAGCTGTGTTGTTAGCATGTTATTGTTGCTAATATTTTGCTTTTTCACACTTTTTTTTGTATGAACCGATTGTGAGATTGCAACAAAATTAACACCATACTCGTGGTTCGTCATGTACATCATGCCCTTAAAATTTCAATTTTATGAATGCATGAATGATGCTAATTTTTTGCATCGCACTTTATATTTTTTTGTGGAGGGGGAGGAGGGTGAAGTGCAGTTTCGTACAACTATGCCCTATTAGGAAAAGTGACGAGCGCCCTACAGGTTTAATTTGCCGGGGTCTCTAACGGGTTCCCCTACCTGTCCAGTGCACTTGGCTATTTCGGACCCCGTTTGACTCGGTGTCTCAAAACGTTTTTACCTCTCTTTACATCGTCAATAATTTTCTCTCTCTATGATTCTCTTATTCCCACTGCCCGTGCCTGGGTCGACTCTAGGATAAACCCCACGAGTTCTTTTACACCAGCTCGAACTTTGGAATGAGGCACTCAAGGAGTATGTGCTCCGTATGTCTTCTAGGGCAGCATCTTGCAACCCGCGCATGGAATAACCGCGCATGGAACCCAAATTTGCATTGCATCTTTCCATTGTCCATTTTAGGAAAACTCTGCGTAGCATCGGGGCACCGGAGTTGGCATGTTGCGTAATCGTGGTCTAAAATATTATCTACATCTTAGTATATGGTACAGTGTGTAAGGATTCTAAGCAGAAAATAAGGCTTAGTGTAGGGGTTTGGTCACGCCTATTAAATGAGGCGTCTGGATCATTGAAGAGGTCCAAATGGAATCCTGCGGGAACGCGGGGTTAGTATTGGTACCAATTATCACTCGTTTGCTTAGATTCTGCGAACACCCGACAAACGACGGTGATCGCACTTCACCGTTGCTTCAAATATTCTGACACTGTATTGTGCGATTACAATACGAATTGCAGAAACGGGGCGAGACAAGCTAGCAAGCAAAAAACTAATCATTTGCAACTCTTTTGCTAGCGAGTCCGCTTCACGCTGCTGGGTCAGTCGGGATGCCTTTAGCTGCTGTTTAACACGACACATATAAAAAGAAAACCTAACCGCACGTGGCTGATTAGAAGTTGCAGTTGTACCGGGCATGTAGTACGACTGTTGTGGGATGCTCTCAGCCATGAGTGTACGGCGCTCCTTCAGCCATTCTCAGCAGTTGTGCGTCACGTATGGATAGAGTACCGCAGACCACAACTGGATTAAGCATGCGTCTATTCTTAACATGCCCTTCAGAACAAAGAAAATAGAATATATATATATATACACGGTGTGTTCAAAACGTATCGCGACTTTTGAATTTTCGCGGGTTACGTATATTCGAATTTCGATTTTTTGTGGCGTTATGTTGGTACTCATGTCTCTCACTTATGCCGACAAGCTCGGCCATTTTGAATGTTCACTTAATTGTTGACAGCTGCTTTGCTTGCACGTTTTTTGGATCGTCTTCGATTTTTACCTATTCAAAAAAATGGATCAAAGAACCTGTATCAAATTTTGTGTGAAAAACGAAATTAAGTGCGCGGATGCATTCCGAATGTTGACTGTGGCATACGGAGAAGCTACCTTGGACCGAAGCAACGTTTATCGGTGGTACAAAATGTTCTCAGAAGGCCGAGAAGATGTGAACGACGAAGAGCGTGCCGGACGCCCGAGCACTTCAACAACAGACGAAAAAATGAATGAAGTGGAGAAAATGGTATTGGCCAATCGTCGAATCACCGTTAGAGAAGTTGCTGAGGACCTAAACATATCGATTGGCTCGTGCCATTCGATTTTTATCAATGATTTGGGCATGAGACGGGTCGCCGCGAAATTCGTACCAAAATTGCTCAATTGCGACCAAAAACAGCATCGCATGAACATTGCTAATGAGATGTTGGACTCTGTCGGCGACGACCCAAATTTGCTCCAGAGGGTCATAACTGGTGACGAATCGTGGGTTTATGGTTATGACGTGGAAACCAAAGCTCAATCATCTCAATGGAAGCTGCCGCACGAACCAAGACCGAAAAAAGCGCGCCAAGTTCGGTCGAATGTGAAAGTTTTGCTGACAGTTTTCTTCGATTGCAGGGGCGTGGTGCATTCATGAGTTCTTGCCACAGGGTAGAACGGTCAATAAGGAATATTACCTGCAAGTTATGCGCAATTTGCGCGAAGCAATCCGCCAGAAACGCCCGGATTTGTGGAAGAACAAAAATTGGCTTTTGCACCACGATAACGCCCCTGCTCACACATCGTTGCTTGTGCGCGAGTTTTTGGCCAAAAACAACACACTAATGATGCCGCAGCCACCGTATTCCCCAGATCTGGCCCCCTGTGACTTTTTCTTGTTCCCTAAACTGAAGAGGCCCATGAAAGGACGACGTTACGCTACGCTTGACGAGATAAAGACGGCATCGAAGGAAGAGCTGAACAAGATAAAAAAAAAGGTTTTTTGAAGTGCTTCGAAGATTGGAAAAACCGTTGGCACAAGTGTATAATATCTCATGGGGATTACTTTGAAGGGGACAAAATAGATATTCATGAATACGAGGTGTGTTCAAAAAGTATCGCGACTTTTGTGTTTTTTCAAAAAATATTCATTTATTTATGCGATACTTTTTGAACACGCCTCGTAAATGAATAATTTTTGAAAAAACACAAAAGTCGCGATACGTTTTGAACACCATGTATATATATATATTTACATACCCAAACAGGGTGCATTTTAAATAAATGAAATAAAAAAAAAATATATATATCGTACCGCAGCACGTATTATATACATCTACCCTATATTATAACTAATAAAAATAATTATTTACGCCCGGGCCTATGCTATAACACGGTTTGTTGATAACTGGAAACCGCATTACAAGATCTTCCATAACCGTATGTACTTATTTAATGATTTGGTAAAACTCGACACGAAAACGCTTTTTTCCCCAAAGAAGAGGGCAGGGGCGGAAACGTCTTGTTTAGAAGTAATGGTAGAGTTACGTAGAGAGAGAATAACAAACTTATGTAAATAAAAAAACAAATCAGCCAATTTGCTGATGTTTATGGTAGAGTTTATGAAAGAAAGTGTTCTGCTTTTTTTCTCCGACATAGTTGGGCAAAATCTACGTTTGCAGTAAAACCAGTTAACGCATGAAACCGATCATACCGGCGTGTTTGGCGTAAAATGCTGCATAATCTGAATGACGCCAGAAGTAAGCCAGCGAAAGGTGAATAGCCAGGTTAAGGAAAGGCATAAATAGTCGATACGTTGTTATGTTTAAGGTTAAAGCTTTTGCGTACTAAACTGCCAAATTTTGCCATTACGACCAAAATGTTACGCCCAAAATAACATTCTCAGACAAAAGCAAATGTTATTCCCAGCATTTTTATATAAAAATGATGGTGCTCCGTTGCGTTGTTGTCGTATATATACCGGTGGGCGAGAACAAAAGCAATATATATATTTATATATATTGATTTTGTTCTCGCCCACCAGTCCTTTTGTACGTCTAGCTTTTTTCAACCACTGACGTAAAAATATCTACGTCTATTACAACCGCGCACATCCCACTGCTATTATTCTACCACTATTGAATTACGTCTTCTCGTACGCTTATTGTTCATACACAACTGACGGCGCTGAACGAATACCGCGGGATTATCTACAATTATAGACTTCTCTACCCGGTTACTCTACGATATGTTTATTCTATTTCGTACGAAGAAGTGCTTCCTTAAAAAGAAATTGCTATTTCAATCTTAATTATACTGCTCTAATAAAATCGAGAGGATGAAGGTAGCTTAGAGCATATCTCAGAAAAAGATACCCGGTCGGGAAGCTCCGTGCCGTTCGATGCGGTGTTGTAGATTGCCATAGATAACCCAAACACAGGAACAGAGGATTCATTTATATTAAGCTTATTCTACGTGCATATTTTTAGAATTTGTGTGTGGACGTACGAGGTAATACTAGCACAGCATTTAATTCACTTCGATGAGCTAGCTAAATTAGAATAAAAGAGTTTTATCGAATAACAAAGATTTCGACTATATTTTATAGTTTTCAACCTAGATATGTCTCTTTTAATGCTGCTAATTCACGATGTAACCTCTACAGATGCATTCTCGGAATGTATTTATGCATACTTTTGTGTACGAATCTGTATGGCAAACCCTGTTGTTCCTTTGACGTTGGTCGTTAAAAGCGTCTAATACATTTACAATTCTGTTAGCCTATCATCTATCTGGCATCTCTTAATGTCGACTTAAACTGAGCTTAGTTTTATGAAGTCTAGATCTAGCCGATGAAAAAGCTAAG
>QVRM01004698.1:292500-352500 GCA_003439945.1 Dermanyssus gallinae | reverse complement strand
TACCTCAAAGTCAATACCCTACGACCACTCACAGCGCTCAAAACTAACACATGTATGCACAGTTCGCGCATTTAATGACAATCATGTTGGTACTAAACTCATGGCAATGCGAGCTCTGACTGCGGAGTAATTTTGATTTTTCGGCAGGAGTCCAGATTAAGTGCATGCATAATTGACTGTGTGGCGCCGTTCACTACCGCCGACGTGTCGCGCCGACACACCGTCCCGCTAAATAAAGCGTCACAATCGCATTTGATCATACCAGCACCACATCGTGGCGGGTACCGTGGCGCAAATTTGACAGATAGAATAAAATAACAGTTATACCTTCAAGGCTCCTACTACCATTCCTGAAACCACTCGTTGGAATTATCTCATCTTTCTGAATAATATGAAAATTATTCGTTTATTTAGATATTCTTTGTTAACTCGCGTGGCGATCTTATGGGTAAAGTGAAACTCACAAACCCACTAAAATCCAGTCGTCTTTTTTGTTCCGGCTATGATTGCACGGTCCACGCCTTCGTAGGTAGATGTTCCGTATTTTAGGCACAACGCTAGGATACGTCGTAGGTAGGGGGTTATACTGTTGTCCGCGAGTGACTTGTTCATGACGTCCCACAAAAAGCGTATTGGACGATGCGTTTTAACATCTAAGATGATGGTTAGGCAAGGCGGCCGGTTTGCTCTTGGTGCAGATTCGTTTAGCTATGTAAATAAAGAATCTTCTTGCGGCTTACCGGGATTCGGAGTAACAGTCAGACGTGCCGTTTTCCGAGGTTTAGAACAGGTTCGCTTGCATTGCCATTTTATTTAATATACAGTTGAATCACTGGGCGCGGATGTGTAGGAATATGATTACAGCTTGTGCTTGGAACGCATATCTGCGAGCGTGAGCTCAAAGTAGCAGATATTTAATTTTAACTTATGTGAATTGCGCGCTATATATATATATATATACCTGGATAAATCAAGTACAATTATTATTACTACTGTGTGATGACTCAAGATGACATTCTGCGTCAGTTCAGAAACTAACAAATACAACGTTCAATTGGTTTCTATTTTGTGGTATGGTCATACATTTAGCGTAAACACTCAAACAAGAACACACACCACATTAATGAGTTTTTGTCCGATATTATTGGATGCCGTCAGAGAAGTCGTTGTGCTTCTGTGTGTTTAGAGCGCCCGCTGCGAGCTACAAATAAAGCGTGATCACTATAGCGGCTATACTACTAAGCGGCTCCAAGCGGAACTGCTGCCCAGCCTTCATTAAAATCACGCCAAAGAAAACGCTACGAGACGAACTACAGCGTAATGCAGGCTGTTAAACTTAGATTTCCTGGAGTGGAGCTTCCTCTATCAACTATAGAGAACTATCGCCAACACGTAGTATTTGCTATTTCAAGTTAGCCCACGTACACTTACTTATGCATCTAAATCACACTGCTGCTATGTACCTCTAATGGAGATCTACCTATATATAGTTAATCCAGTAATAAGAATGCGATGACATGATGAGACATGCGTTTAGACGCTTTCGTAGGGCAGGTAACTATGAGCCATTATGAGAATCTAAAATGTGGTTGTCAAAGCGTTAAAATAATATATTTATATATGCTAATGTTTATACCGTGTGTTGCTACGGTCGAAGAATTGGCCGATAAATGCGAGTTTATTTAACCGCTGAACGAGCTTCCTGTCCTTTTAAAGCCATCGATCAACAGGCGATGGCATTTTTATTTTTCTTGCGTGGAAGTGGCCTCTTCTAGAGTCGAGGGCTTTTCACCTTCCACGACGCGGTTTTGCCTAAGGCAATATGGCGGACGATAATAAGCTCTCAGCCTAAAGTCTAGATGTTTTGAAGGCTAAAGCAACTCACATGGGAGCAGGCATTGTTTTGATAGAGAAGCCCCCTTACTTTTAATAAGCTGCGGAAGCGGTCCGTTCATTGTCTTTTTAACAAATAATTGCGAATCCTTTCGATAACACGCAGGGCTTGGCTCTGCTGGTTCTGTACCGAGCAGATCTGAGCCGCAAATAGACTCCCACCTGCGTAAGGTTTGGCGTTTATCCGGAGACAATGGCACATGTCATCCATGAATGCAACGACAGTTATTTCACAGAAGACCAGCTGATGGCAGGTCTGGTGTTAGGGAGAAACCAAACAACATGCACACTTCAACCAGACTAAGAGGCTCTTGAAACACTGGGAAAAGGAAACGGGACCTGTTGAAGCTGAGCTATGCTTGTTTCTAAAGTAAACAAGTGATTGTAATAGCAGGATAAATACACAACTATAACCATAATCGGCTTTGTGCATTGTTTGGCAAAGAGGACCTTAGTTTCATTAGAATAAGGACTTTGACTAAACATAAAAGTCCCTGGGAATGTCCTATTCAGACGTCAATTACGCTTAGCTAAAAGTCTAAGAGAATACGAATCCGTCTTAAATTTGTTTTTGTCTTTGGGTGCCTGTACCCGTAGTTTAAAGCACTTGCCCAGTGAGCCATATAGAAGGTGAATGTCTTATAAACCCACTCACAAATATTACGGCTGATAGAAACTTGCATTTGCTTCTTGCGTTGCACAGTAACAAAACAGATCCTACATGACTGCACAAGGTAAAAAACTCTTTTGTTGTGTATATAACTTGCAAACAATGAGCTCTAAAATAGTTTTATTTTGTGTTTAGGGCTTTGGTTTTTGGGGGCGCTAATCAGTATGAGTGCTGGGCCCTCTGTCTATGGGTATCACTAAAGATAATTTGCAATGTTGCCTAGCCACTATTAGCATATCGTTTATGTCGTTATCTCGCCACTCGCTACAGCGTTCAGGAATTGTATCATCTATTACGCCGGTTTGCGGAATCTCATAAACCCAGAGAAGACTGCAAATACCGTTGTTGTGACGGTCTATAACCTAACTAACTGTGTCGCTCTCTCAGCTCCAGCATGAGTACCATAACCGGTTTTTACCATGTGTGTCATACATATAATATTCATATTTACATATCAACGCAGGGGGATTTTTTTAAAAATAACTACATTATCATATCGGGCCTTAATCTTACGCCTCCGCTTGTTTCCACGATGCTCGTTTTTGTTCTTGCTATTATGTTTGGTACTGGTAGGCCTGGATAGCTAGTGCGTCATGCTCTCCTGTTTTCTGGAGGTACTCGATTACAGGCTCGATTTCGAGTGTTGGGATCGATTTATTGTGTTTGAGATTGCTAAGAGTGTTTTTGTAATCGTATTAAAAATCGGTGGCGCACTTGGGTTGCGTGCATGGCCATTCGACGCTGTCACGAGGTAATTAAAAAAAAAAAGACCTACACCATAGTGCAACATTTCCAAGGTAAGCTGAAAACGTTTCACTTGAAAAAAATTTGCGGAACAAACAGTGTAAAAAGTCATCTTCTGCAATATCGAAACAAATCATTTCTCTGGCGCTTTGAATTAATTAACTTATTAAGATATAATGCCAAGGCGCCAACACACACACGCACCGAATGGAGTGAACGAAATTATATTATTTGTTATTGCTATGGTGGTTGTTGTTGTTGCTGCTGCTGCCGCCGCCATCACCATCGTTGTGGACCTCCTGTAGGCCAGTTATCCGTTCTTTACGTCGTTAGATCTTCCTTCATCTCTTCCGTGTGTAGGGTATGTGTGGGAGCGTGGGGGGAGGCGTCAACGAGCGACGGGGGAGAACGGGCCACCCATCGGCTGCGGCAAGCAGCGAGAAGGTTGACTTTGGCGTCTCCTCCTTCGGCGAGTCGCGTTCCGAACAGAAAAAGCAAAAAAGTTTTATGGCTTCAATCAACCATCAGTGATGACGGCGCCACTTCACTGCCGTTATCTCTGGGTCGGTGGGCGCAAACCGACTGCTTCTCCCTCCCTCCAGCTGGATGAGCGGAGGAGGATAGGGTCGATTCGAGCCCGGATTCGGCTTTTCGGCCGGGACGCTTCGACTCCCCGTTTGTCTGGTCGCTTCGTTGTCGTCATCGTCGGTCCATCGTCTTTGTCGCGTCGTGTCGCCTGCATCGCTGCGCGGTAGGTCGCGCTGTAGATGGTCCCGCCCCGCAAGCCGGCGAGTTCCCTTTATCCCTCTCCCCCCCCCCCCCCCCACACCGAAGGTCATTGGCACTATACCCGAGGGCACTCATTGGGGTCATTTGGGACTACAGCGCCTCATGCGCTCTGTCTCTGCCGCGTCGCTGCATTGGTCGCCGGACTCGCCGAAAGAAACTAGAGTAGCGTCTCCCAGCTGAGTGATGTCCCCATCGCGCACGCACGCTCTCTCTGTCTCTCTCGTTCCGTCTCTGTCTTGATATCACCTCGTTGCGCCTTGGCCACGGCTCAAACCGCCCTTTCAGTATTCAGGCTGCAGAGCGGCGTAAACGGTCGTACAGCAAAAATGATATATACATATATATATATATATATATATATATATATATATACATGCGTGTGTATTTATTCATAGAGCATCCCAATAAAAGCGATTTTTTAAATGAAATACAGTTTTATTTAATACCGAAAATAATTTATTCACAAAATAGACGTGTACTCATTGGGAAATTGCCCTCATCGGCGTTGCTAACGCGTTTTCTTTCACTTAACAAAATTCTCAAACATTGTTTTATATTTAAAAATAAAATACAGAGAAAATGGTCTAAACGCGCAAATCGCGCGGTCAAGACGGCTAAGTCTGGTCGCCCAAATGGGCCACTTTTACATGACCAGAAAATACCTCGTGTAAGAATGCGCCTCTGTGTGGTAAATGGCACCGTTATGTTAGAATCATATACCTTTCAGCTACACACCATCCAATTGAGGGTAAACAACAGGGTTATAATTTTTCTGCAGCACGCACCAGTGTCTGTCTGTGGATTTTCGACAGCGTCTATAGTGTATAGTTCAAATGCAATAACGCCAACCCATTCTGTGGTATAAATTTACAATATCTATATATATATATATATATATATATATATATATATATGAATATATGTATAATAGGTGGTTGGACGGTAATTAACTCGGTTACACAACAAGCCAACTAGTACAAGCCTTAGCAAGCGGCAAAAAATAAGCTTCCTTAAGCATGCTCATACGCTGTCGCAGGGTACGTGCAGCGTAACTGGTCTAACGGGTTGGACATAAGAAACCGTAGAGTTTTCAAATTTGAAATCAGACTAAAATATGAAGAAGTTAACCGATTGTACTCATTCAAAGAGTGCTCTCCATTGTTAGCCACAACTCTCCTTCATCTCAGGACCAGACTATAGATTCCCATGACAAAGAATTCAGATTTGTGCCACATTGATGAACGTCTCCACATGTGCTTTTACCGCTTCAAGTGGAGTGGTTTTTATTCGCTGCAGATAGTTTTGCGGACATCTGAATAAGCGGTAGTCCGACAATGCGATGTCCGGTGAGTACGGTGGATGCGGCAATTTTTTCCAATCAAAGCTTGCTATCTTAATTGAAAAAATATCTTACTTCCGGCTCTGATATACCAGACCGATGAGGGTATTGGCAGGCGTTGCGAAGTGAAGAGCAGGGGGGATGTTCATCGGTTCATGAGTTTTATATAGAAGCCAACATACAAGAGGTCGGCAATACTGTTGTATTGAACGTATTTCCTTGTTTCAATGCTGAATTATATTAGGGAATTGGATTACCTGTTTACTGTGCGGACACGTGTATATATGACCATTTGACAGTGTAAATTCACTATATTTTACAAATATTGTTATTTTTTGAAAATGTAAGCATTTGTAATGCAACTTTTGCAAATAAACCACGTTCTGGGTCTGATTCTTGCAAAGGCTGGGTAAACTCACACGCGGCTTTAAGGTGTCTTTATGAAAGATAACGCCATTTCTGTTCATGAGACTATGTCTCTTCCTGTGAAGTGCAGCAAAAATTCGGTCAAGCTTATCCTAGTAGGCATCTGTTTGGCCGCTAGGACGAAACTCATGGCGGATAATGTCATGGCTATCCTACCAAGAATAAAGAACAATTTTAGGGGAAGTTAGCTTTCTAGAAAGAGTTGTTTCATGACATCCAGTGAAACTCGAGGCTGGTTTTGTGGAATCTCCTCCACACAATTTGCAGAGACATGATTATAGATAGAATTCAAACACAACTACCTCGGTGCGGTGTACATTGCATCTGTTGGATTATGTACGGCCATGTTAAGTGTAGACATATCTATTGTTGAAATCGGTTTCTGTCCGTAGTTTTGTGGTAATAGCTATCAGGCTATTGGATGTACCGTTAGTCACTCTGTGCCATAAGTCCTATCTTTTTGCTCACATTCTTGCTTGCCGTTAAAGGAGGTCCGATCATGATGCACTGGGGGGCAACAAAAACAGGGAGAGCCATCATGCCCCGTCAGAAATTTGGTGCGCTATATTAAAAAAAAACATGGAAAAACGGAGATTCTCATAGAAAAAAAAGACATTACACTCAGGTGTAATATCTAATACCCATGACTAAGACAGACTTTCTTAATTTGTTTGCTTTACGTGTTTCCGATTGTGCTGGGTTGGAGCTGGTCTGTGTGTGTCTATCGTCACCGTTTGGCGGCGAGCACGAGCTAAATTGAGCAACATACATTTCAAGCACGTTTGTTCGAGCGCTAGAAAGCCGAAAACGGCGGACAAAGACGTGACACGTACGTCGCCTTAGGTCCCTGCGACACGTTGAACTCACTCAAACAGCGCTTATATCGCGTTAGCCTGGCCGTTCACGGTAATGTAGCAGCCAATTCGGTATACCGAAGTATCCATCCATCAACAATTTCCGACCAAGTGACCGAAGCTACTCGCTAGCGATGCGCGGGCCTTCCGCCCGCGCGTCCAACAATCGCTGTTTGGTCGCTACCAATGGTCGACAATGGAGAACTCAAAAGAGGCTTGCTCGCTTCGCGTTCAACTGATTTATCGGAAATGGTCTCTGGGCTCTAGTCTGGTCTCTCTCTCTCTCTCTCTTCCCAGCTCTCTCTCCCTCTTCCCAGCTTTCTCTCTATCTCTCTCTGTCTAACTGGTATTAGACTATCTAGCGACACGCTAAGTAAATAAACTTCATTGGCATTTCTTCTCACGTACGGTCGGACGTTGCAACGCTTAGGAGCGAATCGTCGACTTTTCTCGACGACCCGGCGAAAAGGCTAAATTGGAGTCCATTCGCTAGTCGCCAAACAAAGCAGCCTGCCACTGCACTGCCGTCGAGACAGGGTTTGTGGCAACCGAAAGACCTAGACGATAACTTGGCCTGAAACGGTTTAGTTACCGACGTTTGTCGATTTGTTGTCGCTTCCGGACCACAGTGAGCTGCCCTGCGATGACTTAAGGCTAAACGAAGAAGCGTTCTAGAATTTAGACACAAAAACGAGTGTGCGCCGTTTCTTATATGTCCGCTTGTTTCCTTTTCCCGTTCAAACGCTTAGGGTTTCAACCCTGATGCAGCAGCCCCCACGTGGCTAGTTGTTTCAAATTCGCACTTGGCCGATCTGCGGACGACAAAGTTCGCAGGCTTCGTTCAGACTCGTTAAATGCCAAGCGGATGCAGTTAGCGTTCTGTCGTCGTTGGTTGGGTCACTAAGTTGCACGGCTTTATCTACCTACGTGCAGTAGATTAGTTTAAGTAAAGTTGTTTTTGGGCTGACTCTCAGCCAAGATTTTACGTCAACGGTACTGCTTTTTGCATTGCTTCATAGACAGACCCCCATAATAAATACAGACGTGCAACGGTGGGGCTCGAACCCGCGCACCTATGTGTCTCCTCTGGTCGCGAGGCGCAGACAAATACACCACGCCACCGGACTTGAGTTGCTGGTGACCCCTCAGTTGCCATTCAGCACACTAGATCACACGGTAAAACTTCTCAGAAAACCCACCAACAACAGCTGAGTAGTTCTAGCTAAGCAGCGTATACGACTGCGGATAACGAAACCGAAGCATTTGAACTAGATAGCCGAAAGGAAAAGTTCGTTGAGCCGAGGATCTCGATGAGGAGAGAGACAAGAAGCGCACAAAAAGAGAAACTATGGCGCTCGTCACCAAACGCAGTAATGTGTGCACGTTATAATAAACAGAAGCATACTGACCGACGATGCGATATGCATTCGGGTATTCCACGCACGTGTCTGTTGAACGCCAGTCGTTTTAAAAGTCCTTGCATGATAATTCAGTTGCATGGTATTGTCGAGTGCGCACGCAAACGGAAAATCCAACAGCAGATGTTGGACCATTTAAGGCTAAAGTGGAGGAAAGTCTTTGATATTAGCAGCTTTGTAAATCCATGGTATGCTATATCTTTTCAAACGATTAAAAAATTTGGAAGCCGAGTAATCATCTACAAAAACTGGACTCTCGGCTACTCAGTTGCATTTTTCCAAAGTGGAGCCATTTGCGGCATCAAGTCCAACGTCCCACAATGCATTAACTAAATTCTGTGCTGGTTATTGAGGTTAAGGCAGTTGTGCACTTAGAAAAAAAAGTATTCGGACCTGTAAATGGTGCGGGATCATGCGGTGAATGGCTATCTCATAGCTAATAAAGAGGCTCCCCTACTCGACATCACTTATGAACTACATTAGATACAAGGCCAGCTCATTCATCTCGCTAGCTCATACGACGGACTACAAGTCGGTGGCTCGACGCCGTGCAGGCAATTCAAAAGGTTTCATCGCTAAGACAGTCAACCGCGACCATGATCCCCCGTAGATCATTCAAACATCAACGCCTCAAACGACCGAGTGCAAAAGTCAACGGCCTCGCCATATCAACGAGGGCCGACAACGACCAACCAAGCGGCAAAGGGGGGTCAGCGCTATCATTCGTAGTTATATGTAGTAGCCGTGGTCGCACAGCAATCATCATCGCCAGCGGGAATTCAACCCGCGCAGACGGGTTGAGCTGCTGTCTCACTGCGGAAACTTTTAGGTAGTTCTCGGCGACGTCGAGAAGGGTTACCCGTATATCTCAGCCGTCTCCATCAAAGCCATTGCTGAGCGACAGTCTCGCATTGGCAGTCCAGCAGGCTTGCTCCCAATACGAGAGACTATAAGGATTAAATGCAAAGTAAAACGATGGATGACACGCGGATGTTCTGTGCAGAGCGTGTACCAACAGAAAATAATAATAATAAAAATAAACTGAACTGAAAGTGATGGTCTAGTGGAATTGCGATTGGCGTTCATACCACATCGAGACTAGACCGAGACCTAACAATTAGACCCAGTAGTCGAAACAGCAGACGTGCTTGTATTGTACGAAAGCCTGGACTGTAGCAGATGTTGTGTTTTTAGGATATTACATGGCCAATTGTGTCAGACAGTGCGTATTCGCGTAAATGGCCACCCAAGCGGCGACGTGTCCGTGACGTACAACAATCGTTTAAGCACACTAAAAGTACTTGTTACTGTTTGTAAAAGATATTTACATGGTACTTGTGGAATGTAACATAGTTAACATGTATGTCTGGTCAAGTGGCGCAAATAACAGAGCCGACCGTCTTAAGAAAAACGCCGATGTCTGAAATAATACCCAGAGGCAGTTTAAAACTTATCGCCGGCGATCCAAAACAAGGAGATTGGATCGTCCAGATCAAGATATAACAATAGCCCATTTTGACACACTGCACGGTGTTGGCCTCTGGATAGCTAATCATTTTTGGTGTGCTAGTTTGATATGCTGAGCGCATATGTATCGGCGCTTACAACCAACTTATTGAGTGCGGATATCTAACCTAGCATCTACATGTAGGACTGGATGTGCGTCTGCATTCAGTCCGGAGCAGGTTTAAATGAGGAGATCATATTTAGGAAGGCAGGAAAGGCGCCCTACAAGTGGTTGACAGTATTATTTTAAGATAACACCTAATAGTGTCATATTAGCTTTGTAATGCTTCAAGCGTCACATATTCAGTAATGGCATTTCGTACTCAATTTCCACAGGAATAAGTACAAAATTCCAACACATTGTCCAAAGCTCAACGTGTTGGTCTAACCTATTTTAAAACTTTTAAAAAGTCCTATACGTACGACCTGGCCATAATAGTTACGCGCGAGACCCGACTGAGTTAGAGAGAAGCACTGGCTGGGCTCTTCAGGATTTTGCGCAATAGCTGCGGCCGAATTCCCTACAAGTAACCCTGCACTGATCAGAGGCGGCCAAACCATTATTTGATTGAAGGCCAGCTTATTCTCTTTGCCCATACGACGGACTACATCGACCTCGTCCTGGATACGGCTTTTGTGGGGCAACTCACGTAAGGCGCTCGACCGTCAAGGCCACTAGCGCGGAACGAATTAAGTTTATCTCAGAGCAGCGGGGCAGTAGACTTCAAGCGGCGCCTTCTGGCCGTAGGATGCCATAAGCGGCACCACTTTGATAACGGACACTCGGACACGTATACTACATGTCCGCCTCACTTAGAGGAAACATGGGGATTCTTGGCGCAGCGCATTTCACGAGCTCAATAGACGACATGGAAGACGATCGCAGTTCACGTCCTGGTTAAACAAATACCTTCAGACCTAAGGGCTTCGGAGCTAACGTCCTAGCAACTCGACCCATTTCTCGAACTAATAGTTAAGACAAACAACCGTGCACTGACAGCATTGAGCGAGCTATGGGCTATGAGAGTACCTAAGCACTCCAGCATCCAGATCATCATCATTGATTCAGTCTGTTTCTTTTACCCTTTGTTGCAACTAGCCTTGGGACATGGCACCTGCCAGTGCTACGTATAATGGACGTTTAGAGGAGGCTACATGCCCAAGTACCTGCATTCCCTAAGTACCTGCTATGGAACAGCGGCAAGACGGCGGCGCAGGACACACCTTCAAGACAAACTCCATAACGAGTGGCTGATTTCAACTGCCAAATTGAGCGTTCCTCGTTTTCCACGTCTATAGGTAAACCGAATAAACCGCCGTATTGCTCGGACATTCGGCTCCATCTGAATGACATTCAATACTGGCTAGTAGAACGGAAATAGTTGCGTTAATGTATATTCGTAGGGCTCGAGTTTATCTGAAAATTTTATTTTCAACGTTTACGTTTAGTAGCATCGAAGTTTTCTATTACACAAATGGATAACCCTAGTATTGAATTGACAGTAGTTCAGCTTGTGGTTTGCAAGGTATTAAGGTTGATGGTGGAAATATCAGATGCGTGTTCAAATATACAGCCAAAATGTTATCTTACCTTGTCAAATACATACACTATCAAATACTTTCACTCATGTTACTTGTGCATGAAACTGCTTATTCAACCGCAAGAACTGCTTGAAAGCACGACTGCCAGATATTATTCACTTTGTAATATTTCCTTTCCGGAACTAAAATAGCATTAAATGCCGACCGCATATTTAACTCTGCCATTTTCACTCGAGCGTTACAGTTCGCGTGAGTTCGAAGTTCGCGGTCTAATACAACGCAGGTCTGCATTTACCGCCATGTAAACAATCCATCCTCTCCCAACAGTTTTCGTCCTCATCCGAGTTTGCGCAGAACGGCGCATGCAACTTTCAGAACGGACCTATGGATCAACTCTGGAACTTCAGTAAGAATTAACCACTGTTTAAGCTATTCGCGCAAGACCGATTTTACATTAATATTTTTAGTGCCTTAAAATTAATAAGCTTACTCGGTGTCGTTTATTGAATTTTAGTCAATCATGAAACAGCAGGCCGTCTTCGATTGCTCTCCGATGAGAAGTATTCACCGTAAATGCAACAGTTAATTACAGGAACAACTGTGTTTCTTTTCATCGAGAAGATGCCCCCGCTGTAGCAAGACGGCAGTCATGCGAACATTTTAGTGCAGGACTTGACAAAATATGTAAGTATGTTCGTTAAAGAGCGTTGGCCGCTTTACATCTCAGATTTAAATTCGGTGGATTACGATTCACAGAAAAGTGGTTAAGTTAGGGTCTAGGAATGAAAATGACATTTCTGCGGCAACTCACTTACCGTTTTTAAGAAGTAGGCCCATGTGAACATTGATACATATGTTTTTAAATGGGCTCATCAGAGGCAATGCTACTCTAAAATCAGAAATTTTCATTATAAATGAGCCCGTGGCTACTTTAGCCCCATGCTGTTGAATTTTTCTCTATCCCTGTTCTTAATTCAGGTAGCAGCTTGGCCGCTGATACTCACTGGTATATATTTCTATTATGTCTCGATTTTGTTACCTTGCTCGCAAAACAATACGGCGTTAGCGCATCAAATATCGAGAGCAGGCACTGACTTGCCGTACTTCAGAAAAAATAACCCTAGCCGACAACCATTATTAAGAGCACGCACCTCAATTTATCAGGGTCCTCAGAAACCAACAAATGGCGTGAAATCTGACTAGAAGAACTATTGCGGGATATATATTTCTGTGTCCTTACGTACGCAATGATGTTTGTATTAATTGAAGCGTAGACGTCGGCCTTTGCGTGCGACGGGGCACTCTGATTACATCGTGGTCTTACTGTACTTTCACCGGGTATGAGTGTGCTAAACATAGTGCAGGGCCTAGTCACTTTATGCCCTCTACCCTCAGTTATTGCTTTCGCTGAGAACGTAATGTAAAATGCAGTTCCGTGAATAACTCTTGTTTTAATTGAAAAAAAACTGAAGTTGATATTGGCACTGCGTACTTACTAGACTTACTGGACATACGCTAAGTGGTTGGCGGCTGCGAGCCAATAGCGATAGTGGCCCCTGACGACAGGCTAGGCAAAGGAAGCCGGTAGCCCACTGCGGTGGCCACAGCAAGATTTGCAGGTGGTTTCGCAGGGACCCCAGGCGTAGAGCGCAGTTGTCGACCTGTCGGTGCTGGACAGAAACGGCAGATTGTTCCCTTCCCGCGGTGTTCTGTCCTCTACTTACAACATTGACTAAGGGCGTGTCGCTTGTTGCTTAATCAAGACGAGAGGCCGCGGATAAAGGCCGGCCGGAGAAACACTTTGCTTCCCGCCGCCTGATCTTCCCGTAGGGAACGGTCGTCCCTATTCGTCTGCCTCGCCCGTGTGCTTTCGGTTTCTTCCTTTTTGACTTCTCGCTTCAATTTGCTCGCCGCCGTATCATTCTCTCTCTCTCCCCTACCGTTCGCCCTCTTTCTCCCTCTCTCGCTCTCTAGCCTTCTTCTTTTCCACTAATTCGATTGATTTCCCGATAGGAAAGCGGCAAAACGTGATAGGACTAAGCGCCGCCGGTTGAGTGGCGCAACTAGGCGCAAGACTGTGCCTGCTAGCCCGTCTGGTCGGCGCCGCACAGACAGACACACACACAGAGATGGACAATGAAGCTGATGCCCACAACAGCAACGACGACGACGCTCTCGACGCTCTCGACGATGAGGAGGCCGGCGACGCCACCACACCGCGCCGCTCTCTGGAGAATCAATCTGATTTCAAATATGAGCCTTCGCTAGACAAAATAGTAGTAGTGGTGGTAGTAGTAGTAGTAGTAGTAGCAGATAAATTAAATCATCTGCCTTACGTTTGAGTGAGTGACTGACCCACTGATTGACTGACACCCGGGGACCTGGCTAGTCCAGCTCCCACGCTGGCCCAGTCCGACCCGCCTGGACCAGCGTGGGAGGAGGCGCGTACGCTGCGCGCGAGAGCGGACAACGTACAATTAGTCAGTCCGCTTGAACAATGGACATGCCGACTACGCCATGCTATGCCAGGTTATTTAGGATGGGTGGGGGTTCGAAACTGGTTGACGGCGCAGCTGGGCCCAACCCCAAAATAGGCAGGCCGTCAGGTTGCTCCAGGCGCTGCTATTCTGCTGGCTAACATCACGCGCTAGATAAATAAATAAATTTAGCCAGCTAGGATAGGGCAACGGGCAGCTGGGTGAGCAGCACGTGAAGAGAATTAACTCTCAATCGAGCTTCTCCTTGTCACTGAATTAGCTGCACCCCCGCAACGAATTCCTGCCGTACAGTTTCGAAGAGCTCATTGGCTTAAACTGTTGTTTATAAGCTAACGTGCATACGGTGTGTATCTGTGTGTATGCAAACATTTTACGCACTCTTCTGATGTAGGGAAAATTATCATTTATTACAATATACAAGTGTATATACTTACCAAATGCATCTGTTGCCCTACCCACTGCATCTTGCCATTGTGAAAGTGCGATTGGCACATACTTCTATAGAAATTCCCATTCGTGCAATAGAATAAACGTTGTTTGGCACAATGAAGCGATCTTCCTCTGGAATACCGTACACGCGTGGCCCCACTGCCTATTGGTTCGTTTCCACAAATTGGAAGTTAAGTTGCTACAGTACTTGCTACAGTACAGACAATAATTATTGTCTGACTCTATTATACCCCATTAAGTACATACAGCCCGCATATAAATGTAGTTGGGCGTTGGGCCCATATCGAGCAGCATACTATTCGCCAGCAAGGTTAACAGGATATGCATAAATGCATTTTTAATTTCTAAAAACATGTCGTCTTACTTCCAAAAAAATCCTGTGCGATACAATTTCACTGTATCCAATAAGACGGACAAATATGTTTGTTTATCAAGCATACTTCGAATATGTTTATTCGAAAACATACCAGTGGAATGCATGCTGATTTGAGTTACTACTTTCGTCCTTCCGCGGCTCTAGACCAGCGCACGCGAGCCCTAGTGGAGCATTTTCAACCCATGTACTCAGGAGTGGCATTTAGTAGGCAGCTGTGACTGGAATGAAGAGAAGGACAAAAGTGACCTATCTGTTTATCCCAGTCTATTATACTAGTTATTCCATGGCCGTTGCCGCATTAACAGACAAATGCGGCACCGTGTGATTCACATGCACATGTGTCTGTGAAGCTCATTTGTTATCAGGACACCTAAGCTCCTTCGTTTTGTTATTTGATTGGCGGACAGCCGCGATCTGATATATGAACCATGAGCCACGTCGTCTCGCCGAGTTGGTAACCAGGAAGCATTCCGCCGGCACATTGGCCGCTGCACGAACGATGCGCCAGCGGAAGAGGAGACATATGTAGGTGCGTACAGTGTTGCCATCCGATGGTGTGGCTGTCCTGCCATACGCATGTCGATCATGCACTTGGCACACGCACATATATGTTATATTATGCAAAGCTCCCTAGCCAATATGGCTTCGATATTTGACTTTCAATATGAAGAAGACGGCGGCACCGGAGTCTCTCCTGTTGCTCTTGCTGCTGCTGGGACCGCTGGCTTCCCCGGTCGGACGAAGCTGGCGTCTTGCAATGCCTTGCAAATGCGGCCAACTGCAGATATTGCCAAGACGAGAGCAAGAGAAGATGCAATATTTCGCCAAACTTCGCATCCTTCTTCGTTGCCCCCTCCCTATACATACCTTAGTCGAAATATATTCTTAATATTTTCCACATGGCTGGAAGCCAACCGGTCTCTCGCATATGGGCCGGATGGGCAAGACGCCTGGCGCCTTCCGCCTTGATCTAGCTGATATGTATATATATATATATTTATATATATATATATATATATTTATATATATATATATATATATATATATATATATATATATATATAACTGATGTAGCTGCACATCTATGTGATTTCCGAAACAGCGTTGATTTTTCCACTTTTTATGCCTTTGCAGCATTATATGTTGCTAACTATTTTTATTACATATAAGGTTCTGGGTTTCGCCTTGGAGCTACAGGGTGTACAGTGTTTAGCGTATCGTGCAGATTATTAGTCAACGCTTTCAAATGTACGTTATTTTATTATTATTATAGGCAGTTACAGTTTTATTTGCTTATATTCAAGAGGCAACAATTATCTCCTACGTGTACACCGGATAAATCAAGTAAAAACGTCACATATCCTCCAGGTTCGGGCGTGTCCAGTCTAGCAGTTTCACGCACAGAGGCGGCGTTACCCCGTTGAATGCCCAGCGATTGTCTCTGGTGCAGATACTCGACAGCTTTAGTGTCCCCTGTCGAACGATTGAGCGCCTTGCCGACACGTTGAATAAGTTTATGCGTCTTCGGGCCAGGTCCTTCTAATGTTACGTCGTTTAAAAAAATCATCGTCAAATTAGATTTGCAACCAGCACAATTTCACAGTTCAACAATATATGGTTTACTCTCAGAACTGCATTGAATGCTCATTTATCTTTAGTTGGTATATAATATAACCAAAAAACGAAATAATCTTAGTTGGACTACATATCTTAGAGACAGAATCGGGGAACACAGATCAGGTCGTGGGCCCCCATCCGCTAAATCCAGCTCACGCCGAGCCGTCCGTCATCAGTGCAGAACTAGTTCGCGAGGCTTTGTGGACCTTTCCGACGGAGTCTACCGCAGGCATGGAAATCCTGCGGCCGAACTATCTCAGAGACTTCTTTGCCTAGAAGAAGTAGTTGACATCCTCAGAAGTTGTATGATACCTGAGGCCATCCGCTCTGTTTTTTTGGTGGTCGCCTCATTGCAATCAAAAGCCGAGTGGGTCGCTTCGTCCAATCGCCATCTCGTCAGTCTTTCGCAGAATTACGGCAAGAATCACTGTCAAACTAGAAGCAGATCCCGTATGCGAGAAGCTTGAGGCTCACCAGCTTCAATACGTCCAATGGCATCGAAGCCTGTCGAAGAAGGTCTGCCGTGTTAGTCAATTGGCCAGAGGCGGCCCGGAATTGATCAAGCCTATAGATCCAGATCGGAACTGTCACTTGGTGATAGAACGATTTTTTCATATAACAGCGTTCAGCAGGGCGACCCTTTGGTCCGCCATTATTTTGCTTAGCCATTAAGGGACTATTTTTCTGGACTTTTCGCTTTTCGCATGCTTCATAGATGGACCCCCATAAATACAAATGTGCAACGGTGGGGCTCGAACCCGCGCACATATGTGTCTCCTCTAGTCGCGAGGCGCGGACGAATGCACAACGCCACCGGGCTCGACGGCCATTAAGGGACTGGTCGATCCTGTCGAGTCTCCCGTGAACCTCTGGTACCTAGAGGATAGCACTATCAGGGGAGAAGCATCTGTAGTGCAGTCTGATGACTCAGACATCAAAAGAGTTGTTGACTTCGAACTGTAGAGGGGGCTTAAGCTCAACTCCCAGAAGTGCGAACTTATTTAAAAGGGCCCGCCCCGATGCAACGTCACGGCGTCCGTTGGTTACTTTCGATGGTTGTAAACTATTGATGAGGACGACGATGTTGTGGCTGATTTTGTGGCCACGTGGTCGGTGCGATGTCGCTTGGTCTCACTGGTGCCGTCCCGCCGGTGGCTAGACGGTGGGGTGCTTCGTCAGACTATTGCAAAGTGATTAGGAGGGACAGGCGCGTCACTGCCAAACTGTTAGCCGGTTCATTTACCTTCGAAATCGGCGTTTAACAGTGAATCTAGAATTGAAAACATTTTTTTTAGAAAGAACAGTTTTCAGATTATTCTACTACGACTACTATTACTATGACTACTTCTGTGCAACTACTAGAATTCAGATTGTCCGGCCATCATCAGGACAGCTCTCGATACCGCCGCTGCTGCAGCTGCTGTTGTTACTATGCATTGACATGTCACTATTGGGCAGTACAACATTCGTTGGTAAGCAACTCCCGTTACTACTCCCTGCTGCCGATATCAGGGATATCTCGCCCCGCTTCTCGCACTCCACACAATATTTCCTTAGCCTATCGTGTGCGCTATCAGCAAGAACGACGGGAACCCGCTCAGCCGACGGCAGTGCAGCGGCGACGTACACATCCGGTTCGCCTTTAAGTGTGTGCGAGTCGACACGTCGACGCGAACATCCATGTCTATCTACAATCACCATCGTCAAAGTCAAATCTAATTAGAAAGGAAATAACAAAGCTTTGTTACAGCACGAGCCAACCAGCTGAGCCAAGCACAGTCGACTCTGACGTCTTCGGAGTCGGCGGTGGAGGTTCGTGCCTAACGGCGACGACTGGCCACACTGTAGACCGGCCAGAGAGGCCAGATTTATTTGCTGCTACTGCTTCTGCTCCTGTTTCTGCAGCCGCTGTTTCTTGCCTGCCGCTAATCTTGGTGGACATTTGTCAGTGTGTAGAGCGGAGAACCTGCTGACCGTATAGTCCTTTTCGGAGGGGGGGGGGGGGGGGGGTGGGAAAGATCCGAAAGGGGTCGAAGGAACAAAACCGGTATAGGTCCGACGACAAGATCCGACAAGGTCGATGGGAGGGAAGACCTGAAAAAGGACGGCGGAAAAGGCCGGAAAGCAGTAGTGGGCCGCTGATGATTCTGACGTCTATGGGGGCTGGGGAAGCTCCAGATAGGTGATAAGGCGCAGGCGACTCGATCGGAATGATGCTTGCTGGCCTATCCAGTCGCAGCCGTTCTCCCTGCTGCTGCTGCTGCTGCTGTGAGACATGGAGGATTCGAGTAGGGGTGACTGTAGAACGTCTACCAGTAGAAGGCCTTGAGCGAATACTCAACAAAGAGCAGTCGTCGTTGTCGAATCAACTAGAATGGTTGAACACAGTGCAACGCTGCGCGCAAGTCGCGAGCGTCCGAGAAACAGCGTAGATTTTGAACCTCAAAGAACTGCTATCTAGTGACGTATATACGAATCTATACGCACGTATACGAGAACGTGTAAACTTGCATAAAGCTAACGACAGAATATATGAAAGGTGAATTACACACGGGCGGGTACATGCCTAACTAAGCAAGAGATAGCTGTATATCATGAGTAAGAGCCTATCAAACGCTTGAAACAATGTCGGAAAATCTTAAGGTTCTGTTAGATATAGCATTATGTTAAGGATTAACCGCCGCTTAAAATTCATCCAATCGAACCGTAGCTGACGATCAATTACCTCCTAGAATCACTACCAATGACAATCGGCCCAATTTCAATTCAAGATCCGCCAAAAAAACCAAGGTTTATGCACTACTGGGAGGAAATCTTTGTAGAAAAACTGCGTTAGATAATGCCTTTTTTCCAGAAAAGAGTCACCAGCGTTTATGAAAATTCCGCATTAAAGCATACTTGTAAGCTACTCAAGTTACTTAAAAATATACGTCTAGCATAGCATTCGAAATGCTAATGAACGTTAAGCAACAGGTGCCAATCAACCGCGCTCGTATAGAATGCAGCGAGAAACGAGAATACGAATACATGCCGCCAATATTTTTTGTCCGCTCCGCATTGGCACTGTCTAGCCTAGAAAATGTAGGAGATTTGCACTTGGCAGATACATTTCTAGAAATTCGCCCGGGAGAAGGGTATAGGTAGTGGTGTTTTTAAACGTGCGTGAACGAGTGTTACGCTGAAAAATCCTACTATGCAGTGGACTGGCTAACAGCATGCATGCTAGCATATTGCACACATTCCTAACAATGTATATCTCTAAGGAATGTGCAACTGCCTTGTATGAGTGAGTGGAAAGGCACACCATGTGTAATGTGAGGCAATTTAGGTTTCATAGAAATAATACGTGTAATATTCCTTCCTTAGCACCGATTCTTGCTAGTGGAAGCATTTGCACCTGATGGTTCTATGAAGAAAAATATGTTTAAGGAGATATTCCGCTTTGCTATGTATATATTGTAGTGCTTATTATTTTCTGAAAGTATGGACACACACAGAGAGGGATCCCCGCCCGGACTAATTAAATGTCATACTAATTTATCTCGTTTACGGCTACATGGTAACATTTTATTACTGGAAACGGCAAGTCGGTATGAATTATGGCGTTGTAACTCTTCGCTATGTTTCGGGCCGTTTTAATTGACAGCAATTATAATCATTACGTAGAAATGTGCAACTTTTTTGATAACGGTAATCGTCTTGTTCTACTATCATACACTTCATCATCACTTTACCCTCAAAGCGAGTGAGTCGTACTCATTGGGCGTTTCAGTTTTTTTTTGCGTCACGTCTCGAGAAGCTTATCAAGAACGTTGAGGAAACGCCTGTCCCGTTTATCATCCAGATCATAGCGGCCTATAAGACCCTTCTCTGGGAACTAGCTGCCATTGCGCTCACGAATGACATGCGCTATCATTTTCCGGCGAACGCCACAGCACCACCTTCTGCATTGCTTCCTGTGTCAGGTAGAAGCGTAGTCTGTATCGGAGGCAAATCTGCTCTATATAGTTCTAGTCGCGTATGTTGTTCGTGCAAATTAGATCCCGCTGAGAATACTCGCCCAGGCAGATTGGGTACGTCGTCTTGGCGCGCGTGCCATGGAGGCCAACGGGCGCCAGTATATATTAGTACCGCGCTACGCTGGGAGCACTACAGCGCTCTCCGATTAATCATAATTAACGATATCTAGTATGTTCGCCGCCTTGGCATTTTTTGGAAAGCCAGATCGTCTAACATGTGGCCGTTCGTTCTCTAGTAAGCAACTGATTCTTTTCTTGCACTAAGTTGTCGGCCAGTTCTGTTCAACTTGGTCGAATTCGTTTTAGAATATTATAGCAGTAGTCGTCCGGTTTATTCGCAGCAGATTTTAGTGAACGATGTACTTGAGACTTCAGACAACCCTGTGAATGTTTGTTTTTGATATCCCTGTATGTGTTACGTAGGGAAACGAAACAACTAATGCTTTGCGATTTCTATAATATATTATCGGCATGTCTTTCATTTCAATAAAAGTAGATTAAAAGAAGTAACTACGCGTAGTTTTCTCCATTTTCCATATTTTTCTTAAGACTGTGGATCCATACATCAAAGCACACATCCAATTAAGTGCTTTCGCTTTTTCTAGCTAATCATTTGTCTCTGTACCACCGTATTCTAGTTTCACTCTAGTTAATCTATTTAACTCTTGAAGAAGAAGATGGACACTGTCACCTTGCCAATCAACCGTTCACCCTTCACTTGGTGGATGGCGGCGCGCTTCAACTATTGACCACTGCGAGTCCTAGAGCTTGAGTAGAGGACCACACAAATGCTACCAACTATTATATCGTCTGTGACGATTTTCGAAAACAAATAGCACTGTCCATCTGGAATGGTATCTAATGCTATTCTCAATCCAGAAGAGCTCCTCCCTTTGACAAGTTACGAGATAACCACCGAGTAAGTTGTTTGGTAAGGACACGGCATTCACGCCTAAAATCGTATTAAGCGATGCATATGCTATGTACCTTGATTTTTGGTTACTCGCAGTAGCATGTTCATTAAACTTTGCGGTTTTTGGACGTTTTTTACGGAATTTGTTGTAAGAATTAAACTGTTTAGTTTGATTCATTGTTTGTAACATTCATGCCCACTTTCTCAGAAGACAGGTTTTATCCCCAATGGTCAATCGAAGCTCGTTGAAACAGTCGATTGCGCTTAATCATCGCTGGAAGCGACACAAAGGAACTGTACGCAGCTCAATTTTTTGGTACGACTGTTGTACCACTGACGTGCTCATGTTCGCCATTTTCTAACACCGTACTGTTAATTATGCATAGGGCATCTATGATGTGCATTAGGAGTACTTTTGAAGCGTTTAGGAGGTTGTGCGGTAGCTTTAGGTTTTCACATTTGTTTTAAAGAGGCCATATTTTTATTTTGTTTTAATTCTTTAGTCTTCAGGCGTAGAACACCGTTTGCTTTTGTAGGTGTTTTTGACATAGGTTAACTATACAAGTCAATCTTCACTAGATATTTAGAGATAGCGATAATATCTCAATGAGCCCTTGCAGTTAGTTGCCACCTTTTGCAAACTCACACAGTGGAACATTATTTTGCTAACTACTCGTCAATTTGTTTATGGAACAACCCGACGTTAAGCGCTAAAACAAAAACTACCAACGCCGTATTCTCTATAAATAAACTTTAATTAATCTCATGCTAATCATACCCGATTGGGCTTCACGGCCGTGCAAACGACATGGATCTAACGCACTCTATATCATATATTAACGGCGTGTTGACGCTGATCCGAGCGTAAGTTTGTCTCCTACTTTACATGCGCAGTACGCACATCTACAGTCGCCTCGCGATACGCTCTCGCATCATGATTACGTGTTAGTAGACATTTCAATAGATGTAGCCCAATGGGTTACTCCGATCATGACACGATGGCGACAATACATTTGGATGAAGATGCCTGGCCTGGAACTAACACCTATTCATATATATATATATATATATATATATATATATATTGTTTCTCATAAGCACCTACGGTTATGGATTATAGCCTTATACTACTCTCAGTGGACATCGTTAACAATTTCTCTCTGATTACCCTTCTCGCGCACGCTCGGCGCAGTATGCTGTTCCAGGCATCGGCTATTGGCGCACGTCGGTCTAGTCAGCTGGTGACCAATGTCCCTGAGGGCTTGCCTCGGTGTTAAGGAGCCAGGTTGATTTGACCTCTGTCTCAGATCTATCAGCATGATCGATTTTCTTCCTGCTTGACTCGAACTCGTATGGCAATGCCTTTTTTCTCTCTCTCTCACTACGATTTGGTAGAGATCTTAGACATCCATTGCTAAACAAGCCCAAATCACCAACCTGTTTTGCAAATTCTATAGCACATTCAGTTGTACACACAGGGGAAGCTTGGTACCGTGTACGTCTACGGTTTGTGTTCATTGGTGTCATTTTTAAACAGAAAGTACTAAAGTACTAAGGCAAGATCTTGTTGAACATCAACGGGTCAAAAATATACATAAACACAGCAGCAAAGTGCATCGCTTACTTACATGCATCGTAGTTGAATTTATTACACGTGCCAGAAGGGAGATTCCTAGCAGGCGCGTATACTCAACGCAACTTTTGGTTACTCGGGCCGCCACTTCAATTTTGTACTTTAGCCACTTGCCAAACGTCTAGTTTAGCGCCAAGCGTGTCCTGACCAAAATATCGCACATTGTGCTTAACTGTCAGTATGAGAGCAACACCGTGTGACGTACGATGTTTTCGCTCACGACGACATGAGAACGTCAATTAATTTCGTAGCCTCTGGAGCTCGGCGTGACGCCGGGGTGCTGCCCGTCATTCGGAGAAGAGCTGTGTAACCCTCTAACTCTTGTCTTTCTCTTTAAAGACACCTAAATAGTCAGAGGTCTAATTTCGACGTATTCCCAAAAAAAAAACCTTAAAATTCATCAGCAAAAAAGACTCCAATACTCTGTACGGAGCTGAATCTGTCATGAGGATTCCAAATGCGTACAAGTTAGTAGTCAATTTTTTAGAAAGAGGGAATGATTCCAAGGGGCCAGAAAAACTTAAAAAAGTTCTCTACGCTGGGTTAATGTTAAACTACAAAAAGGCTTTTATTTGTCAGACACAATCGCAATTGGATATATACGGATATGCAGAAACGTTTTGAGTATGCCTGGTAGAAGATTAAAAGTCCGGAAACAACATCATTGACGGAGGCTTCGTTTTTCCTCCTGGCATCCGCCTCCATCACTACTCCGATTATGAACTCTGTTCATTTTTGGGATTTGTCTATATTTTTTTCTAACTGCTAGAATCGAGAGGTAATGTGCCAATTCACCTTATTGTCTGTGATGTGCGGGTTTTGCATAACCCTTTTTAACCTTGAATGGGAAACTAATATCGTAGATTATTTTTGAATAGAAAACTAACAGCGTAACGTCCGTTAGACGATCTGCCAAAAGGAGTTCTGAGGCAAGCTATTTAATTCGTCACCAAGTAGAGTCTGTTTTTCCCACTGAGCCTCGATATCCATGGTCTGAGTTTCCTATGAAAGTTTTATTTTCGGCTTTGTGGCGTCTTTGCTGGAATGATTGATGAGTTTGTGGCACAGTGGGCGTTTGACAAGTGGGCGTTGGTTCATTTACCTAGCGGTTAAATATTCAGTCCTAACGCAGCGGTTCACAGTCTCATCGACTTCGAACCCTTTTCAAAGCATTATCTATATATAGAAGGCCTTTTCTAATTCTAGACTGTCCTCCGTCCCCTAGAGACTTGGAATCTATGTAATGCATATAATCAATGCATCGAGGATCTAGCATGCTGAGACACCTAAGGTTCTACTAGCCATGGCCGCTGACGCTCAGCAGTTTTGCTCATTCTCAATAAACCTCACTCAAAAAAAAAGAAAATTCGAGGACGGGGATCAAACTGACAACACCCCGGTCGATAAAAACCATGACGTGGCCTCATGTGTCGACGGAGCCTGCCGACTGTTAGATAAACCAGGAAAAGCCCTCTTGGAATCAACTCTGGTTAACAGTCCGTTGTAACGTCCCATAAACCTGCAGATTGAGCGTTTCTCCTGCTGACCTCTGGGCTGAACGAGTTTATTGAGTCCGCAGATGAAACGGGCAAAACACGATACTAGCACGACTCGAGGCGGTAACTGCCAAAGGGTACGAAGCTTGCTGAACATGGCTTGCCGAGTGAGCCACTTAGCCACCGAGTGGTGCATTACTGATTGACGCGAGGAAGATTGCGTTTGAAACGCTAGCTGGATCTGGCCGTATGACGACAAAACGGATCAACTCATTAGGAAGGATCCCTTCCCTCGCTATAGGAGAAAGATATCTAGGAAGTCTATTAGGCAAAGACTATTGCTTGATATTCAGCCGGTGCGCTAAACCGGGATTGTCGCGCTTAGTTTTAGTTGGATTACACGTCAATCTTAGGGACAGCTGCCAACCAGTGTATAATAAAACATACAGATAGATAGCACAATATATATCCAGTATCGTGGCTGACAACACGGTACACGATGCACAGCGTTGGCTCTTTTAAGCCTGTGAAAACTGCCTTTGTACTCTAGTACTGGCGTGAAGTTACTCAATTTTGAGTAAGTAAATAGGCGCCCGGATTTTTGGAGCATCGCTGGCATCCGTAATTATGAACTTTGATATAACTTCTGAAGGAAAAATGTATTCGTTGTCGCGACTAGTTGACTCCACCTTTGGAGTCGCCAGCAGCGCACATTCTCTCCCCCTTCCTTCCTCCATCCATCTAATCCTCTCGATAAGAGGACGACCGGTGGAGAAGACAACGTAAACAAGTGGAAAAACAAACGATAAACGGGGCTTGTGGTGGATTGACCGGAGAGGGAGGAGTCAGCGAAACCTTCAACAGAGGTTTGACCATTGACCACATCATTCACAATCATTAGTGCGGTGGCGGAAAGGGTTTGGAAGGAGGCGCAAACGAAAATTGAAGAGGCTTTAGAAGATCTCAGAGAGAAGCAAAAGTGGAAGAAAATAGACGGGAAAAACGACAAATAGGACCGAGGAAATAAGATCGAATCGGCACAATTATCGAGGAAAGACTAGAGGTCACCAAGGCGGAGCGGCCGAGAGACTGCAACCGTGGCCCTGAAGGCCCAGAGAAGATTGGCCACAGACTAGGTGGCTGTTTCAGCAGTTGATCCCTCAATTGAGGCAATTGCAGGCATGCAGGAACGACAGACTCTTGTACGTTACACCGGCGCGCCACGCGGCGCTATTTTTCAGGGCTTTGAAGTTGCACCGCAGAACAATGAAACGCGCGGACGGTTTGCACAAGAGAAGCTGAGAGAGGATGACGCAAAACCTGCTCGGTGTGAAAGGAACAAAGCACGAGGGCTGCGATCTGAGCTGAAGAAGGGTGAGATCTTTGCAAAGACAGTCAGTGTCAAAACCCAAGTACACCAGGGCCCTAAGGTTATGGTACGAACAAAAATTGTTCTTGTTGTTTTGCCTTTTTCTTTGACAATCGACGACTGATTGCGAATACAAAAGTTCCCGTCGGAGAATCCACGGGAGCACAGGCAGATTGCAGAGATGCTGGGAAACTCCTGGTCACAGCCTCGTCGAAGACAGACCCTACAATGGATAAGACAGAGATTGACAGCATGCTGAAAAGCGGCACTTAGTGTGCCGGCAGTTAACTAGAGAAAGCCAAATCTACCATAACTTGGCAGAATGAGTAGAAGTAGAGACGAGTCAAGGTCTCCCACTGTGCGAGCTCTCCTATATGATAAAAAACTGCTCAGCACTGATCCCAAAATTCTTGAGATGCACAATTAAAGTTCATCGGGCAGACAGCATGGCCTGTCCTGCGTACTGCAGGAAGGTAAAGGAGTCGAAGAAGACGAAAAAAGGAACAGCGATATTTGGCAAGCCGGGCGTTATAAGAAGAGCTGTATCCGAAAAAGCAGCAGGGGAGATAGTCCAAAGCCAACGATAACGAATTATCGCCGACGCAAAAAGCCAAAAACAGTAGCTGGGCGACGAAAAACAAGAAGAAACTCTATGAAAGGCCGGCGAAGGATGGCCTCAAAGTAAAACAGTGGCAGGATAGAGACATCCAGCGTAACGATGCTCCGAGCGCTTTAAATAAATCTGGATTGTTGTTGAGCGGCGCACGACATACCGAAGAAGACCGTAAGGCGGTGAAGCGTGTGCCTTGGAGCTTAACACGACCATCACAGACACGCGAGGCGACTGGCTAGCAGACACGGAGTTGGATATAGCCCTATGGTAGATATGCGTGCAGGAATAGCAGGAGGAGGAACGGGAGTGGCTTCTGTGGGTGGAGGTGAAAGGGGTAGCTACTTATTACCACACGAGAGTCTCAGGGAATTTAAAGACTGCTTGGCCGGAGTGGAATAGAGTACTAAAGAACACGTGAGGAAAAATCTTAGCAGTGGGGAACCTTTGTGCCGCGTGCATGGCACGAGGCACTCAGATAACCTCGGCTAGAGCGTAGATACTCCAAGGGTAGATCGCAGAGTTGAGACTAGCGCTCGTTAACGACGCGAGGCCGTAACATTCATGAGGTATGCACGCATTCTTCATAGATCTCACTATGTCAAATAAAGCCTTCAGGTAGTCACGACCTAAAGCGTGAATCGTGGCGAGTAGCCGATAAGTGGTTATAAATACACTCTAGCTCCACTCTTCAAAGGCTACTGGACTGGGGCGCCTCGGTTAAGGTTACGGTGTCAAATAAAACGCTTGAACAGGACGGTCATAGTTTTGACTAGTTTTATTTTTTATTTTGGGGTATTGCACATATGTTACTAGCAGTCTACGTGGCTGGTGTGGGACTTACCAAATCGACAGCCCACAGGAGGAGACTTCGACCAGAGCCAAGGTTTAACTATAGGGATACCGAGCAGTCATACACTCACCAAATGCGGCTTTGTTTGGCCTACCTTACCAGGTAGTTATAAGCAAGATGCGCTAAGATGCCCCTGGGCCGCTATTGGCAATTATAAGGCCTAAAGTGGTGACGCTCCAGGGCCAGACAAAATTCCCCCCGAAGAGGCCAAGCTATTTGTGCTAGCCATGACTGAAGGTATTCAAACACCTCGCGAAAGAGCAGTTAAATAATGGAATCTTCTCTGGGTTGTAGAAAAAGCAGTTTTAGTTCTCGTCCCTATACCTGATGAAAGGACCGGCCTATTGGTCTACCGATCTATCCGTCTTTTTAGCACGATAACAAGAGCTCCAGCTATCACTGTGTAATCCCGGGAACGAGCCAAGTCTGTTGCCCTGCTAGAAATGCGCTGTATGCACCTGAAATAGGTGGAAAAAGTTTGCCTTCAATAAGTTCACGGCGTCCGCTAGCTATACCGCAAACAGCAGGTTTTATTCGTTTCAACTAAAAGAAAACAACGATGTTTCGGGAAAAAGTTGCGGACTAACCAAAACTATGTTTCGCAATATAATACATTATGAAGTGGCGGTGGCTTAGGCGGCTAGCGCACCGTTCGAAACGGGGCGTTGCCATGGTTAGCAAAACATCGCTAGTTCGAGCCCTGGCCGTGCTGGTTGAATTTGTTGGACGTGGTTGTCATTGCCCTGCTGCTACATACGTCTGCTGGAGAAAGCTTATATAATTCCAGTACGAGAACGCGATGACGATAGATGCATTGAGACGATATCGTGCCACAGGCAACTTAGCCCATTACGAGCGTCTAAAATGTGGTTGTCGGAGCGTTACAAAAAAACAAATGTAGATGTTGTACGTATCACGATGGATTAGCTAAGCCGTAAATATATATATATATATATATATATATATATATATATATAAATATATATACATGCATTCATAAATAAGTATTGTCGGGTAATGCCAATTTTGCACTGTCCATCGTTTAAGGCAAGGTCGAAAAGGGTCTATCACGGTAAGCGGCGAGAAAGGATCAAGGTTAACGTTAAGTGTTTGTGCTAACGCCTTGGCAGAAGTGGAGAGGCTCACGAAAGTTGTCCTTATCCATTCTTATTTTTCTCCTTATCGCTCGAGACGAGGTGCCAGGTAAACAAGACGCAGATGTGTTTCTCCGTACAGGTTACAAACGGAAATAACCCTGGAGACTCGGGAAAGAGACGGGAACAAGTGGATCTTGGGCTACAAGGATAAATCTACAACTAACGTAACCTTGACTGGACGAATCTCCTTTGTTTTTCCAACCTGGCGTTAAGCTGCTTAGTTGTGGACACGTACATGCGACAATAATTTCATAAAAGTACAGGACACAAACGGACTGATTCACGAGAAAAAAAAATTTGACGTACCGATTTTAAACGTGGCGACTCATTGGTAGTGATCGATGTTACGAATTCGATTGATCTTGTGAGGCAGCATCAAATGCCGCATATCGCACTGCATAATCTGAACATTTGCGAGCAATTTCCTAAACAGCCGCATCTCGATCTACAGTGCCTGCCGTTGAATGTTACGAGTATTTACCGTAGAGTTTAAAAATCGAACTATAAAATGGCCAAGCGAGATTGTTACCCCATTACCTAGAGCAGAGATGTCTAAATGTGTTGGCGTTGACACTCGGTGTGTCGACACTTTGGCGACACTCGCGTGTCACGTCGCGCAGATTGCACAAGAAATATGGAGAAAACGTTACATTATAACGTTGTCTCCCGAGAACGTGTGCACCAGGAATGTCACTTTATCTCGTATAGAGTGGGTTGGGACCACTCCAGCAGCGTGCCGCAGACGAACGCCGCGTTTCCGCATTGGACGTCGAGGTCGAGGCGCTGTCCCAAGAAAGTTTTAGCTGTTACGGTAAAATGTATTTGCTTGTCACCACGTATAAGTCAAAAACATTAGACGCATCTGCGCGAGGTTGATAGTGAATCAGAAATCGTGTGTAAGTTTTAGTAACTTTGAATATGCACGTGCTTGCAATCAACTTAGTCGACGCAGTGACTTGCATGACGTAGTATAAACCGCCAAGTTGGCCACCGAAAGCCAGCACAAGAGTAACCGACGTTAAATGAATACGTATTTGATTAAATATTGCAAATTCCTTGCTTTGCCGAATTCACTCAGGCAGCGTAATTCTAGTCAATGATAGGCCAATACTGATTAACGTCGCCGGAAAAGTAAACTGTGAATTCTGTGCGTCAGTAAGTCTGTTTTTAATTAAATATATAATTATTTAATTGTTTAAAGCATGATATTTGCACTAAATCAAAATCGTTTGTCTTAAACCGCATGTGATATAAAAAGCTGCCTGTATCTAAGCGAATATGCATATTGACGGCAAGCTACAAAAAAGCAATTTTAAAGCATTGACTGCTAGCTCTCGTATATATATAAACTTTTATATTAGCAAATAAAGCTATATATATGTATATATATATATATATATATATATATATAGCCGTTGCCTTACGTACAACGTTACGTATCAACAAAGTATAGTGCAAATTGAATCATTAGAGGAGACTCAATGCCTGTTCTGAGGTTCGCCCAGCAGAAAACGACCGATAGTGGTTCAGATCGAAGGGTGTCTGGTGGTAGACTGGTAATTTAAAGACCCTTAGCGAAATATTCCCGCCTAGGGGTTTTACCTTAGGAAACAAAACGATAGCAGAAAAGAAGACGATGGGGCGCTGGAAAGACGTGCAGGCACAGGGCTAGCTGCGCATTTTTCGGCGCGAATACGAACAAATGAAAATTAATGAGTCTGCAAATTTTCAAAATGTGTAATTAGGCAGAGAGCTACATAGTTCGAGATGGAGCTATTACATTTAAGTCCCCTGGCGAGCCAATCATAGAGCGACAGCAAGAATAACAGGGTAAAACTAAGAAAAAATAATTTGATCTCAAATATACACGTGATCCCCTAATAATTCCATATGTCGCCTCTCGAATAACTGTCATTAAGTCACTTCTTATGATTAGACCAGCTAGTGGTGTTTTCTGAAGAAAAGATCATTAATCTGCCAGAGATCGCATTACTACTATCAAACCAGAACGTGCAATCTTCACTTTTGTTGCCACGAGCGAAGCTAGCACACAACGGCATTGACGTTAGAACAAACTTTCTAAGAAGTCGGTGTTTCGTCTACCCAAAGACAGTTGCATGCACCGAACACACAAACTATATGTTTGTTTGGTGTATGTCAAGGTGATTACACAGGAAAGGTTTTCAACCTGTTTTCCTGCCAAACTTGATTAACTGACTTATGTAAACATATACCACCTTTCCCAAAAAAAAAATGTATGCTATAATTTGTCATTGTAGTATATTTATTGTTTCCAGAATGCGTACTCCTGCAAGAAGAACGTAACTAACTGTCAAATAAGCGGGTACTATTTAAAGTTGCATGTGCCCATTTGGTCATCCGCCAATGAAGCAATCCGTTTACGAATTCATAACGACCCTCGAACTCATAACCCGTCGTGAACTGTGCAACTGCACAGGAGTCGAATTTTGTCATGGCAACGCCCACATGCGCACATCTATGGCGACCTGTTGGGACAAGATTTTTTTAAAATAGCAACTTTATGTGGCGGTTATTTTTGCTTACGAGATCATTTTTGCGGATCTCATTATTATAGAATCGGACTTTACAAAAACTTGGCGTGTCAGAAAACTTTCCAGTCAAAGGTTTAGAGACAGTATTTCTCGATCAGTATTGAAAAAGGCACAGTGTTATATATATATATATATATATATATATATATATATATATATATATATATATTTATATATATATATATATATATATATATATATATATATATTTATATACAGTTTTTCTGTCACCTTCGCCCAACCCTTAATCAGTCTCTCATCCAATCCCCGGACAGTGGGACTACTAATCAGCACAGATACCCAGAGGCAAGTGGAGCAATCTAGCGGTCCACCCTGCATACGACACAAAATCAATAATCCGTTTCCCTTTCTGCACATGTGTGCTTTCTCAAAACTTAGTGCCGTGTCAACGATTGTTGCCGTAGACTTTTCGTTAATGTTTACTTTCTATTTAGATAAAATTTCACATGTGAAGGTTTATTAGTACTTTCTACTATACTAAAATAAATACATTATAAATATATATATATATATATATATATATATATATATATATATATATATATATATATATATATATATATTATATATATATATATATATATATATATATATGAAGGGAAGGAAGGACAGAAGAAAAAAAATTTGGGCTGCGCTCTACACGGACATACATGGTGAGGTGACACGTATCGTTGCAGGCAATGGTAAATGGAGCTGTATCTATTTCTAAGCAAAACAGTCATTGCCTGTATTATCACGACGTATATAAAAGGTTCAGCTGATCAATCACAAGACTAACACGCAGTCAATGCAGAAGAACAATGGGGAAGCATCTGCCGTACATACGCATGACAATAACATTGGTGGATGAAAACAATTCTGAGAGGAAACACAACAACAATAACAGCAACAAAGTCATCGTCGGCAATCTATTAGACTCCCTTCATACGAATACAGATGAAGACAAAAAATCGACATCTAGCCAACGACGTCGGCACAAATGATTATTGTAACAAAGAGAACGGGGCACGATAGCGTTAATAGCAACAATAACAGCAACCAAGACCACAAAAATATCGACTCGATACAGCAGCCAAAAGAACAAGAAAAAAAAACATGTGTCTGTTTTTCGTGTTTGTGGAAACATTTTTATTAACTACTAACGACATTGATTTGCCCTTAGTTCCGTTTGCTCCGAACCGAATCGTGTTGCTCGATTGATAAATTGACTACAAGCGGGACCAAAAGCAACTACTGGAATGTTTGTCTATCGTATCTTGTATGTCATACCTAAACAAAGGTACGCCCAAAGCTCGATAAATCATACATTGTCCAATGAGGTGTTCATAAGGCGCAAAATACAGAGACGCCATGTAGTTGTTATCTACTCCACTAGGTTTATTGTTTGTGTAAACTTGACCCATTATCCCCGTAATAGAGAGAGAAAGAGAGAAACTATGAAGGAAACGCGAACTCACCTATATGTATGTGCACGTAACTAATGCGTTACGGATGAAGTTTTGTAAATGCATTAATAGTGTACGCCAAATAAACAGTATGTGCGTTATTGCGAAGTAAACAAAAAAAATTTGAGTTACAGACAACATGGTGGAAGCGGTGCACTGCATAGCGTACTAATACACTGCGGTTAGTGCGATGTCGTCCCCTCCACGCATTGTTTGTCATTGCACCCGTACTAAAGAAGTCGGGGTAAACAATATGCATGTATTAATAGTGTACGTAGTAGATTGATAGCTAACAAAGTCATGCGCATGCTTATTGAAGTCGAAATGTTGAAACTACAGTGTGTTAATTTTGTAGCTTTCTCAGCTACAGGTTAAGGCAAAGCTTGACGACCATTCCTGGGACATTGACATTGGCTGTTGGTTAGTACGCTTTGTCTCTATTTGTTTAACGCTTGATGCAAACCCCCCTTTAAACAGCACCTTTCATGCAGATTGTGCTGCATCCTTATTAAACACTGTTGTTGATGTCATGTACTGGCTGCGGATTGCTTGATTCAACCCCAGCTGAGTCAATTCAGTGGTTATATATACATATATACTTATTTTCGTTCGGTTCGTGCAAAGGGTATATTCTTTTAATGCATCGGACTATACGTGTAATTAACAAAAACAAATGAGACGGCAATTGTAATGTACAGGGGCTTTCTGGATACCCAACTCAATTTCATATATGCGCAACGCATATCAATATGTCAACCGCCGCTTTGATCTCTTTTGTCAAGTTCAATCTTCGGATATAGTCAGATCCGATATAAAAGCGTTTCTATTTGCTGAACAAGTGGAAACGCTTTCCATCATGCATTTGTATTCTCGATTGGGTGCGAAAAGCCCTTTAAACGAAGAGAGAACGAACCGACCTAAGACAGCTATTCACAACAACATAGACAAGCCGCGCAAGGCATATCCTATATTCTGAAAGTGAAATGTTCGAAGCTTCATCCGCAATATGGCCTCAGGCAACTATATAATATCCCAGAAGATCCTAATGCTATAGATTTTCGTGATTAAAAATCGAAAAGCTTTTTTGCAGTACCACTAAACGAAGTTCTTTAAATAAATAGGCATAATAGTTATTCTTATTGCTAATGTATTGTGGCAATCGCTTATAAACGTTTGAATTAGTTAGCGGAAACCTAGGATTAAAAACATTTTTATGGAGGTTGTTTTTAGTTCTATATATACCATCCTCTGTCCCTTACGGGCTTGGACTCATCGTGAGGTACATCTTAAATGGATTAGTTAGTGCAGTCCTAAAGGACCCCTACCCGACTTGACTTTTGCAAGCTTACAGAGAACATTTTAATAAACTAGATCTCGATTTTCTGAAAGAACTGTGAGTAACTTTTAGTATATTATAATTGACGTACGCTTTATTCATCAGAGCTATCTTCATTTACAACGCTTATGTTTTCTGGAAAATATTTCAAATGTTTGGTAAGAAAAATGCTAACCGTTCCTCTCGTGCTCTTGGCTACAGTAAGCTTAGCAAGCGTGCGGCTACCTGGTTGGTGGAAGTGTGCATTTTAGTGGGTAGAGCCGAAGGTCAACTTTGCGAGGACTATTTGTGTATACAAGTATTTATAAATATGTTTTACGATATAACTTAATTGGCTAAATCGATAAAAAATACCTTTCACTAAAACGATGTTTCACAGTAGCATTTATAGAAATATTGTGATGCGTCTCTGATTTTATTCCGATCCCTAATTTGATATTACTTAGAAAATCATCAATTATTTTAAATTTTAAGGTACGCTCACATTGTAGCTAAATACTTTAATGTAGACTTGAACAATATTCGCACTGGAAAATAAGTTCAAACAAAAGCAGTTCCTTGTGCAAAATACATGTGTCTGCGAGTTATTTCTCTTAAAAGTGAAGCGTCGACATAATTCAGAATGAGTATCTGACGAGCTTTATGCGACATAAAACAATAATTGTAGTGCCATTGCGAATTCGTGAAATCTGTTGTAGATCTTGGACAGCCGATTGACGGAAATCCGCATGATAAGTCTACCGGTTTTGAGGTGGTTTCTGGCGTGTTCTTTTGTATGCTTAGTAAACTTTATTCGGCCGTGATAAAAACGTCGGGGCGCATATGACTGAACACATAGTTTGTTCTTCGGACTCATATGATTAAACGCATTGGGCTCATGTTTTTCTGGCCCATACGATTGAACGCATAAATCACTTTTCACCATGGCAAAGACAAAAAGTCACAGTGAGCTGCTGCCCCCTAAATAATCTTTTCGGACTGACCCTCAGCCAAAATTTTTTTTGTTTTTTTTTGACGCTTTGACAACCACATTTTAGACGCTCGAAATGGGCTAACTTGCCTGTGGCACGATACCGTCTAAATGCATCTATCATCATCGCGTTCTCGTACTGGAATTATATAGACTTTCTCCAGCAGAGGTATGTAGCAGCAAGGCAATGATAACCACGTCTAACAAATTCAACCAGCACGGCCAGGGCTCGAACTAGCGATGTTTTGCTAACCGTGGTTGCCATGGCAACGCCCCGTTTCGAACGGTGCGTTAGCCGCCTACGCCACCGCCACTAGCAAAAGATCTAACGTCCACGGGACTGCTTTTCGCGTTGCTTCATAGACAGACCCTCTACATACAAATACAGATGTGTAACGGTGGGCCTCGAACCCGCGCACCTGTGTGTCTCTTCCGATCGCGTGGCGCAGGCGAATGCACCCACCACGCCACCGGGTTCGACAGTATCAGCTTCAAGCTGCTTATCAAGCTGTAGTGCTTGGCCGCCCCCCTAAGTGGGCGCTAACGTTCTCTCTATACTCTTTCAGCCTTCTGAATATCGCAATGCTTCGCTATTTACTCGCCGCAGTGCTTCGCCATAGGGAAAATACGTAAACGTAAATCTGAAAAATTACAAGCACACAAGCCTGCACAGAGAAAGGCAAAACTGGAACTTTGTAATCCAATTTTTTTGCAAACGAACCCGCTTTTCTCAGCAGAAGATGGAGAGAGGATCTGCAACTGGATACCACAAATACCTTTTTCTAAAAGAAAAACATGTTTCCAAATCAACGAATGTGTTTGTAAATATTGTGCTGAAATTGACATCGACCGATATCACGTAATGAAATGTAGAAAATTGAACACCAGCTTATTAACAACTGCTGTAGTTGACGTGCGTCAGCGCAATAACCCGTAAATATTGTGAAAATCTACCAATAATGACAAATAAATATCAACAAATAATTAAATCTGCAAAACCCCATGAACTGGTACATGAATGTGCAAGTGTGTAAACGGTATAGCCGGCTTTTACTCTTCGTTTAAACAAACACGCTAACGACACCAAAAGCAACACGCGTAATGAAAAGTCTTTGAGCTGTAAGTACTACACTCCATTGTGCAAATAGTTTGTGTGAAGTGCTAACATATTGTTACGTTGGAATATAGAATCTGTTTATTTATTTATTGTTGCCTTATTACTTGTGTCATTATTGCAGCCAACTACACAGCACAATATTTAGTTCGTATAATATTGTTTGGATGCTTGTGGTGATGTTTCCACCAATTTAAAGCAAGACGACGACAAGCGACAACAGTCAACACCAGTTGCCATAGACGGGTACGTTAAGACAACTAGGTATTGTCAACTGTTGAGAGATATTGTTGAGAATATCCCCTTGCGCGAGGAATTCTAATGATTGACGCTTGACGTGGTTATTTTCCTCTAGTCATTGTTCAGTCCTTGTCGTTGAAGTATTCGTTCCATTTTATTTTGATGGGATTACAGCTGTTGGAACTAGCCAAGCGCTATGTGAAACCATGACCTGGAAAGCGCGCTACCTACAACATATATATATATATATATATATATATATATATATATATATATATATATATATATATATATATACATATATATATATATATATACAGGTAGTTCCATAAGTTCTTAGAATGAGCTTTTTAGAATTCGAATTTTGGCGCGCTTTCACCGCTATTAGGAACTGCAACTTTTCGACTGCTAGCACTCAAAATATTATGGTGATTGGCCGTTGCGATTTCGTTTGATAGCTTTTCCCGTGCAACGTATCGGCGTGATTTTTAAAAATGAAGAAAAAAAGAGTTTCGAGTGGTTATCAAGCATTTTTATTTCAAAGGTTGGAATGCGACCCAAGTAAAAATTGGGTTGGACGAGACGTACGGTGACTCTGCGCCATGTTTTGCCACTGTTTCCAACTGGATTAATGTGTTAAAAAGAGGTCGCAGGAGCACCGAGAATGAACTATGTCCAGGAGGCCAAAAAGCGGCAACTGATGAGGAAAACATAGAGAAAGTGCGAAACATCGTTGGCACAGATAAGCGAATGAACATTAAGGAGATAGCGGAGGCATTAGGAATTAGTTTAGGTAGTGTGCATTTTATCCTATACGAAAACTTAAAGATGAAAGAGCTCAGAGAAAAATGGCTGCCGCATTTGCTCAACCAAGGCCAAAAAACGCGCCTGTTTTCGCTTCACAGCGAAATTTGGCCAAGATGTCGAACAATCCGTCGGATTTTTGGCGCAGGTTCATGACCGTCGATGAAAGCTGGGTCCATCACTACACTCCCGAGACCCAAAAAGCATCTTGCCAATGGTGTGCACCTGATGAAGGACCTCCGAAGAGGGTGCGGACAACGGCATTGACCGGAAAGGTGATGGCTACAGTTTTTTTAGACCAACGTAGAATAATGCTGGTCGACTACCTTGAGAGCGGTAAAACGATCACAGGAGAATATTATGCAAGACTGTTGGACTGCCTTTAGCAAGAACTCATCGTGAAACGGCCCGCTTTGCAGAAGAAGGTTGTCCTGTTTCACCAGGACAATGCTCCTGCACACAAGTCCCGGCAAGCATCGGCAAAACTGGCCCAACTGAGGTTCGAACTTATTGAACAACCTTCCTATTCTCCAGACCTGGCCCCCTCTCATTATTTCCTCTTCGAACATTTGAAGAATAGTCTCGGTGGAAAGCGTTTTTCCAGCAATGAAGAGGTTAAGGCTGCTGTCAATGCCTATTTTCAGTCTAAAGACGCGGAATTCTACTTAAGAGGTATAAAAGCTCTGAAATCTTGGTGGGAAAAGTGTATTGAGCATCTCGGAGAGTATATCGAATAAGATAAATTTAAAAACATGATTTGGAAAATTCATGTTTTCATTCTAAGAACTTATGGAACTATCAAAAGAGAGAAATACTTACACTCCCGCCGCCCGCGATTTCCAAGCGGACATTCACGGGAGTGCCCGCCGCGCCCGAATTGACAGGCCGACAGACCCCCCACCCTTCCCCCCTATCGAGGGTATCTGTGGGGGTGCCACACTACTCCACCGTACCGATTAGATTCATTCACCTCGCGATTCCGCGTTACACCCCAGAATATACAATACCCCCCATTACAGGGTGCTCGACCACTCCAGGGCAGGGTTACACCGCAAAAACGATGCCAGAAGGTCCTCTCGACCGGTGGTCTGCTTCATGTGACGACTCGCTCTTCATTTTGCCTATTAAGCCAAGGCAGCAAGCGTCCCGGACGGTACCACAGGGTCTCCTGCGGCCTTTACCGTCCGGCCCGGGTGTCCTCGTGCAGAACGGTCCCCCCGTATTGATATATAACATGTAATGGCTTAACAATTAAGACTTTTTTGTACTGTGGCGTCTCGTATACCACGATACTCACTTATGTGGATTTTATGAAGATTTCAAGGATAGGTTGGCACAAGAAAGTATGCTTGTACTGCTCGGTACTCCAACCGAAAATTGCTACGATGGGCACTCACGTGGAAGTCGCGTGGGCATTACCAGGGAGCCTATGTTTCTTTTGTCTACGGCCTAGCCCACAAGCATACGCACGCGCACATATATTTTGCTGGGACTGAAAACAATGCACATCTTATTAATTGACTAGGTTGTGACTTATTCGAGAATGTAAAATGCCTTTCTCTCTCTTTCCCTCCTTCGCTTTTTCTAAGCCCTTACCACAGCCGTCGAAATCTTTGACGGAGCCTCCGGTATCCAACAGGGGCCCTGGAGGGGGAGGGGCGACTTGCCCTCAACATCCAGTATCTCAATATCTGCTTTTTGGTGAGTGAATTCAACGAGAGACAAATAGCCTCTTCTTTCAGGTGCAATTATGCAAAATGTATTCAGCTAGAGTTAGGCCGGCCGCCACTGCTTACGGGGTCCTTAAAGCCATCCCGAATTTGTCCCTAGACCTGCTCTGTTACTGACGCACAAAAACCATTGTTCCCGAAGCGGTGGACAAGCTCACTGAAAAATTGTCGGTACATGTTTAGGTGTCCCCCCCCCCCCTCACTGCCTTGTAAACAAAAACTTTCTTTTTGTTATGTCGATTTCAATGTTGTCCTTACAAGCTGTGCCACAACAGCGGGCCTGACGCAATTTTAAGCGGCTAATCAACTCCGCCTGACTAAGTCAGTCACGCGGTCCTCCAGACGCTTGTGTCGTTAAAAGGTTTTAAGGCACCGTAATAAATTGTCAGTCGATATTTATCGAGAAAACGTAACAGCCATGAAATCAAGATCAGGGTAGCGGAAATATGATTGCGTTCGTTCAGTGACAAGCTTTCACACACATTAAACCTTACTAGATTCTTAGTCCTTGCACTTTGTAGCAACATGCTGCAAAACCAAAAGTGATCCGCTTAACGCGCCTGATAGTTGTGTTTGCTTGTTCCTCTGCGTACATCTGTTATGACAAAGCAGGCGCCTAAGCGCACCTTTACCGCCACCTTGCGCACATCCGAGTGGACTTTGCCTTCACACGGTTTAGGCGAGAAGTTTCGGCCTAGAATTGATGCCGTATCGTCTGTGGTATAGTGGTAAATATAACTGACGATTGCTTTGACACGCAAAGTCGCTGATTCGATCTGCTCAAAACATTGCACAGTAGACTCGCGTGAATGACTAGCCCTTATCCGGGGACATTTGCGGACAGCGGCTTGTCTGCAACCTGTATTTGATCATTCCTAATGCAAAAATTAATGCTTTGACCTTTAGTACCTCCAAACAGATAAAGAAACCAAACGCAGCAGCTTTGACGTCGATGCTAAAGCTTTCCCCTTTGTCAAAAAAAAAAAATGCTGTAGAACGTTGTTTAACAATGAGCATAAACAAAGAGCCCCTCGCCACATATCTAGCTAACACTTTTCCCAACTCACTTGCGTAGTACGAATTGCCATACTGGAATTAAAAAAAAGCAACATTTCACGTTAGGGGATGGCTATCATAACTTTGAGGTAGTCACTTTTAGGAAAAAAAGTTTTCCCTTAATGATACGTATTAAGAAAAACTTTTTGAACGGAACAACTATCGTATATAGTATTACATGCTTGCGGCTGCCGCGTTCGACATCGGACGTAATGAGGCTAAGCGTAGTGGAATTCTAAGTAAAATGACCGATCACATGCCAAATACTGTAAACTGAGAATTAAATGTTTTTTCTTAAATGAGGTTGTTTTTAATTTTTAACACTGTAAACTTGCCAATTACGTTAGTTAAAGGAAACATTATTAATTTAAATTGCCTAATAAAACTTGCCAAATACGTTAGTGAAAGGAAACATTATCAATTTAAATTGTGTCGTATTTTTGTATCTTTGCGTAAACCGAAAAATGTAACTTTCTTTATTTTCCAGGAGAGACATAGACTTAAGTATTGTAATTCTCGGTCAGATGTAAGATATTTCGAGCAAGGTATGTATTGTACTATCAATGCATTATTTTGCGGACAGCAACTGTACCTAACTAAATAACAATTGATTCAAATGTGGCTAACATTTCTCACCATTGGAGGAAGTTGTTCTTAGGTAGGGCAACACGCAGTCCCTTGTGTGTCATCTTATTCTGCCAAGAACTAACAGCAAGACTAAATTGTCTGCGTAGGTTAAAGGTTGGAGTTGGAAAGCATGCTCCCATACCTATACTTTGTGGAGTGTGCACATCTCTCTCAGTGGCAAACTTCGTTTAACTGGCGAGATGTTTAGCCACATATATGAAGTATACTTCTGTCGTGCAGTCAATGAAAGCAATCAGAGTCGGGCAGAGCGTACTGTTACCAAACCATACCAGCACCTTTTGCAGGCCAAACATTTGCACGAATTAAGACACCATGGTATCAATAGTTCGCGGTACATTTGGGTGGGAGCCGCAACAAAAACTTCGGTAGAAATGTTCTCGAAAACTTAACTGATTGGTTCTAGACGAATATCTAAAAAGAGAACAGGTCAATGCGTGAGTGAAATAATATCATTAAATATTACTTTACATCTTCTGGCAAACTTTAGTTTTTGTTAAAAGTTGCAATAGCAAGCATTTTTGCACACGCATACATACATAATACAATTAAACGAGTTTTACTTAAATACGTTTTGAATAAACATTAAGTGCAATTTGTTTCAATCCTTACAGCGTCAGCAACTTAACAGCACAACTTAATTTAATTTAAGTACCCTAAAGATATACAAAAACAATAAAATGAAAAGAGCAAGCTGGTTCCCCCATGAATAGGTTAGCCGCTCAATTATTTAACTACACACATAGACAAACAGGCATCTTACCACAAACGGCGTCCATAGCTATCCACGTGGCTTTTTGGCGGTTTTTCGTGATTGTCATATTACCATTCTTGATGTTGTTGTTGTTGCTGTCATTGTTGTTGTTGTTCTTGTTGCTGTTACTGCTGCTGTTGAGGTGGTTGACTCTTTCGTTCGGTTGACATATATTGTTTAGGCAATCGAGTGACAAATTGCGCTTGCGTAATGGTCGGCATCAATGCAATATAGACGTCCACGGCCTATCTGTTCCCGGTTGTTGTTGGTCGGCTTTCTTTGTTGCTGAGTTGCTGCTGTTACTTCTGTGGTCGGCATTCTCAATACGCATGTTGTTGATGTTGTTCCTCTCGCACCGAATATCTCAAAGAGCATCTCATCCACCACAGTGCCCTAGACTACACGAGGCCCAAATATGCAGACATTGTGCAGACAACAAGGCATAGAGGGTACTACACTGCACCTTATTCATACACATATGCACACATATTACACAATTATAGGCAACGAGAATATTCAACACTAGCCCTAGTGCTTTGCGGTTTAAAAAAACTTTGCAGGTTACTTTAAGACTGACATACCAGGCCGTATATCGTATTTGTAATAAGAATCGTCATCATAAAAGGGTTTGACGAGCAAACGAGTTAGGATCGATCTGTAAAAATGACTGCAATTTCTGCTATTCGCCCCTTCAGCCACAGGAAAGTCGAAAGCCCAAGCTGGGAATCGAGGCATGTTCAGAGACAAGGCGTCAGCAGCGGAGTTGTCGACGCGCGTAGGCGATCCCAAATGCTAAATAGAAAAAGGCCATTCCTATCAACCGCAAAACAAAAAGCCGTTCCCATTAAAGCTTAACTGGCACAATTTACAAAAGGTCGTTGAGACGGGTGGAGGTGACACTTACCACCTCCCGAAATGTCGAAGGAACGCCTTGATCCCGCCACTGTAGGAAGACCGAACAACGAGTCCCTAAATGGGCTTCCAACAAGAACAACGTATCAAACTCTCAGTAGCCAACTGGCTGGACTGTGGATGAGGGTCACAAAAACAAACTGAATAGAAATTAAAGAAGGGAGAAAAACATTCGTTTGGTAAACCAGCATCGAACATACGAGTATGGTCTGAACTCTAAACTACAAGGCGCATTTACCCCTAATGCAAGCACGTTAATTTGCGAATAGAAAATTACCAGCAGGCAGGAGTTTACCTGTAAAAGTAATTTTAAATCTCTGCGGTTGAACTATGTACTATAACATCGCTGTAATCAGTGTATATTTTAATCAAACGCATGCGAGCTCGTTGCGAAATAAATATTAAGTGAAGTTCCAAAAGATAAGATCTAAGGCGATACATGAAAGAGACCAAGTCTACCGCTAGAAGCGGCTAGAGCCAAAGGGCAGCGGATCTAGCATTGGCATGCTACATATTCCCTCAACTAATTTAGTATGCTTCGAATAATTTGTAGATGTTAAAGTAAAAGAGGCCTGCAAAAAAAGGACGAAACTAGTAAACACTACCCTTCTAGAAGAACATCTGTCTAAACGTAAACAAGTTTTATCTGAACACTTGTCGATGTATAGATAAATATGCAAGTAAATATAGCTTTCCGGACAATTAAGAAAGAAGCCGATGGTTACAATCAACACTAAACACTGCCCCTCAAGAGGAACACCCGGCTAAACGGAAACAAGTACTCTCTAAATAGTTTGTCAATGTATAGGTATGTGAACATGTAAAAGGAGCTATTTGCGTAATAAAGAAGGAATTTCACGGTTATAACGCAACTAGACGCCGTCCCTCCATAGACACCCGAGTGGATGGAAAGGGAACATATTTGAAAGAGCAGAATAGAAAACCCTTAATTTACTGAACAAGGGGTATGATATTTGGCTCCATACTACATATTCTGCATAGCCTTTTCAAGAATCTTCTCTGGAAGAACATCCTCAATCATATTTTTGGCTCAAGGGCATACTCTGCTCACAGCTTATGCCAACTTCAACATCAGCTTAGCTACTTCGGTAGGTCCGTGGGGCTTCGTTGAGAAGTTAAGCTTCAACATAGTAACAGTGTCTTCAGCGCCATGTAAGACGCATTTGACGCTACTGTCGTACACCCGCTGAGATGCTTAATAATACCAAAAAGTAGGATCACAGGATATACCGAGCTCAACTCGATCACCTAGCGAGCCCTTTGAAAAGTAAAAGATTATGGGGGGGGGGGGGGGGGGCAAACCAACCGTTATTTCCGTGTGGGTATTTTCTTATATTGAGCCTTAAAGCCGTGACATCGGCACCACTAGGTGACTCAACGGAATAACCATCCTTCTGTACCACAGCGTATCGTATTTCTGATATAGCGCAAACTGGTTCGCGGAACACGCACACCATAGGAAAACACGCAAATGCGCTAAGATAGAAAGCTGCGGCCATTTCAAATCTATTGCCACGAAATACTAGGCTAGCAACAGGCAGGTAGGCAACAAATTGTATCCGCAAACTGGCAAAAAACTGGGGGAGAATAACTTAGACAGCTCCTATCTCTTGCAGCGTCTAGGCACAACACCACCTCCATATTTAGCCCAATAGGTTGACTGCGAGGGGGAACAGCAACATTCAAGACAACCAAGCACGTTGAACCTCACATTTGTATTTCGAGAATGGAGGTTAGTAGTAGTAGTAGTACGAAGATCGATGCCAAATTGCCTGATCAACGCGCGTCAGAGAGAGTAATAATAATATTAAAAACGCTCATCAATATGAGCGTTATTACTATTGCAAATACTACTGCTAAACTATTTACACAGGCAAGGGTAGACTACAGCTTAGTCTAGTGTAGTCAGCCTCCTATGCAGCTCCGCTCTGCGTCTGTTCGAGCCAGCGATGTGTGGGCGTTCGCCAACGGACGCTTTGCTGCCTTTTTTTTGCATAATCGTACATCGGACTAATCATACAGCATGATGACGTGTTAGCTCATAGCTCTCATGCAATTTGCACGTAGGTAGCGCCAGCTGCGTAGGTCGGGTGGGGTCGTCGCCAACAGTGGCGCCAAGTGCCAATTAGTGCAATCGCTCTGTCCCGCACCCCATCCCCCGGTCCGCGCGCTTTCGTCTGCCTGTGGGAGATGCGGGCAGAGGGGTACGGGCGGTTAGGAGTACGCTACCAGTATCTAAAGGCCGGCTGATGCTGTTCTTCTTGCTGCTGCTACTGCTGCTGTTGGTGTTGTTGCAGTTGGCCCCTGGTAGGAACCATTCAGCAACGGCAGCAGCAGCAGGAGCAACAGCTGCACCATCAGTGTCAGAAGGCCAGAAGCGACCACCCCCCCCTCCCCGTCTGCCCCCCCGGATACCACCTCCGTCTCTCCGGATACCACCCGATTCGAGCGTGGCCGCTTCTGGTGTCGTTGCCGCTGACGTCACTCAAACAACGTATGCGGCGAATAGAAATGGGAAACTTGTTCACCACAGCGCAGGGCTCCGAGAGGAGCTGGAGCCTTATCGTTAGCGGTCGGTCGGCGGGCTGAGGCCGAGGGCATTTGACAAGCTCTCTGTCACGTCCAGATGACAGCCGTTTTGCGCGGCAGCCGCTGGCAGGCGTAATCTCTCCATTTCAGTGTGTTGGGGCGACGCTGACGTTGAGCGCCAGCCCCTTTTTCTTTTACGCTTTTGCGCCCCCTGTCTCTCTCGCTCCCTCTCCCTTTCACCCTCCCTCCCTCCCCCCTGTCTATCTATCTGAATATCTATCTCATAGCGGGTGCTCGGGATCTAAGGGAGGAGAAGGAGTTTGTGAGTTCATGCTCTATTCCCCACGCCCCTCGCCGTGCTCGTAGGTTTTGCCCCGTATGCGTACGCCCTCTTGAAGGCGTAAAATTGTGTGTGCGTGTGTGGGTGTGTGTCTGCCTATGTCCTTCTTGTTTATCTTCCCTTCACGTTTTCTTTCTCTCCTATTTTCGTTGCTGCTGTTGTTTTCGCTCGGCCGCTGCCTGAACTAGGATTTAGCTTGCTGATGTCAATGAGAGCTCTCTTGCAGCCAGCGAGACGTCCCGAATCGCGAGGCGGTAGGGGAAGCAGTGAAGAAGCCGAAAAAGTTTTTTTTCCTTCGAAAGCGATTCCCGAGCTTGCCGCTGATCGCTTTCCGTTGGCTCACCGGGTCCCGAGGCGGCCGCCGGCGCTAGAGATGGCGATGTTTTAACCGGACGTACAGGCTGCCCGTCGTTGGTCAGCCAAGCAGACAGCCAGGGCGAGCCGTCGATGGAGCACGGGGGGCTTTGACCCACGGATAACCTAATGATATCTGGATGACAACGACAATCAACTAGAGTCAAATTATCAACGACCTCTCCACCGGGGGTTGGCACAGAAGAGTCGGGGTGTTGAGGGGGCACGCAGTGGTCATTTCTACCAGCCCCTGCGTGCAGCTCGCGAGCAGTGTTTAGCTGCTCGGTGACCGGGCCAATCCGTACGTAATAGGATTGGCCCTCTGTTTGGCCGCTAGCTGAGTTCCATTGGTCTCTAGTCATTGGTCCGTGCTACGTTACGCCTGTGCATTGTTATTATTGTCACGTGTGCTACCTCGTTTTGGAGGGCCTCTGATAAGCTGCTAAGCTGCTGACGAAATTACGATGACTCGTAGTAACACGACGACGACATGACAGCTAACATGGGTATTAAGTCAGTTGCGTTTCAGATCAGTGAATACTTTTGGGATGGAAGAGAAATCTGATAGCGTTGTGTGGACGTTTCAATCTTATGTTCAATTCGGGGTATGTTCGTTGTATATATATATATATATTATTAATTTGAAATATCTGATGTAGGTTTTTTTTGAGGAGTGGTCTGGTAGATTTTGCCTCAAAACGTCACAATTTTGGCTAAATTACACCTTGCCAGTGTACCGCTCGCTTACGTAAATAGGTTTTCATATCTGGAGCTACTGTTTTCTTACAACGACCGCAACTTCACCGCACACATCGCCGAGAGGTGCAGGATGGCAGTGACCGCCGTATGGGCAATAAAATCGCCGTAGCTCCTGTCACTCAGAACCGCCTTGAGACTTTTCGATCTCAAAATAGCCCCAATAGCGCCGTATGGGATACGTGCCATTTGGGAGGACCTCACGGCGCAGAACCTCTAACAGCTTAACCGTGTTAAGGCCTCCTTTCTCAAGAGGGCTCTAGGATCACACATCTCGACCCGGAACCGCCTAGTATATCTCCTAGCAGACGCACCGCTGTTCACCGAAGATCTGCGGCACAGCTTCGATCTGTCGGCGGCAACGGCTTTCAAGAACAACCTCGAAAGCTGGGAGATAAAATTCGCAGATATCGATGATAAATTCTTCGAAACCGGAGCTATGACACGTAACGAATGGAGAGGGGTGTACCGTTACAACCATCATGTCGTGACCCGCTATGCCGTGCACGGCTTTCATCATAAACTGTATATCGTGCGGGACATCCACGAACCAGATGGCCATTGCAGGTGCTCTAGATGCGAAGCACACTGTGAAAGATACCACGCCGCCTCCTGTCCTCTGGTCCCTTCCCTAGGTAGCCTGACTGACCCTAGCTTAAAATATTCGCAATGAGCACTTTCTAGTCTATTTCCATATAGGAGAAAATTGGGTTGTAGCCATAGAGTTCTTTGAAGCAATGCGAAAGCAAACCCGTAGACGTTGAATGTTGGCTGAAAGTCAGCCCGAAAAAGTGTATATAATTACCTAAATGTTAACGTTTATCTCATGCACGTCTTTAGATAGAAGTTAGAAAGATCGCCAATAGGTGAATAGTCGATCGAATCAGACAATGGTGGCATGCATTAAACATGGCTACGGAAACGAGGTAGATGCATCAATTGAACAAGCAACTGATATCCACTCCCCAAATCAAACTGTCATCAATTTTCATTTAAGATCTTAAAACTAAATTGTATCTAACTTACGAATTAGTTAAACGTTGTGTGCATAATAGCGAATGGTTATGTCATAGCATGTTGCGCACTTGTGTCGACTAAAACTACAGCTTTGAGGATGTGGATGAGCAGATTAGCTTAATGGTGTTCAATTGTTGGACACTGTTGTTACATAAATATGAGACTGTATAGTCTATGATTTATTTAGTCACGCAGCAACAGGACATTCAAGCGAAAGTTGTTCTATGGCGTGCAGACGTAGTATCCAAGCGGCGTTCGTGTGGTGGAGATTGTTAGGGTGCATTCCACCTGTTGTGGAAGGTTAAACCAGTAATGATATGACACTCTGTATAACTGATCTCAGCTAGTATGAGCTGCAAGACAAAGCCCGTGGTGGGATTTGTCTGGTTTTAAAGCGAACCATAGTTTACGAAAACTGCGTGTAAAGAATATTTTTCCGCCTAAAAATAAATGACACGCAAACTAAATAGCTATGGGGAGTATATGTACATTATTGATCTACGTAAAACCTAAGGCTGTTTCATTTAGGAAAGGTCGTTTTAGTTTGAGTATATGGGCAAATATAGCCATTATAAGTTAAAGCTCATGCTTCGTACCATAGGATCACGCCGCTAATCAGCTTTGCATTTTTAAGCCTAAGTTTATGTTTCAAATAAGAATACTCTGACCCAATTTGATAACAAGCGTTTAATGCTACGTACGAAATGTGCATATAAATGTTATAGTTTTATATATTTAGTAGGGTCGTCGTGGGATTTAGCGCCAAATGACTACACCTCGGTCTATTAGCAATAGCATAGTGACGATAGTTACACCGAAACTGCCAGAAAAAGACGAATGATGACTCGACTTACACTCTTCTGAAGCGCTAAGTAATGGAAGAGAAACCACAGTAACTGCAAAACTCAGGAACAAATTGACTAATGAGGGAGAGGGAAGGAGAGCGAATATACTATATCCTCCCACAGGACCCCTTTAATTGTTCGTAGACTACATATGCGGCCAGACTTCTGGAGTGGAAGTATAAAAGGAAAAACGAGTTTTGGGGAGGCTCAGGAGAGCTAGATCTAACCTTTCTATATTAGCAGATCACGTAAATTTGATTGATAGGGGTTCACAGTTGTTGGGACAAAGCACGTCCAACGTTGGGACCCCGGCCAAGCCATCCAAGTGAAACTCGTCGCTTCTCCTAAAAGCCCATAGTACTCGCAGCAATAGTACGTAACAGTAATTATATCTTCTGTATAAGAAAAAAAGTTACACCGCAAAGAAATATATAGCTCCGTCGGCATGACAGCCCGAGAAGATCCGTCTGCTTGTCGCATCTGTAGCTCTGTAGCTGTGGATAGGTTATTTGTCCAGGAGGGACTCCACGCATATGTGTACGCTTGGATCATCAAGCAGCGTGCCAGATATGAGTCTGGTGCATGCATCTTGAACTTTTTGCTAACATGGACTGCATGTAGCTTTGCCATGCCTGTGCCGCTGGTTATGGGCAAATTGCCCCCAGCAAGCAAAAGCAGGACGGCTGGCGCCGGCCAAATGAACGAATGTTAAAGGACAAATATATTTAAGGACGGCACTAGAACCTTATTCGCACACTGTTACAAAAATGCATGAACTGCTCTGTAACAGCTTACATATTGTAACTTCGTAGCTGACTTATCATTTACCTCATTGACACCTGCTTGTTCCTTATGAAAAAGGATCTCACTAACTTTTAGAAGCGAAGTACTATGCGCTTTTGAGGTATCACCGGGCATTACTGTCGTCATTGGTAAGGCTCCCTTTGCCGTTCCTGTAAGGCGCAGGATGCCATTTCACTGCCAAGCTGAAGCAAGGCATCCAGAAGCTTAAAGGCACGCAGTTTTGCAGCAAATTGTTGTTTGCATGGTTCCTTCTAAAACAGGAGTGGCTGCAGCTTTTATATTTAAATGAAATAAACACGCACAAAAGACGACAATTTCATTTTTGTGCCAACTTGTAATCAAAATGCTAAATAATCTGGACCAGGAAGGACAGACGCTCTTTGAGAGCATTTCTAAGACAGCGCCAAAAGTTGGTTGTTCCATTAGGCTGCTAAGACTTGGCAGTTTTTTCTGCATATAACACATGATGATGGTACTGGATGCTTATCTAGGCATTACTTTCCATTTTAAGAAGGGCACTTCAAGCCGTGTAAAGGAATGGTTTCCTTTTTTTGTGGGTGAGTTGTAGAGGTAGTGTGTGAAGGTATTGTCCGGCATCTGCCAAAGCTCCGTTGACTGTTTCTTACAGTAGATCCTCGTTATTGACAATCAGTGCGTAGGCGAATGCATTTCCGAGAGGAGAGATGTCCCAGTACAGATCCCTGGGGTGCCCGACTGTGACCGCATTTTGCGCAACTCCTTGTAGGTGGAGCACCGATCGTTTAGGTATAATGCTAGAATACTTCGTAGTAGGCGAATATGGCTTTGTTTACAATTGCCGTATCTATAGCGCCCAACAAAACCGTGTGGAAAATGTTTTCGACATATAAGAGCCCAGACAATGAGCGGCTGGTTTGCTCTCGATGTATCTTTCCGTGCTTAAATTATGTGCATCACTTTGCTGATGACTGAATGTTTGGAAAGTCGTGCTAGAGAACCGACAGCGCAGTTTCGTTCTCTAGTACCGTTATATGCTTAGCTGTTTAGGGAATGGCGGGAAATCATACTTGTAGAGCGGTAAACCGAGGAGTCTCCTTGTGGTTTATCTGGTTGTGGGCTAAATGTAAAGCGCGACAAATGTAAGACGCGCCGTCTTCCAACTCTTAAGATAGTCGCTGTAAACCAGCATTTCACTCATGCGTTTGCATACATCTGGTGGTTGTGTAAGAATATGCGTAACAGAACTGCCTGTCCCGGGGGGCCGCATCTCTTCACAGGACTTTTCTTTTTTTCATGCCTTCGGCCGCGATCGTGAATCCTCTTGAATTGAGATTGACTCAAATGAAGATCCTGTACATTTTATAATATACAAAACGCATGGTCTGCATGCATTAAAGTAGTGGAGACGGTTATGTATAATCGATCGGATAGGGTTTCTTAATTATTGTGGATACTTCAGGAGTGTTATCCTGTAAGTCGTTCCTTCTAATGCAAATGTCAGATCTACCGCTGATTTGTGTCTGCATATATTGCGAGGGTAGAATGGCTAGTAAAAGAGAAGCGTATGCTTTGTCCGGCTGAAATGGGAGATGTTCGCGTGTAGAATACCTTGATTAAAAATAAGTTGTTGCTAGCGTACTGGTCCATGCTGAGAAAGCTCTAAATGTCTCGTACGGACCTACGATGTTTCTGTTACAATCTAATCTATACTCTAGAGAGATTTGTTAGCAGTACTTTGTTGCTTTTGATTTTAGGTCACTTTGCTTTGTGGTTATCTGCTGAGGTTTGTAAGCCGTAGTATGTGACGGGGCACTGTGTCGAGGTAGTGTCCCTCTGTTTAACATGAATAGCAACATTCAGATTGGTATATAGGAAATATTGTGATGCTTTATTAATAATTTACAATACGTTTGCACACTTGGCAGTGCTCGCCTTCTATATATATATATATATATATATATATATATTCAAGTTGGCATATAGAAAATATTGTGATGAATTATTATTCATTTACAATACGTTTGCACACTCGGCAGTGCTCGCCTTTTGTATATATATATATATATATATATATCTTTGACGTAGTAACCGTTGGGCTATATCAGGGTGCATTTTAGCAATAGGTGTGGTCTACTGACGTGGCTGTTCTTTAAAGGCTTAAGGCTGAACGCCGTTTCTGCCGCACCTTCTGGTGAGAGCATATTTGGACTCAACTCCGACTCATCTAGATCCCTGAATACATATGGTGTTCAAAACGTATCGCGACTTTTGTGTTTTTTCAAAAATTATTCATTTATTCATGAATATCTATTTTGTCCCCTTCAAAGTAATCCCCATGAGATATTATACACTTGTGCCAACGGTTTTTCCAATCTTCAAAGCACTTCAAAAAAACATTTTTTTTTATCTTGTTCAGCTCCTCCTTCGATGCCGTCTTTATCTCGTCAAGCGTAGCGTAACGTCGTCCTTTCATGGGCCTCTTCAGTTTAGGGAACAAGAAAAAGTCACAGGGGGCCAGATCTGGGGAATACGGTGGCTGCGGCATCAATAGTGTGTTGTTTTTGGCCAAAAACTCGCGCTCAAGCAACGATGTGTGAGCAGGGGCGTTATCGTGGTGCAAAAGCCAATTTTTGTTCTTCCACAAATCCGGGCGTTTCTGGCGGATTGCTTCGCGCAAATTGCGCATAACTTGCAGGTAATATTTCTTTTTGACCGTTCTACCCTGTGGCAAGAACTCATGATGCACCACGCCCCTGCAATCGAAGAAAACTGTCAGCAAAACTTTCACATTCGACCGAACTTGGCGCGCTTTTTTCGGTCTTGGTTCGTGCGGCAGCTTCCATTGAGATGATTGAGCTTTGGTTTCCACGTCATAACCATAAACCCACGATTCGTCACCAGTTATGACCCTCTGGAGCAAATTTGGGTCGTCGCGGACAGAGTCCAACATCTCATTAGCAATGTTCATGCGATGCTGTTTTTGGTCGCAATTGAGCAATTTTGGTACGAATTTCGCGGCGACCCGTCTCATGCCCAAATCATTGATAAAAATCGAATGGCACGAGCCAATCGATATGTTTAGGTCCTCAGCAACTTCTCTAACGGTGATTCGACGATTGGCCAATACCATTTTCTCCACTTCATTAATTTTTTCGTCTGTTGTTGAAGTGCTCGGGCGTCCGGCACGCTCTTCGTCGTTCACATCTTCTCGGCCTTCTGAGAACATTTTGTACCACCGATAAACGTTGCTTCGGTCCAAGGTAGCTTCTCCGTATGCCACAGTCAACATTCGGAATGCATCCGCGCACTTAATTTCGTTTTTCACACAAAATTTGATACAGGTTCTTTGATCCATTTTTTTGAATAGGTAAAAATCGAAGACGATCCAAAACACGTGCAAGCAAAGCAGCTGTCAACAATTAAGTGAACATTCAAAATGGTCGAGCTTGTCGGCATAAGTGAGAGACATGAGTACCAACATAACGCCACAAAAAATCGAAATTCGAATATACGTAACCCGCGAAAATTCAAAAGTCGCGATAACGATTGAACACACCTCGTATAACTGCCTAAAGTGCTTGTGCGACCGCCTTTTAATTTAGTTGTTGTTGTGGCATTTACCAATGGTATTAACTGTTGTTTTCCGCATAATTAGGCGGATTTCGCCGGTGGCTGTTTCTAAAGCTCTTTTGACGTCTCTTCTAGCTGTCGCTGCGTCACTATTGTCTCTAAGAGCCCGTAGGGCACGTGTGGGGACGCATTTTCGGATTTCACTACTGCCTGCTTTCGGGCAGTGGTCGTTTGCTTACTGTGCCTATTATTTAGCCAAGGCAGCAGATATTCAACTGATACCATAAGGTAGTCGTCAAACCGTCAGACCAGAATTTAGTGGCAGTCTGCACCTGTCCGAGTGAAGATTAAAGCCTGCAGCGTTGTCCTCGAATCGACCACCGACAATACGACAATACGAGTTTGTCGCATATACTCGATATCGTATCGTACGCCCTGTCTCCTGTAACGCGGAGCTGGGCCCGGGAAAACTATCGGAAATTTACACAATCTGAGCAGCCTTCATCTTGCAGGCAAGTTGCCCGCAGCACGCATCATTGGCTGGCAAACTTTTCTAGCTTAATACCGTTGAAGCGTTTGCCGTTTGCGCGTCGTCAATTCTACTCTATTGTGTGTACATACACATAAATATCTAAATATTTATATGCATATTGGCACATTCATATGCACGCATTTGTATATATGCAAAAAAAATATAGATTAAACAAATGATATATATATATATATATATATTTTTTTTTTTTTATACAAATAATTTTATGTGCATATATACATGCATATGCCTATACTTACTGTTTGGAATTGTTCGTGGAACCGTAACGGCAAAGCACGTCGTTTTAGCGTGCAGCAAAGCCTCACTGGGTCAAGGAAGAAGAATGTCCCAACGACCTGGAACGACCAAACCTATGTATATCACAGCCGGGACAGCTCGGCTCTTGAGATTGGGTGGCACCGTATCGAAGGGATGTCCAAAAACGCTAATGTCAGAGCAATGACACCAAGTGTAAAAATATGAACGTCCACGTAAAGCAGCGAAGCTTTAGCTAGGCGAGAAGCCCTCACAGCTCAACTCTTCATGAAATTAACCTACTGGCAGGGTCGATACGCACCGTACTAACTGGTGCTGCTGCTGCTTCTATCGCTGTAGAAAGCTCTTATTGGTACCTCTCGCTCTTCGCGTATAAGCATTACTATTAGGACAGCCGGACTGAAGGAGTATGATAGATGAGAAGAAACTGGACAGGCTGGAAATAGGGGTCTTTACAAAATACAATAAATATGTACGTCTGTTTTATGCAAAGTTTGACAACGTTCTTGGCTCGAAATGACGTTCCCTAGAAAATATTCGCGGTTTTATTACAGCAGCCGACCTCGAAGCCTCTCGATGATTCAGGCAGAGCATTCGTAATACTTACGCCCATAGGATTATCTGTACCTTATCGGATATATATATATATATATATATATATATATATATATATATTGGGGGGAAGAAAATATTATAGGCATATCGGATACGAATGCTCTGCCTAAATCGCCTATAGGCTTCAATTGTCTATAGACTGCTGTAATACATATGTCCATAGTATTATCTGTGCCTTATGGAATGTTATAAACAAGGTATTCGGACTACATTCTGACTAATAGTTCTCACTTGATCTGCCTCGAGAAACGTCGTGTGTGCATTGCAAGTCTCAGGGTAAGGTTTGATTCGCCTGCTCAAGATATTCAATGCCGTTCTTTTTTCAACGAAATTTTAAATGCCAATTGCCGTAGCCACTACAAGTGTGCTCATGGACTAGGGGTGCGCCCAAAAGAAGACCGACTGTGGTTCTCACGATGGCGTGATCAAGCAAGGCACTGGGTAGCCCGCATAGCATACACCGGCATTCTTTAAACAAACCACTCTGAGTCCCGCGCGTTGAACAACCGACTGAACATTCAGAACAAGATTGGACAGGTGTGAGGTTTAATACAAGGGAATGATTATTATTTAGCTCTATCGGGTCTGCGTCGTCTTTAAAGTCCAGGTATTGAACAAGGTCTCTTCTTCCCGTTGCGAAGTGACGCAACTCCGAGGAAGAGGTTCGTGATGGCACCAGTCTACCAAATGCAAAATATTCGTGGTACTAATACAGCAGCCGACATTAAAGCTTATAGTCTACTGCTGCAATATCGGCCTGGACGCCGGCATCGAGATACCATAATCGCATCGGGCTCTCAAAAAGTTCGTCAGAATTCTTAACTTTCAAGCAAAAGTTTCCTGCTGTAATATCGACTCAGACTCTATGCAGCCCTCGGGCAGGCATAGCTGCAACGGCAACCTGTAAGCTTGTTCGGTGTAGTGGTGGTAAAGATCAGGTACTGACTTGCAGACTGCACAAAGTAGATAATACCACGTAACGCTGTTGAAATCGCGGCGAAAGCCAAGCTATGTCATGAAGACTATGTCATCGCCACGAGAACTTGGAAAGGCTCACGTGACGTGTACTGCCACCTGTGTACTTACCTGGTGGCGAAACCTAGCTGGTGGTCACCTATCGCTTTTGAGATTTTGGTTGAATTGTTCCAGTGCCGCACCCTGTACCCGCAATCCTGCGACGACAGGAATCGCTGGCGATAGCACAGATGAATCCGTATTTAATCACATGGATCCGGTTTTTTTCTTCAAAGCAAATAACCTTGCGCCGAAGGACTTAGTATGCGTTCATGTGGTGGTCCCTTTAGTAATAAATCGGTAACGTGATTGTCATTGATTGCTGCCTTTGGATGCACCGCATCTGCATTTGTCACACAGAATAAATAAAAATGTCCAGTTTAAACATTGTACATTATCCTATATACTCCTAGGATAGGGTTTCATTCCCAATGGTCGGCCAAAGGCCTTCAAAAAGTGTTGTGCATTTACTTCTAGCTGGAATTTGTACAAAAAAACAGTACGCAGCTATATTGTTTAGGGACGGCTGTTGTTATACCCACAAGTTTCTGCTTGCTATTTTCTCACGCCGTTACCTTTGGGAGCATTGACTTTCCACATTCCCCAAGGTAAGGAGTTGCCTACCATGGTATATATATATATATATATATTCGATTGGGAAAAAATTAACACTGCTCTAGTAGGTAGCAAATTACCCTCGTATACATATATATATATATATATATATATCTAGCGTTGAAAAGGGCCTGTGACTCTAATGTCATGAGTCGTAGGCTTGCTACCGATGCGACTAAGTTTGGGTAGACGCCATAGTCATATCCCTTATGTAACCTGACAGGTGTCCATAAAAGCACGTAAAATATTATTGTCTTTATTTTATAAATATAGCTACACACCGGTAGCACTATACTGTGCACCATCCTGCGCCATCGTCATCATCGTCTTTAATAGTCTAACTTACCTCGTTTTGGAAACTCTATTATGTAGAACACATTATCGTGCATACACCCGCTGTAATGACACGCTGCATTCTATTTGAAGGCCAAGCACGTTGCAACGGGACATTACCTTTGATGGCTTGAAATTGTGTTGTTAGCGCGTTGTGTCAATCAGCGGAGGGAATCACAACTCCCCCCCACATCGATTTCTCTTCAAGTGCCCTCGAAGTGTCCTCGATCTAAGCCGAGTCGGTAGAGCCACTAAACTAGTCCCGAAACTTCTGTATATTGGATTGCAGTTCCCCAATATTGAGTGGGCTGTTGCTGCTGATGTTTTTGTACTTTCCTCTGCGCTGGCGATTGTTATGTTAGTATTTGCTATGTATGTTAGTATATATATATATATATATATATATATATAATTTTTTGTTGCGGAATTTAGATGATAGCATTTTCTATTATTTTTGAATAGGACAGATGATGGCGCGTACACAAAAAGTTGGGCTATGTTGTCTAGTGTTAGAAGCGTCATGCTATCAACGATGCACTCAGGCTTGCTTGTCAGAACTAATTGCCTATACTAGCTACTACGTACTTCTTATATGCATTTTCATTTAGTTCGAGTAATCTCGAGGTACACTAATGCATTGTTGTTGTTTCTAGTTGTTGTTTCTAGTTGTTGTTGTTGTTTCTAGTTGTTGTTGTTGTTGTTGATGTTGTACTTGTTTTTGTTGTTGTTGTTGCTCGTTGTAGTCGTTTCCTTATTGCCTTTGCCAGGCTTTGCGGTCGGTCGTCGTCGTTGCAATGTGCTTGCTTCTACGCTAAAATGGTTGATTTCGTTTTGGAGCACTTCTTCTCGTAAAATCGCATTGCCGCCTCTGTGCAAGTCGCCTCTCCACTCAATTATCTTTTCCACTCTTGACTCTATATATATATATATATATATATATATATATATATATATATATATATAAAGCACTAACGGGTGGTCGTGCTGCGAGCGACTCCAAGTGCCAAGAATGGCTTCGATCCTTAGTAGTGCTCGAACCTCTTACTTTAGAAGGCGGCTTTTCCAAATGAGACCGAAATTGCTTCGTTACGTGTAAAGTACCCGTGAACCCGATTTGCCTATCGTTGCGGGAAGCCATCCAACGTCACACGGTTAACACGATTGAAGTGCGCGCAAGTTAACATCGTCACCAGTAACCCCATTCGTTTTAAAGTTTCCTTTAGAAAAGCTTAGTCTAATCGAATAGTTAATCGTGCTCCGACACGAGAGAACGTAAAGCGCCGACAAGAAAACGTGCTGTAAATAGGCATAGATTGACAGAGGCATTATAGTGGTTTGTTCAGTCTGAAGTTCTCGCTTAATGTGCGTGGTAGCAGCACTTGCGGTAGCACTTCAGCAACTAGCTTATGGTAGCACTAGCTAAGTGCAGAATATTTAGATAAAAGGACTAACTCGGTAAGCCATCCCGAGTTTTAGTGGGTCCGTAAGTCCCACACTAGTTGCGCCAGCAGCTCGTAACGTATATCCATTAGCATTTCCAAAACATTCAAAAAATTGAGTCTAACTATCTAAAAATTTATGGCATAAACATACTTTGGGCAAGATGCCAGTGCAGACGTGAATTTTTGCAAATAATCAAATTTCGATAAGCTATCTGAGGGCCCACTTGTGCTGTGCCTAGGTGACCATCAGTTGGATTGTTCACGAATACCTTAAGAACGACCAGTTTTACGTCAAAAAGGTCGGGCAGCATTTTTAGGTCAATCAAGCCAACGTCAAGCATGAAGCGTCAGTCGATCTTTTTCTATGGCGAAACAATATTCAATGTGTGGAAGTCAAAATCACTTAAAAGAAAAGACAAGTCGCTGTCTTGTCTGCTAGATTTTTCTCCGGTTGTGGACAAAATCTAATTTCCAGCCAGTGCGCACGAAAATCGATTAAGTAAACACGTTTGTTCAATGTTTACCTACCAGCGCACGCAAAACAGCATGTCCCAATTAAAACAGAGGATACTTTTTATTTGAAATCACATCCCCTTAGTTTGCGTATATATTAAATCTCGTTAAAAAACAAACGCATTGAGTGAGAATACCAAATTAAAAGTTGCGCCTTTGCTCATTGATAGATTACATTCAAGGATTAATTGTATAACAATAAAATATATATTTATTTATAATGATGTTCAGCTTGCGACCTATTTAAAACTACTGAGTACGTACTCGTCTGCTACCATATTTGACACACACGCACACACCGGTGATAATATATATTTATATATATTATTAATATATATTTATATATATTATTAATATATATTTATATATATTATTAATATATATTTATATATATTATATATATGTATATATATATAGTATATAATCACCGGTATATATATATCCTATGTCGGGCAAAAACACCAGTTTCGCATATTGTATCAATTCTCAGATATTTTCCAAACACCCTGTATAAATATATATATATATATATATATATATATATTTTTTTTTTTTTTTTTACGGGGCCGTCAAATTTATGTATATGCATTTATTCCTCATTGAACTTGAAGTTTTCATAATTACACATTTTCAACTTTTTTTTAGTTGCGAATTTATCTAAGGCGACATGGGCTGGTCTAGCTTCGAGCAGGTTCTATTAGTGTGTACATACAAACATCAGGAGTCAGGAGTGCATATGTAACGCATTAGAAAAAAATAACGCACTTGAGTCCTGTTTTTGGTTATTCCACGCTGTACCGAACATTTGTTGCGCTTGGACGAGGGCCATTCTCGTAATGCGGGACATATTTAGATTCGCGTGCATATGTACAGATGGAGTAATTGGTAAAGGAATATGCCTGTGAGGACATCATTTCACCGACGCCACAGCCCGGGAGACCCAGAGAACGCACATTCAATTCCAGAGCCTCGACAGCTTAAGGGATTAGATTGCAACTAAACCGTAAGTGACGGTTGCATACGCAACATTCTGGTGTGCCCTAATTATAATTTTTGGGCCGTTGCTAAACAAGATATGCTCCTAAGATCTCAGGAAACTCGCGAAAATCCTAACAATTGAATACAACATGTTTGTTGACGGTCTAGTAATCTGTGCCAAAGTCGAGAGTGACTGCAGAGCACTTCAAACCGCAATGGATTTAACATCACGTAGATCAGACCTACTCACAGCAAAATGCTGATCCAACGGATAATGCTGATAAAACAGACACAAAAAAAGTGTGCCAAAATGGATATTCTCTTCCGAGGTATTGACACCATTCTCGAAAACATGAGACGCTATTGAAGTTTCACTTTGCAACGATGTCTTGTAAAGGTCGTTAGGAAGAAATGCAATATTATATCACACGTACTGGTGTTGCTCTTTGTAGCAGTGACCTACGCACTTTTGAGAGACTAGTGACAGTCTTTCTTTCATTCAGCGACTTCTTTAGTATTCAGCCAAATAACTGGTGAAACCGTTTGATAATCCAAATGTCCAAATTACCATTCGAGCTGCGCTAGCTGCGCCATATCTGCAGAGACCATCGTGAATAGTTCAAACGTGTACTTGGCGTCGTCTACTCCTTAGTTGCAACGAATGCACACTGGCCGTAGAGTCCGCCCAATATGCGGCAAATATTTGCTAGAAGTGCCGCGGCCAGTAAGAAAGCTGCAAGTTATCTACTATGTCGATGACTTTCGCGCTAGCTAAATGCGTTTTCAATAAATGTGTTTATATCACGATGCAACACTGATTAGCTTATATATATATATATATATATATATAAGTCGGTACATATCAGCTTGAAGATAAATCAAAATTTTGTTCTGCGTCAACATTAAGTTTTCTTTGTTATCTATTTTTAGATGGGTGTGAGGACAAGCATTGCATTACAAGCGCTACAAAAACCGAATTGTTTTGGAGTGTGTAAATTTCAATAGGGTTAGCAATTTTTTTAATTGTTCATAGTCTTTCGACACCTTTGCTACAGACTGCAAGCAATTTATTATAAACATAGAGGTTTAAATCTAACACTGATTAAATCATAGGTTGCATGGATATTTGATAGAGAGTTTGCGTATACTGGATGGTTCCTTCTGATCATTCCAGTTGTAGGCAGATACTCTTATTACTTCTGAGACGGTGTGCTTTCCTGATAATGTTTTTAATAACCCGATGACGGTTCAAATAAAGTATTTTGTTTTATATTGTAGTAAAACAAAACTGTGCTGCATTTTGATATACCTTTTTCGTATACATTAATTATAGAACTGATTTATCTAACCATACCGCTCTAGAACTAACTATGGAACTGACCTATCTTACCATATCATTCTTAAAGTACTGGCTCCTTGTTATCACCAAGTGAAGTTAACGCATTTTATTGGTGGCCCGTAATAAACGCACCCATAACACGTAGTAATATATATATATATATATATATATATATATATATATATATTTATTTTATGGGACCGTCTTTCCAGACGGGAAATTGATTTAAGTTCAATAATTCCTCATTGAGCTTAAAAAATCGTCGCCATATTAAATTTTGTAATCAAATTACTTTCCTCTAAACTTTTTGTTTGAGAATTTGCGTCGATTACTGTTATCGTAAAACAATACCCATA
>QVRM01004698.1:50000-290000 GCA_003439945.1 Dermanyssus gallinae | reverse complement strand
AGAGAAAGCGTCGAGACGGAAAACAAGGTTTCAGCATACAGACAAAAAGGTTAGGCTTGAAGAAATGATGGCTGTTGTTGTTGTTGCTGCTACTGTTGTTGTTGTTGTTTTGATTGTTGTTTTCGTCATCATCTGTGGCCCGCTCGCTTTAGACATTGCATGTATTTGAAATTTTTTATACTGTCTCGTAACACGTCATTCAGTGACGGTTACGCAAACGAATAGGGGCCTTAGCGTGAGAGCTGCAAACGCAGCGCCGAATTTGCCGAGGTGCACCGAGGTGGGCCTGGAGGTGGGATTAGGTGAGATACAGACAAACAATGTTTGCCTGTTTGAGCGAGCGGCACAACGGTTTACGGCGGGTCAGACACCAATGACACAAAAAACGTTCCAATGCTCGATCTGCATTGTTGTCGGTCGGTAAGCCTAGGATTTGAGCCCCTGCAGCAGCTGCAGCCGGCTGCAGCACCATGCCCTGACCGACCGGCGGGGCATTTCATAACAACTGACACGAATTTCATGTCGGCACCTGGACGCCAAAATGCGCCGCACGTAAGTATTATATGAGCAGCCCCTGCGACTGAAGGCGCACTTCATCGAAGGGGCTGCTCCTTCAATTGCATAATTGGGAAAATTGCTTAACCGCCACGTGGTTTTGCCTATGGCGCCTCGCCACAGTAGTTTCACGAAATATATTGCAATCATCACCGATTGTCTGCCCTCGAAGACACCCTGATGATTGTCTATTACATCTTATCAATCAATGGCACACATGCAATGCCCCCTGCTTAAAAATATATCCTAACCGGCTCGTTTGACTACCGACTCGTTCTAGTGATACCGCTAAAAAGCGCCGCCCGAAGAGTTTTAATTTGCTCGTTTTAGACAAGTAATGCTTTTTTCCTCGTTTTAAACAAGTAATGTGTTTTGCGTATTGGGCAGAGCGGTAAGTCTGTCTCATGCGAAAGCAAGAACACTCTATATACATGTATAGTCTGATCTTTGGACCTTTCGGATTGAGATGGTCGAAAAAAGCACCAATACAGGACTTAATTATTGTCTTAGTGTTTTGTTAATTTCTATATATATCTATATATATATTTTTTATATATATATAAAAGGATGGGGGAAGAACTATTGGGGCAACAGAAAGAACACGATACTATCTCTGTTTCTGGTTAACTACGCACGGCAAGCATTCGAACGCTGGTTACCAGTTGGCACGCTAAGTGTCGGTGGTCGTGCAAGACGGGCCTTAACGAGCTCTGTAAATAAACAAAAGATGCATATATATATATATATATATATATATATATATATATATATATATATATATATATATATATAAGAATTAAGGAAAACGGAAGAATACGGCCGACGCAAAACATCGAATGAAGGACTGGTGGCGAACAAACTCAGCAAGTACAAGCAGCAAAAGATGTGGCAGTCCGTGCATACTGCTGCAATGAACGACGTCATTCCAGCAAGGCATTTTTCATACACGCCACGACCACGGCCGCTGGCGCTGCAGCAGCAGCGGCAGCCATCGCTGCCGCCAGGGCCTGTCGTTGCTAACAGGCGGGGGTTGTCGTTGCTAACCGGCGGGGGTTGTCGTTGTTAGAGACCGGGAGTTGTTGTGTCGGTCATCAGTTCTTTATTGCAAAGGGACAACGGAAGCACAAGCAGCAGCAGCAGCAGCAGCAACCGAAGCAGCGCCACCACCCCAGCGTCCGTCAAATATTCTTCTTTTTCTCTTGCTGTCTCGTCGTTACCGCCATCAGCATTATTATTATTATTATCATCATCATCATCGTCTTGTTGTTACTGTTGCTGCTATTTCTGCCGTTGTTGTTGCTACTACTACTACTACTATGACGACGACGACGAGGAACACTACAACTGCCTCTAATGGTGCCGATGCTGATGCTGGGATGTTTCGCTGCGTCAGCATTCCTATGCGTACGACAACAATGTCTTCGGACACAGCTCGGCGGCAGCAACAGCAGCACCAGCAACAACAACAACAACAACAGCAGCAGCAGCAGCAGCAAACTAACGGAGCCCGTGGTCAGAACCGCCGACAGTCTGCCGCAAAGGGTCGGTCTGGCGCGTTCGAGCCGCTCGACCACACGACGCGAACACCAGCACCGTCTTACTTACGTTAGCGCCGGGACGCGTATATGTATAATCCCTCCCGCATGTGTGCAGGCGAGCCGACCGGCCCCGAATCCCTTATTCTGCCGCCATTCCCACCTTCCCTTCGCCCCCGACGTCCCGCCAACCTCTGTTGGGAACACGCTCTTCGACACAACGAATGAATGAAGCAAGGCCAGAAGGGAACGAACACGTTTGCCTCGAGAGTTTCCGTTGGCTTGCGTGTGCCTTCCGCCTGTCGCTGGGAGAGGGGCAGAGACCGGCGAATGTTGAAATATCGGACAATATCTGCTCGGTAGACGCGGCCTCGTCAGGCAGCTCGCCGCCGATTGGATGTTCCTCAATCGTCTCAAGATGTTTTATTCTAATAAACAAATTTCTAAGATCTACTTTTCTAATAAACAGTATCTAGCAGCGTAGACAAATCGCAAGAACAACGGTCAGAAGCGATAGATGGCTCGTAAACATTTCCAGACGTTTCCATGACATAGTGAACAAGGTGGCCATGTGGCAAAGCCAAGTCTGAACCGGCCACTCTTAAATTGGTTTTCATGATTTCCAAGTTAGACAAGGTGAATGCCGAAGTAGATTATAATCGGAAAAAAAAATGGGAAGCACAGATGTCTCAATAAAAAGAGATGATGCATTTCCATCTAACCCCTATTATCATATATAAATATATATATGTATATATATATATATATATATATATATATATATATATATATATATATATATATATATATATTTATATTTATATAGCACTTTGGTGTGAACAATTGTCTCCGCGCGGACGTGTAATTACAGGTTCGTTAACTCAGGATTAACCAAGCTCAACAATGTGCACCAGATCAGATGCTGGATATTCTCGCTGAATGTCGAGCGACAGCCTCTGATGCAAGAATTAGGAAGCCATCAAGTTTCTCCTGGAAAGATTAAATCTCCTAACCACGCCTCCGCCATTTGTTAGTTTCCGTCAACCTGAAAGCATGACTTACTCGGTCCGCACCTGCACCAACCATGAAAGGGGTTAATGTATGTATGTATATATATATTTATATATATATTAGAAACTACAATCGAGAATTTAAATAAACCTTATATTATAAAATGATTGTTGAATAAACATAACTATATATATATATATATATATATATATACTAAACATTTTCATTAATTCAGTATGACCTTTTTCAGTACTGACGATAATATCACAATCTATTTTTCTTAATCTCTCACATAGAACTTAGGAAGCTGGACGTTACCGTTTGAGATTGAGATTCCACACTTGTATGCAACTCTACATCGGTATTCACTGTATATTCTAGCTAGTAGCCGCTGATCTTTTTTCAAACCCGAGTTGCACACTGGAACTAGTGTGTACACCTCAAATAGTTTTGAATAGACAAATGGAAAGTGTGAATAAGCGTGTGATCTTACTCGCTCGCTGGGCTGCCCTTTAAAAAACAGTGTCTGTTACGTGTTTTGTGTACTTTATACTAACAGACGTCATTAGCCCAAGGTATCTGATAGGTTTTTTTGTAGCAAAAGGACGGCCACCGATGACGTAATTGTATTGGGCATTTTCGTGACCAAAATTAGGCACAAGGCCACCAACAATTCTCTATCAAGAGAGACAGACTATTTGTGAAACTGCGGAAAACTGCAAAAAATTTTGCAGTTTTTCGCGGTCTTCGGGTGAGTTAGTTATTTCGTATATTTCCACATTGTCCACATTAACCTTATATTGCACGTTCTCAGGAATAATTCGCAGCACGTCAAGTAATTTACTGTGCTTACAACTTCAAAAGCAGGCATACAATGGAAACATAAGAAACCTTGATGCGTGAACATATTCTGCCCAGTCATACTGCGTCAATATTTGCAGTGTGCCGCTTGCTACCCGGACGATAAAGACGAAGCAAATTGTGCTTTGACGATTAATCCTTGCGTTTTACCATTTCTCCGCTTGTGTACGGGGCTAGCAATCGTCGCCCAAAAAACCTTCAGTACCATCAGATCTTCATTCGCAATCGACACTCTAAGTATCACGCTTAATGGATGGCCTATCGAGATCTCAAACCGCTTGAACACAAGTAAAGGCACTTCACCTGGAGTATATCTAGCTTGTCTTAGATCTGTAGTGTCCGTGGCTTATGCGGCTAACGCACCGTTGTAAACTGGGCGGTGCCATGGCAACATGATTAACAGACAATCGCAAGTTCGAGCCCCGGCCTCGCTGGTTGTGTTTGTTGAACGGGCGCGTAGGGCTAGATCGGCTTAAGCCGGCGCCACTTTCATCGCCGAGGACTCCGCGACAGACAATATCAGCCGGCGGCATCCGTCTGTAGCCTCGCCCCTCCCGAGGGAGAATCCTGACCAGATTCTGGGCGACCTTGCTGACCTTGGCTACGATGTGCTTGATATGCGCGGCACGCGTAAGACCGGTATTCAAGATGACGCCCAGATATCTGGCAGTCCTTTTAACCGAAATAGGGTGGCCTGCAAGCGCCAGGTTGACTCCACATGTACCCTTCCGAACAGTTAGGTAAACTGTTTTTGCCTTCTGTAGGGCAAGCTGCAGATGATGAGCGAGATCAGTCAGTATGGCGTTTTGGATCTCTCCAGTCGTTACATTGATTTCAGAGACGCCGGAGGTATCGGTGCTGATTCATCAGGGCACGCCGGCTCTGTAGGGTATTCCAGGTGTGTTTCAATAAACTCGTTCTTATGTTTGCTGCGAGTTCTACCTTGAATAAAGCGTTTTAATCATTAAGTTACTTTAAAGCCATTGTTAAGGGGACAGCTTCTGGAGATTTACCGTTTAGTGTTATGGCCGCCTCAGTGGTATAAACGGCCAAGAATGTACACCTGAAGACAAACCGTCTAGATGTAATATTATTGAGACTAGTGGCACTGAGAGATAAGTACTGCCTGGAGATCCCAGACAAGGGACTGTGTTGGTTAAGTCAAATATTTTCAATATACGATCCTCTTCGTCAGTAATTGCCACACCCTACAATCATCAAGGCATTAATGACCGTAAATAGCAATGACTGACGGCATATGACACTGTTTGTGAACGCAATAAAACAGAGCAATTTTAAGGCAGATCTCGACTGAATTCCAGTCATCGGAGCTTATTTTGTTTGCTACGTGTACAAGTCACAATGCACCTCTCTCTCTCTTTTTATATATATATATATATATATATAGCCAGCATTGCAGAGCGTCGCTCTTTATATCGTTCTTGCTGATGTCTGTCCTTTGTCGCTGCTTTAAAGTTGTATTCGTCTCCGCTTTGCTCTCTCTCTATATCCCTCTCCCCGGGCTCATCCTTCTTCTTCTTCTTCTTCTTCTTCTTCTTCTTCGGTTGCTTCCAAATAAATCGTTTGTTCATTATCTGAATTCGATTTCGAATGGATTCGTGGAAATACTTACTTTAATTTGAGAGAGAATTAGCATCGAAGGGAGACAAGGCCGACGCCGCCTTGCCTTGATGATTGGCTATGCAAATCGGTGGCAACGCCTCTAGACGCAGCCGTATTTGGAAGCGATTCAATGATGTTCCCGGTGCCCTACGTGTCTGCATCTTTTGTCACGCTTCGCGCTATAAATTACAACAACGACAACTACCGCAATGACTACAGCCGTGACAACGGCGAGAACACACATCAACAGTAGTATTAACAACAGTAGTTATATGTGCAAGCACGAAATCAACAACAGAAACAGCTACAACAAACAAACGTGTACATCACAATGACAACCGTAGCAGTAACCTTAAAAGCAAAAACAACAAAATTATATAGGAATTCTCGCTGCACTGCTTTGAAGTTAAGTTGTTAAAACGACATAATAATGGCAATAACAACAACACGCAAATATAAACTAAAATTACCAGTTGTCATATTGAAACAATGCATATAAACGCTCACATAAGTAATCATAACAACTGGCCTCTAATCGAATAGCACCAACAATAGATTTGAACACAGCAACGAACGCAAATTGCTAACTTTGGTTCGCCAATACCTACGATAGCAGCAGCAGCAAAACAATAACCCTTCCCGCACATGTTCACACCTCATAGGTGTTTTAAGTGGTAATTATTGGTTAATCGTAATACTGCTATTAGTAATATTGTCGTTACCGCCGGGGCTGTTGTCATACGGAAAATCCGTCTGTAGCAACTCTTTTCGAGGTTGCTAGCGTTGAGGCATGGTCAGTAACGCGAGCCGAGAGAATGCTACTGCTGTTACCGTTTCCTGGTATGCTCGGGTTGGGCGTAGCCAAAGGCAGGCCGTATAGCGCGAAGCTAAAGTGGGCTATTCCATAGAGAGATCAACGATCCCTATGGAGGTAGAAGCCCGATACGAATGTGGGCGGAGCACCTGGTGAGTGTTTAGCGGGACAAGGATCGCCGGATCATGACAGGGACGACTAAAGCTACAAACTACGGCGAGTATGCAAATAGATACCCTTTCTTCCCAAATGCAGGAGACCCGAATGGGTTGAGGAACTAATATAATACACCGCGTAACAAAATCTAATACGGCGGAGGAGTATACTCAATCCACCCTGTGATATCCGCGGTCGTCCTTGAAAAGCATGCCGCGGCACGCATTCTATGTGTTGTATGTGTATAAACAAAATGAGGTAGGTTACCTAGCTGGTATGGCGTGATATGAGGCTTTGCGGACTTCCGAGCTTTTTTCCACGGTTTTCGATCGTTTTGCACGATATGTACGCGATCACAATTCTCTAGCCACCACACGCTCTCGCAGTCATTGCAGCGCAGTGTCGATGACGTTCTCTTCTGTAATTGCTAAATTATTAGACTCATGAATAGACTCACGTCATTTTAGTAAGGTATCATTGATGTTTAATGCCGTCATTACATTTGAGTCTAGAAACGCTACTCTATAAGCCAAAATGTACGCTTTAAACTGATTTTATTCCGGAACGACCAGGTACTAACTGCTTGCTAATTTAAACGTTGCACTTTCTTGTGGATGGTAAGAGTGTTAGATTTGTTTAACTATGTATGGAGCAATTTACGAATACGTTAAGGTAGTAAGAGAAAATTACTGAATGATCTCGACGTTAGCAGGAAAAGCGAATGTAGCCTGGTGTATATATATATATATATATATATATATATATATGTATCGTCGATGTGTATGATCTTAACCGTATTTGATGTTTGGTATGGCCTATGTTACTATTTCGCAGGACACTGTGATCTAGATATACTCTTCTCAGTCAATGATCGTTTAAATGACGTTTTTATTTAATTGGCGTGGGTACTCGTCCTTAGTCGTTTTTTTCTTACACACTCAATTACAATGGAATCGGTTCCTGAGATTTGTTTGCCCTCTTGCACCACTGGGATACGACGTCTCCATCATAGTCAGAAATGTACCTGGCTATCTTGGCCTTGGCATCATTTCCACCCTGGCTGCGTGCTTAATTTTGTTTTGCGCTTCCCTCACATCGAACCTGCTTCATTATAATGCGACGGCGTACTCTAGGGGCGCACTAGCCTTAGGTATAGTTGTCATCTGCGGGGATGTTCCCCTTGTTGATCAAATTTTATTTGAGCGATGCTTATTGAGAATAGATGATAAGCCATATTGCTGAGAATCAGCGATCATGCTGCCACAAGGTCTGTTGGGGACACTCTAAAACCGCCTAAACATGTCTTTTTATGGCTGCTGTTCTAAGCTTTATGACATAACAAGGTGGCATGTGTGTTTAGGAATACATGTCAAGCGAATAATAAATACATCTACCCATCTAGATGAGTTGCTATTCCCAGCTTTCCTCTGGTTCTCTCTCTCTCTCTCTTTGTTAATTAATGATTGCGTTACATGTTATACGCCGAATCAATCAATATATATATATATATATATATATATATATATATATACATATACATATGCGTACATATATAAGGTGCGATTAACTCGGCGTGTGTATGTTAGATAACCCGTAACGCAATCATTATTTAACAAGTAGATGCACCCAGATGGAGGCTGGGAAAAGCAACTCATTTGAAGGCACCGCGGTTACATATATGCGGATATATATAGGTATATCTAACTTCATACGCATTGGGCCAATAACATACGTACGTGCACCATATATAAATATACAGAGTCTATCATAACCTTATGTACCTAATATAGGGTTTGGTGGAACTCGGCAAGAAAATAATCTTTCCCAATGGAAGAATGTGGCGGAAACGTCTTCTTTAGGAGTAAGGTTAAAAGCTAGTAGTTACTCTGTCTTTTTCTCCTCTATAGTTGTGCAAAATCTACGTTTGCGGGATAACCAGGAAGGAAACGATCATACCGGTGCATTCGGCGGAAAACTCTGCATAATCTGAATGACACCGTACGCAGGCTAGCGAACGACGAATAGCCAAATTAAGGACAATCATAAATAGTCAATTTGTTGTTTTGTCTTACGTTGAAGCTTTCACGTGCACAGCCGTAACATTTGCCATTACGACCAAAAAATGTACGCTCAAAATGCTATTCTCAGGCAATAGCATATCTTAATGCCCATCAGTGACTGTGCTGCGTTACGTAGTTGCCTAGTAACTAAGCTTTTTCGACAGCCACAATAGCTATGTTATACGTTGAAGCTTTCACGTTCAGAACCGTAAAATGTTGCCAAGACGTTTCCGCCTTCTCATTCCTTTGGGAAAACAAAATTCTTGCCAAGTTCGACTAAATCTCAAGATATGTACCTAACTTTCTCATGCACGCTTGTTGAAGCAGGCCAAATGTTAGCTTCTATGCATGCCTTCGCTTTCGATATGACTGTCGAAAAAGCTTAGTTACTTGGCAACTACGTGACACAGCGCAATCATTCTGGTAGAAATATGATGGGTAATCAATTTTCAATTGTCTGAAAATAGTTTTTGGAGCGCAAATTTTAGCTCGTTGTGACCATTTTTTTACGGTTCTGCACGTGAGAGCTTCAACGTAAGACATAAATAACAATGCCGGTATGATGGGCTCCATTTTGCATTGACTGATTTCCCGCAAACGTAGATTTTGTACAACTATGTAGGAGAGAAAAAGACAGAATAACTTATGTTATAAATTTTATTCTCAGTTCTTAATGAAACGTTTCCGCTTCCTCCTTTCATTTGGGAACAATCATTTTTGCCAAGTTCTACCAAACAATAAAATAAGTTCATACGGCTATGATAGACCCTTTTTTATATATGCACACATGTGCGTCGAAATTTTTCCTGCACCTTACACCGTACGACCGATCAAACATGCAATATATTTTGTGGTACGGTATCGATCCTTACCTTGCAGGTGTATCGCAAAGAACGCCACCGTGTTGTAGTGTCGGTTGTCACCCTCTTTGCAGAGTCTGAAGCACAATCTTTCTTTACTTAGCCATAATCAGGCAGCTACATATTAACGACAGTCTTTCGTGACAACATTGCAAAAGGTGTGATTGACACTGTGTTGGAAAGGATACTGTACTGCATCGTAAATGCAGTAGAACCGTAGTACAGTCGTTGCAATTTCATTTGAAAGCTTGCTTGCTTATTTACTATCTGCAAGCCCAGACCTAAACGGAATAGCCAGTTGAAGAAAGGTCAGAAAAAGGGTTTTCTCGGAGGAGCGCTGCGGGAATCGTTAGAAGCGTCAAGAGACAAGACATACAACAAATAACATCAGCAATTCTTCTGACTCGACTGCGTACGTAATATTTGTTAATCACGCGTTTGCCAATCACAATCAAGCTTAGGCTTTTCCCGGAATGAATGCGAGGGTTTTGGGGAAAGGGAGACGAACACCGAAACTGGTATGGGTGCAGGGTGAAAGAGCAGACAGGCGAAACGCCGTGGAGGAAGTTGATTGTATTATGGAACTGTAAAGGGCATAGTGTTCTAGGACTGTTAAGCAAAGAGGCACTCAAACGGGTGGATAGTTTTATCTTGACGGAGAATCGGGTCCTTACGCCACTCCAACTGAAGGGTTTCTACAGTTTTCATAGTCTAATTGTAGGGCATGTGGAGGCTGGGGAAGATCCAGTGGGAGTGCATCTATTCTTACTAGACCAAGAGTGGGCGTAGCTAAGGTGGAGTTAGTTGCGGAGAATTTCATTGCTACTGCGTCTTCGAGAGCTGAACTGGTCGCGGCATGGTATGTTAAGGCAATTTGGACTCAGGAGTGGGACGAGGAGACGAGAACTCGGTGAAAATTATAACTAGGCGTGTTATGTCAGGAGCAGAGGCAGAACGGAGGAAAGCTTTATTGTTGATATTGGCAGGGCTTTTTTAAATGCCAGGCCGGACAAGGGGAGGGGTGAACAAAGCGGAGGCGCCTATAGATATATTATTAGACATTGGTTGTTGGATAGCGAGCAAAGACGATGCACTGACGCACGAATGTAAGGCTGAATTCTAAGTAATAGACGTATTTGTCATCGGCGCATATAGAAAAAATACTGTATTTCATGGGGAAGGGTCGTCACTTAAGGAGGAGGCAGGATTAAGGAGACGTATATTAATGTGTAAATGTGTTCCGCCAAGCAAAGGTCGTCAGCCAAGAGTAGCTTGTGGGTTAACCTAAGATGCTGGAATGCTTTTAAAATGAAATGGTAAAGTGCTACGGGTGCGCGGCATGCGACATGTCGACCTTTATGAGCGTGAGTTAGTACATTTGCTTAGCAACGCAATTTTAAAGCATGAGACATGCGATAATTTAGTGTAGTAAACGATGCAGAGCAACATAGAATGCAAACCGAGTCAATTGGCAATACTGTTAGAAAAACATGTTAAAATGGCACGTCAAAAGGACAGAAAAAATATAGATAAGGGGAGAAGGTCAGTTAGCATCTCAAGCAGATAAATACCTATCCAGGTTGTTGTGCCTTCTGCACATACGCATTACCCCGTAGAAACAGGTGAAGTGTTACAATTAAACAAACGGCGGTGAACTGTTTTAAATTAAACCAATCCAAAGGAATTAAGGCGCAATAATGGTGAATTAAACCAACGACTAGCCCTTTTTGTACGCTATCTATATTTTTATTTTTAAAGAACGCCTATGCAGATTTAGAAAGGCAATGGTCAAGGTGTGTAGCTTCAAGTTTAAAAAATTGGGAGTCACCATTACGCTGACGGGGATTTGCTTTCTAGCTTAGACTATCAGAAAGGAACTAGGAAAGCGCCGAGGGCAGCAGTTGCAATAAGGCTCTCAGAGATGTTACATTTGAATGCAGCAGTTGCATTATTCAGTCAGTGCATTAAGGTTGAACCGATCGTCATATACGAGATGCAACTCATATAGACTAAAAACAGGGAATTGTGGAGCTGAGAGATGAAGTCAATTTTATTGAAAACTTTTCTGGGACTGTCGAAGAACGACATCGGTAGAGTATGACTAGATCAACACCAAGCCGCAACCCTGCGCTTATGCGCGTTGTCTCGTCGTTCAAAAGAGTCCACATTTGTGGACAGGGTAGGGCGTGCTACCAAGCCCCAGCTTTTTGACTACTAACAGCTCGAAGTCTGATTTCGTGTGGGAGGGCTGTCCAACTGCCCTGGTAACCCTATTATCGAAAGGAAAATCAAATAACGACGACAATCCGTTGGTCAGCCTTTGAAGTTCAACGTTATAAGCATCCCATCCATCACTATCCAACAATGCCCTAACCCTGTTTGCCGCCTGGGTGACGACACGATTGCGGGTCCTGCCATTATGACCGCGTCCGGCACACCTAGGCCGCCTACAGAAACCGGGAGCATTACGTGTTCCCTTGCCGCAGCGGTCAATCTAAAATGTTGCATGTTCTCTAAAATGTCTAAGCTAAATCCATTAAATGGCTGTAAAAGATCTAGTGATAAAAACAGGTGTAAACCTCTCAGCAGGTATGTTAGCCTAGTAGCTTAAATTCAAGGTCTTAGAAGGAATAGGCCGCAGTGAGCCCCAATTGGGGTAGTCTGCCTGTGGCGAAGTCAAAATTATCTTCTCGACTGGCTAATGCCTTGGTAATGCTGTCCAGCAATAAGGGTACTTGTAGCAGCTCCAGGTTAACCTTGTCTATTACGCGACGCCCGGGAGTAAGTCAAAAAGGTCAGTTAAAGCTAATGGCTCACCTTTGTGGTGGGCTGTGACATAAACTTCACATTTGAGCGGGCCCAGTGCCAGGCCGCGATTGCACCAACGTCAATAACTTTCCGGATATCGCCAAGTACGGTCGGGAGATCCCCACCCAGAACGCCGTCATTCAAGTACCAGGCATAAGAAGGTGCATCCAATAATTCCTTGATACACGAAAAAAGTGGAAAACTTAGGGGATCACTCTACTGAAGATCTGTCTGCAATAGCATAGCGTTATGGGGTATCACCAGATGGAATGGTTCTGAACCATAGGCCATGTTCGTCAGGTGAAACAGTAATCGTGCCTACGATTTGACGGCGTGAAATATATAATTTTTTTGATCGAACCAACTACATTTTTTTTAAATAGAGGAAACTGGTAAAATGCGTGGTGCACTCACAAACCCACTAAAATTCAATCTTCCGCTTTGCCCCTTGTCGGGGGTGGCCGAAGTACCGTCTTCTCGAGATTACTTCACCTGGCCACTCTTTCAGTTTTACAATTACGGTATAAGTGTTGCTGAAAGCAGCCACTATAGCTTGTTAGCAATTGCGCGACCGGGTAGGTAAACCAGCCGTGTTTGAGGCTGTACTATTTTTTTGAGATCAGGGAGTATTGATTTTGTTTAATATCCAATAAATATTTATTTCTTAATCCACTGCTTCTGCGTGTGTTGTTTCAGTGAAAAGAATAAATACATTATAAATATTATAAATGTTTATGCTAATAGTATCGTTGAAGGTACTAGGTAAGCGCCTTAGTAACGTAACATGTTGCTTAGGATATAACAAAAATTCTGCCTAATTGATTAATTTGTGAAAACAAAAGTATAGGCTACAGAGAGTTTTCCTGAGCCGAAAATCGACCATGAATAAATATATTTATAGGGCACTTTGCAATTCTAGGATGCAATTCTATTCGGAACAGACAAGATGCATACATTGGATATACATTTGACGGCTTTTTTTATATAGGTAACTGGTAAAATGCATTATGCACACAGCGCGTCGTTGTTAAAGCCACGGTAGTGTGGAACTCGCACCCACTAAAATCTAGTCATCCTTTTTGCCCCTTGTCGCGGGTTGGCCGCAGAACTGTCCTCTCGAGATAACTTTACCTGGTCACTCTTCTTGCCATTTAGGCTGCTCGGCTTTGTGCGGCGGTTATCTTTGCGGTTATCGGAGATACTTTCTGCGAATCTTTCTTTTATAGTCCAGGCTTTGTGATTATTCTTTTTTTATCGTCAGTTTCACCAATGCGATGTAGGTATTGTTGAGAATAGCCACCATGGTCTGTTAGCAGTTGCGCGAGTGGGTAGGTAAGCGAGCCGTGTTTGAGGCTGTACTATTTTTTTTTGAGATCAGGAAGCATTGATCTTCAACGGTTCATCTTCGAGATTGAAGTTTCCAGCTTTGAAACGGGCGAATCGTTTTTCGACTGTGGATTTGTGTACTGCGTTTTCGCCGTAGACTGCACATATCCTCCGGGTTGTTTGCGCTGCACGTATGCCTTCACGGTAGGAAAACAACATAATGTGTCGAAAATGCGTATTTTTGTCCTCCATTGCAAACAGCTGCCAATTCCGCAAACGAAACGGTAAAGTTGGAACCGGTATACCGTCGCGCCGCCACGGGTCTGCTCCTGAATGTAAACACCCAGCCGCACTCTAAGGCGGCCCTGCTGCAGAGCGCGGGAATTTAAAAAATGTGGTCCCAGAAAGCCGACGAACTTTTTGACTTGCCTATTATATGTGCCAAAGGTTATATGTGCATTCAAGTGTACATATGTCCAGGGAATACTAAATCATTCCGTATAAAATATGTACAATCTGTAAAAAAATCCATGGATGACGTTCAAACACAGAAACGGTGACAAACGTGTGGCTAGTGTGAAGACTGTGATTGACAAACACTCAAACAGAACATATGCATCGCTAGAGGAGATTCTGCGCTTTAATGTAAAGTGCCTTTTGAAGATCCTGCACGGCCACCTCGGACGCACCAATAAGCCTGGTTTATGGGACAGGAAAACATTTCTATTTGTGCGAATTCGTCGAAGCTTTACTTGAAGCCTTGAACGCGAGGCTAGAAAACATAAAAAAAACGCGTTTTGGAACAATTATGGATGAATGGATTCACCGTCTCAAGTAATACGTAAAAATTTGTGGCAAATACGTAGAAACTTACTAAGTGATTCTACTTTCTAAATTAATCAAAACATTCACAGATGTACTCCATTAAACACATTTGTCCAACACTTATATAAATATATATATGGATCGATGACTTGCGTTTACCACGCTAAATTACCACTATATATAGGCTTTATACTGAAATGAAACCGCTCAGCGTCTGCCTTCTAGATATGTCTATCTCTACCCCTCGGCATGGCCATGAAGACTATTGCTTCAATCTTTGTTTTGTTGGCTTAATAGCCGTTTTATATTAGTATGAGCTGGTAAGAGCCACTAATATATGTCATAGTTTTGTCTCTTCCTTTTAGTCAAGTCTTGGCGTTCTCATGCTGGCCTGCAATAGGCTTCCTCCAACAGAGACACGTAACGGCAGGACAATACTCGACCCGTTTTTGCAGGATTCGATCCGGGACGCCTGACAGCGTGCCCGTTTTATGCGACGTTGGTATGTTGGCCACCACCCAAGCGACGATTGCTATCAGATCCGCTGTCACATGATGTGAGTGCGTATATTGTATTTATTTTTTATCAGTGTAAACCTCCTCGACTTAGCTGCCACGCTGCGTTGAATATAAATCGAATGTTATGCTCGACTTAATAATTAGGATTGACTGTTCCACTAGCGGAACGGACACGTTGCTGAATTAAAATCCAGGTAAAAGGGTAAATGTCCAATGTGTGGATACGCAGATATTGGAATTGAGACCTACGACAGACAGGGTAAAAACCTATAAACGAGTTCAATCCAACCACTGAAGAGCGAGGAATTAGTTGACGAACGCCAACGTCCCAGCGAGCGTTCATAGTACACAACTTGCCACTTACAAGCTTTGCGACGCGCGCCTATTGGAAGCGACACAAACGTACAATCGTTATCATCACCAACACGTTGATCATCATCACCGCCATCATCAGCAGTTCTCGTGGGAAACCTCTACTGAGGGTGATGTATTATTGCCCGCCGACTAGCATTAACGACTAACATTTGGCGCGCGCTTCTGGTGCTCTGTTATTGCACTCGACACAAATCTTGTCGCTTGAACCTCGAGTTCGCCGCCTTCCAACTTCCCCACCCCGCTACCTCCATCTCCTTCCTCCACGAACAGAGGCAAACCGGAGAGCGAGCAAGACCAACGAGCGGCCGGGCAGCGACAGGCTATTACGCCGCTGTTATACGTCGTTGCTAGATCGCTTGCACAGATCGTATGCAAATCTTGCTTGCTTCTCGCCGTCGTCGGCGGCTGCGTCGACGTCCCGCCGACAAACTAAAGCTATACCAAGCGCCGAACCGAATGCCGTTCCGTCGAAACGTCAACCAGACACACAGCTTTATATCCTAGCTTCATATATATTGACAGGGCTTTTATCATCATGTGAGTGCAGGAGACGCATTGCAATCTCTTTCTTTCGGCCCCTCTCTATATATCTCTATATCGCTCTCTCTCTCTATATATATATATATATATATACATACGTATATACATATGTATATATATGAATGCGCACACGTCTCTCTGTACCGGGCGTCCAGATTTGTCTGAGATGTAGAAGATGTCCCCTATTCCTCTGCTTGTCTTCCGTCTTTCTTCACGCGTTTGGTCGTTGCGCGTTGGGTCTATCGTAGCCGGCCGCAGCTGCGATACATGTCGTATGTATGCCCCCCACCCCCACCTTCCCTCTGAAAACGCGTGCAGCAAAACGCGTGCTGAGGACGACGTGCAGCTGTTACGCACGGCGAGCCTCCGTGTGCGTGTCGAGGCGAAGCCGAGGCATCTCGCCGCAGTCATAGCCACCATTGATCATTCTAGCATTTGTCATTGTCGCCTGCTGCTGCTGTTGCTGCTGCACCTGTTGTTTGCGTTTCGTTGCTTTCAGGCTCGTTCAGGGTGTGTTTCGTTTTCTGCCGCGCGTCGTGGGTTGCGCAAAGCTATTGAGCAGCGGGGTGGTGCAAATATAGCGTGCACTGACAGTTTGTTGATGTATGATCATAATCATAATCATCATCATCTTCTATATTATCAGTGTCATTAAATGCACCATAATCATATTCAGCATCAACAACACCACAATGGCGATTCATGGTAATAGTGACAAAGAAGCCACTTCTGTGAAAAAACTCACTCTACATTTAAGTAGGATATAATCAGAAGTCGAAAAAGAAGAAAGCGCTTAAGTATATCGAGCGATAACGGTGACGATATGGGCACTATTATTGATTTCATTTTATTTTCCGACCCATCTATCCATATACTATATGTGCGTACTTAAGACATCTGTCTTTTTCGATCATAGTGTCATTTCGTTATCGATTTTATTTGATGCTCAATCTTCTACGATAGACGAGAAGGCTTATTATTTCTGGAAGGGAGACTATAAAACGATCATCTATAGATTTGCTTCTAAATGTTAGAGTGACTTATTTTTAAATGGTGATACCGTTGATTCGATGAGTAATAGCTTTGTAAAACAGATAGATTCACGAATTAAAGAGTTTGTGCCTAAGACAAACATATGTGAGCAAGCCAGATCACCTGACTGACGGGGAGCCACCAGAATACAATATTCATACTGAAGTCAAAGAGCTACCCACAAAGTGCAGCTTCACTCCTGATTTAATCCCACGCCTATTTTCTAAAGACCCGGACGTCATTTGTACGCAGTCTTTCTAAAGTATTTGGTAAAAGCCTACGAGAAAGCAACTAAAGATCTCCCGGTAAAGTTATTTCGACACACAGGGGTTAGTGGCTCTTTTCAGAGAGTAATTTCGAACTTCTTTGATGGGGACACGATATTACAGGGTACAGGGCAAGCAGGTATTGCGAGTAAAGCAAAATTGCAGGGGGACTCTGGTCTGGTCTTGTATGTGACAATCGCCACATCTGCACCAGCTCCATTGTTCATGGCTATCATTACCCGGTCTGTCCGAATACCAACTTCAACGAGGTCTACACAGACTGCAGCTGTCGACTATGCTCTTAATCGCGTACAACGTATCAGACGTGTGTCTGCCTGGCCTTTACGAAGAGATCACTGTACTGCCTCTCTCGAATAACATACTTAGAGCAGCCAACATTAATATGAGTATTCATATTATCTGCATTTATCTCTGTTGTTTTTCTCTTTTGGGATTCTTCAGAAGTGGACTCCAGCTCATTAACAGTTGCTGTAATAGACGCACTTGAGCGATATAACCTGTAACCATTGTGAAAATATTCTAATAATCGTGAATAAACATCAACAATATTATATGCATGCTAAATATAAATGAAATCAATGTAATTTACAAAATGGTAGCATCTAGAATAACTGAACACAAATCGGATATGATGACACCTTGATATTCGATAGGTTTTATGAGGATGACACTGTGCCAATGTTTTTCGGCAGTCAATCGTCATTCCTGCTCATACAAAAGGTCCTAAGTCAAACGTAAATAATTATAGACATGTAGCATAAATACCAACTGCATGTATCATTCTTGGAACAGTGTTATAGGACCAGATGTTTATTTTTGTTTTTAATCTGAAGGCTTAATGAACCAGCATGGCTTTACTAAAGGCGCATCCACGGCAATTCAACTCGTCCAAATGCCACAAAATTGACAATAAGTTGGTCGTTGATTTGATACATTTCTATACCTTGAACCCAACAAGCGTAGGCATTTGAATATTGATAATGACGTTAGATCATGACTACAAGTTGTCTTACATGTAGAGAGTTTTATGTTCGCGTAAAAACAGCTTTAGTGAGTCGGGTACGTGCTGCTCGGGCGTGCCTTGGGGTATGTCTTTAGTTCACTGTTGTATATATATTTAAAATTCTAGAAACCTTATACCCGAATCGATAACTTCTAAATGCCAATGATGTAAAATTATACTGACCTTTCAACAGCGCTAACGAAGAACAAATACTAGAGAGTATGATTAGGGCTATTTCTAAATAGTGAGTAGACAACAAAATAATTATAGCTATGTACATGAATTTGCAGTATTGTGTTTGAAAGAGGCCTATAATGGCAAGCTACACGGAGAGGCTAATGTTATTTCAAATGACATTAAGGACCTCGGGGTTACTGTGGCACCGGGACTGGAAAATAGCACTCATATCACACCAGTTATCCAATCAACTAGACAATGTAATACCATTTTATAAATGATGAACATTTTAATCTTGCCTGTAAGTCTATTGTAATAAACTCTGCTTAGAAACTGCAGTTAAGAGCGGACTGTCTTCTGTACAATCGTATTTTAAACTCATCAGGTGTGTCTACTATTTTATCATTCGCTCAAACGCAATCTATTTAGAGGCGGTAGCACGATATCGTCAGAACAAATTGCCAGGGCAGATTGTGTAAATTACATGTTTTCCTGGCGGATGGCCAGATCACTGCAAACTGAACAAATGTAAACTGACTGTTAGTTCTATAAAACTTGGAAACGGTGTGTAAAAGAAGCGGGAAGGTGCCATAGAGAATACTCTCGTCAGCAATTGTGGTGGTCTGCAAACTATCTCTTAGTTGTGGCATTTCAGCCTTTAACCTGTTGGTAAAAGTTCGCAGCGTTGCAACTGCACTGGCTTAAGTTATTTGCTGTCGTATTAGGGGTTGGCCCCTGTGCACGCTGTAGCATAGTGTGAGCACTGTACCCTTTTAGTTCACCTTGGTTGAGATTCATTACGTAATACTGCCAATTGACTTTATGCTATCAGGCCAGCCTTACAGAGGTCGTTACTAAAAAGCCATAGGGGTAACCAAAATGACCAACCAGCAGCAGCAGCAGCAACAGTTGCGTCAGGTCAATATTTCCTGGTTGCACGATGGTTTCAACTTTGCACTAGGGGGAGACCTTTTTCCCTTTCAAGTAAGTCGTCGCTTTACCCGTTCGCAACAAACACCTTACGGCCGGATGTTAAGGAGACTGCACTGATTTACACCTCGAGTGGACCCATCGAAATGGTCATTTTATTGCTTTTTGCTGTGCGCTCTGTAGTTTAAAATCCTTCGACCTCTCTTTGCTCAGGTCTCACACCACGGCCTGCCAAGTGCCACTGGCTGTCTTTGGGCTTTTCGGGCCTTTTTTTGAACGATCCTGTCAGCGTCTCTGACCTGTCACGTCGACGCATGTCCCTGGAGGTTAGCTCTTACTGTGCTCTGTTTTAGCATCGCTGTCAGCTGCGCAGCACCGTTTCGAACTGTAGCGGGGGAATCTAACACTGTCTCTAGGCATGTATGAGTCTAAGGAGCAGCTAAGGTGGCGCTCTGTACGTCGGATAAATGTGTGTGAGTATATATATATATATATATATATATATATAAATATATATATATATGGTTAAAATAACTGGAATACAAAACAGATCTTTATGTCTATTTGTGATACAGCGAACAAATCCAGTTACAAGCAATAATTGTGTACGAGTTTAAAAAGACCTTACTGCTGCGGAAACTTCCCGAATTATTCTTTGATCATATTCGGAGAGGACAGCATTTTAAAGACCTTGTGCTAGAATTGGTTAAAGAGTGTATTTTACGTCAATATGAAATGTAGAAGATACTGGTGCACCCTAGACTAGCCTCCCCTCTCAAAAGACACCAAAGAAACTTACCCATTTGCGCAGCATTTTGTTCTTAGTTTGGTGATATAGGCATGCATCGTCTACCACGAATTTATTCCTAGGGGCTTAACAATAGACACAGGTGTCTGCTGTGATCAGCTCCACCGAGTTTTTACTGTCCGTCAAAGGAAGACCCATAGTCTTCAGAATAGAAAGGGCGTTATCTTCCACCAAGAATGGCAAGGCCGCATATGCGTTCACCCTCCGCAGGATAGAAGGCTTCAATTAGGGCATCTTGAGGCATCGACCGTACTTACTGGACATTGCATCGTCGAACTTCCACCTATTCAGATGTATTTTGAGTTACCTACAGGAAAATAAATGCACTTCACTGGAAGCCGTTAAAACATACCTGGAGACTTCCTTGAGATGCAGAGACCAGAAAGCTTTGTCGTAGGAATCGGTGGTCGGTCCCGTAGATCGGAGAGGGTTGTGACTAACAATAGAGTGTACCTTTTGAATGATTAGAATCGGTTAATTCTTTCAATTCGGAGATTATTTTTACGTCGAAATTTCCAGTTACTTAATACATATATATATATATATATATATACATGTCGGAATTTATCTAACGAAATTTCTGCATTATGCAAAGGCACGCAACTATACCTAATAATAACATTCCTCCTGGGCAAATACAAACTCGAAAACATTGGTCGTTTTTTCGTATCGTCCTAAACATTGGTCAACGTTACTCCTCCATCGCTATCACACAGATAATTGGCTTACTCGCTTCGCCAGGTGCTATTATGTGATCCTTAGCAATTCTTTAAAATTGACTTGTTTGTAGCAGTTATCGAATCAGCAGCAACAGCAACAACAACAAAAACAACAACAACGACGTCTATAGCAGCAGGCTTCCCTACTTTCGATCGAAAACAACTCAGCATCAAACGTATATGATTTCGATATACTATGTAGCGACAAGGAAAATAATAAAAACTACAACGAATAGAAAATAAAGGCGTACGCCGTCGGCATGGCCGATTCATTCACCAGAACGGGAAATCGGGTTCGTCGTCTCTGAAGAAGAGCCCAGTTTTTACACACTGACAGTACAGTATCAGCGGAAGGAAGAGGAAGACCCAGAGGCACAAGGTACGGTTTGGAAACGGTTTCGAGTGGACTTCGTCGATCCGCACATGCGCGCCGATGCTGTGCCAAACGCGCACTGTGCGCCGGGGGCATTTTGGGGGAAAACGGGATACGGGTCCTACTAATAAAACTGTGCTAAAAATTGCAAATTGTGTTAGAGTTCCCCAACTGTGGATCTTCTTTGATCTAGCCCGATTGCCATCCTTTCTATGGCTAAGCGTAGAAGGTCGGCACCGTAATAGTAAATTGAGAATTCGGCAGGTGTACATCTACTCTATGCAGGTTCGAATGGGCGACTGCAGGTCAGCCCGGCAAATCCTGCGAGCGTCATGTTGTTTGCTCTTATGTAGGAACGGCGGTTTTAACCTGCTTTAAAATTCCGTGGGACAAGTGTCCTTTTCCTTCTAACGGGTATGTTAGAAGGTGCGTATGTATCACGAAATGCAGGTACGCGTGTATCATGTAATCTATTAACGATACTAAAATCATACACCGCAAATTCGTGAAATAAACTGAGTGTTTGACTCAGCTCCGCAGATCGGTATGTGTTTTCCAAACGCAGATGCTATCTACAAATAAATAATTTCATTCTAGAAGCGTAACAGTAGGTCACGCGCCGGTCAAGTTATATCGTAAGGTAAGCTTGTGCATTTAATTGATTGGTATTCACTTAAATTCACTTATTAATAAAAACAGAATAACGACTATAACAATGTAAACAACAATAACAGACCTCAACAATCACAATCAATACCAATATCAAACGAAGGCAGCGTCAAGGTCAGGTAAATAGACGTACACTGTTGCACTTGAGACATTCGATGCCATATTCCAAACAAACTATCGTCTCCTGCAACAAATACGATAATTCATACGGCTCGGCATGCTACGAAACACGATCGAAACCCTGTGTGGCTAGTGTAGCCTTCGTTCGGTTTGTCTCAACATATCTAATTTGAAGAAAACTGTGTCTCAAATGCACGTCTCTTGTAGGTACCAACGTTATCAGTTCTTAAAAAGCCTTAGGCGGCGTTCCCGCTAGTTGAAACAGTTACGTTCCTATGCTCCGGGGGCCATACATATATTTTCTGCGCAAGCAATTTAATAATAATAATAATAATAATAATCCAATGAAAACCTTGGGGAATTAGACATTGTTCATCCTTTCTGTTAGACGCAGCTGTCAAAGCCCTCTAGTCGCGTTTTCCGCTGAGTCGGGACAAGGGCAAAAGGTTCCAAGCGTTGCCGATCCCGTTAATTTTCAGGCAATTTGAAGCAAGGGCAAATTTGTCCATGAGGACCTGAATAGGGCTGTATTGGCCTGTCTCCTCTATGTTCTTATGACGTAGAGTCTATTATGCCGCGACGCTAAATTTATGCCCACCATTAACACTGCATGCTGGCTAGCGCACACAAACGAACTCTTGAGGACAGCCCGCCCATTGTTTGTAATGACACTTCTAGTATCTAACTGATGATCGTTTGCGATCCGCCGCCTCACTCGTATCACTGAATTGTGCTCTAGAGATCACTTCGGGCAACGGATAAATTTTTAGCTCAAGGGAATTGTCGAACGGAAGGCAAGTAAGCCACAGTCGACCCTTTCGATAATACCACTTATTTTTGTAGTTATTAATGTAATCGATTGTGCTTACGTTTCAGCTTCACTTAGGCGGAAGGGAATCCAACGATTGTTAGCTACACGAAAGCGCTAGGTCGCTTTAAAACTTGCTCCGATAGGTTCTGTTTGTCACATTCAAGAGGGTGTGACAAGTATGATATTTTTCACATCTAAAGTGAACCATTGTAAAGACGATCTTTATGCAGAAAACGTTTCATTTATTAAACGTGTTGCAGCAAGGAATTTTTGTTAGTGTTCCTCCTCCACTAAAATATATTGTTTACTTCAAATATTTAGTGCTAACCTATCGATTCAACCATATAGAGCGCGCCATATTCAAACTAATGTTTGGATTTCCTCTACAACCGCAACGTCAGTAAACTCACTGTACTGTCAAACTGACGTCTCTGTTGTTCCTGTTATGAGTGCGCAAGGGTGAACGTGGGTTTGGCGTCGTGCGCTGCCAGCGAGTGCTGCTCAGTAGGCGTTGGGCAGGTTAGTACCCTTGCAGATCATCGACGGGCCAGAAGACCGTTCATATTACATACATATTGTTTATTACGCAATAACTTTGCATTTCAAGATGGTACATTATTACAATACCGTCGTCATTAAATACAATTTGAACACTTTAGCGGCTCTCCCATCGGGCGAGAAAGTGCAAAGACCGCCGATGCGTCTCGCAGCTAGCTAATGAGCAAACAGTACGGTCCCAAACCAGAGAGAAAACTGCAAGAACTGGACGACCAAGAAAGGAGACGGGTACCAGGTACACAGAAGAAGGTAAAAGAGAGTGCCAGGCAAATAGGAAGGAAACAGATCGAGAAAGAGCTTTAAGAGCACCAACGAAACAATTGTGAGGCTAACAGATTTAAGAGAAGAGCAAGTCGTATCGAGAAATGAGCGCGCAAGAAAAACGGACATGTAGAAATAGAAAAAAGCGAGAGAGAGAGTATGCAGGCGGTGAAAAATTAAAATTACAGAAATAACAAAACTAGTAGTAGGAAGTCGTGTAAGAAAAAAGCGGTAAATCGAGATTGTGTGATGCGGAGAAACAGAGTCGAAAAAAATAAGAAGAAACTTGAAAGAAGAAAAACAAGGATTGCATATTGTAGACACTTGTATAGATAAGGAAGCCAAACGAGAAAGTTCAAGGATAACGACGGAAGAATTGGCTAGAAATTGGCTCGACGAAGAACAGGGCGAAATAATGCAAAGTGAACAGCGAATGAAAGAGAGATGGCGCGCGCACAGGACGAAACATCTTATTGTAATCGTTTTCCTTTTCCCCACGGAGGGGGTGATGCCTAACGCAATACCCCCAGCTACATTCGCACTTACATTTATTGTTAACCTTCGCGCGCCTTTCCTTCTCCCTTTGTTTTTTTTTTGGCTTTTTTTTCATTTCTGCTCATCTGCAACTTCCCATACCAACCTGTACCCGCCTTTTCGCACAAGCCTAAGAAAAGCTTTCAGATTCAGTTCCACGTGACTAGCAAACAACCTGGCTGAGGGTCTGTGGCCTCAATCTATCCGAGGTGAGAAAGACCGCCGCTCTACGATCGTTGTTTATTTCGCGTCTATATTGTTTTCGCTCTCGTTGCCAGTTTATGTCTGTCTTCATCTGGTTGATTGCCTCGTTTTTGTTTTTCTCATCGTCATCATCCTCATCATTATCTCGTTCAGCTTCTGTTGTTTGCTTCAACGTTTCGTTTCATTTTGTTCTATTTCGTTGCGTTGTTTTCGTTTGATTGCTTTGGTCAACATCACCATGATCAACATGATCTTATTTGTTGTCACTGCTGCTGCTACTATTGAGAGACGTCTCAAATTAATTTTTTTTAAGGAGGCTGTTTTTAATTCTAGACTATTCTCCGTCCCCTACGGACTTGGCACTTAACCTGGGGTATATCTTCAATCCACCGACCTGCCGGACATGTTAAGATATCTAGTTAAGGTTTCCCCAACAGTCCTTGTGGCAGCAGCATGGCCGCGCATGACTCTTAGCGGTATACGATCATCTATCATCTCAATGAGCATCGCTCAAAGAAACTTCGACGACCAGCAACAAGAATCGAACCGGCGTCTGACAGACGTCTGCAACCGCTGGACAAGATGCGCCGAATCTACCAAGGCCCGGAACATGATTTGGGCCATTGAAACGAACAGCACCAAGCAGCCGCAGAAAAAATGTTCTCGTTGCTACCGGCAACCGACAGTAGATATTCATTCTCCGTTTCACCGCGTCACAGTGCGGCCATGGTCGCGGCTCATTAATCGACGAAACAAGGTGGGCGCCAACGTTGTCGTTGCCGTTTCACAGTGTGTTTCCGTGGCGGCCATAGTGTGATGGCCGTGCGGTAGTAACGTAGTAAGGAGACGAAGTAAGTGGTAGCTGAATTTGTACTATTATTATTATTTTATTATCTTTCAGTTATAACAATTGTGAGGTATAAACGTTTAAGCCAGGCCTGTTTTGTTCCCTTGTCAGTTCATTGCGCCTATGATTGAAGCCACGTTCCCTCTACAAACGGCCAAAGACATCATCTGTCTCAGAAACATGGCCTCGCGTCGATCACCCGTAACGTCTTCTATGCGTTTTCCGATATCTTTCAGGATTTTTGCTGTACCTGTGCTGATGGGGCCAAGTGTCTCCAATGTAATGGGCACAAAGTGGTAGCTTCCTGATAGCTCGAGGTACTTAGATTCGATTGCGCTGTGACATAAATACGACAAAGCCGCCGTGCATGAAACCGTAACATCCCATACAAGGCTTTTTCCGTGTGACCATAGCGGGATGGTGACCCCGTCAGGCCGCAGCTCATTGCAGCCATTAAGACCCTTCGGCTCGGGTGTAGATGCCGGGACTTTTCAGACAGCTTAACGGGTGTAGACCGTCAGAGACGACAGGTTGGCCGCATGGCACACAAGAAAAGGGCTGGCAGACGGGGGCGCCGATCCTAAGAGCTGACACCATTCGGAAGGAGTTTGAGTCCAGCATAGTGCCAAGCTGACGGGGGGGCAGCGCTTAAAGCCAGCCCCCGCTGAAGGGATCTTGAGCCGCTAGAAAGACGGCACGCTCTCTTGCTGATGTTAGGCTATTTGTTATATCTCGTGCAGACTTCTTAGCTTTGTAAGCGTCATGAAGTTTTTGACTGACGTGCTCTCTCAAAGGGCCGGGATCGAGTTGAATCCTGATTGTCGTGTCTGCTGCCATAGATGCCTTTTTTAGTTCAAGCTTTGCTTCCTCGCCAACAAGTGATTCCGCCAGGGAGCCAAATTGATTCAGGGAAGCAGCGTAGCACACTGCAGCTAGATCCGTAGCCTCCGTTGTCGATGGGGTGACTAGCTCTCTGCCACATGTTTCCTTCTAAGTTAATGTTTAGTATTTCACTTGAAATGTCTCTTGTGGTCTTGTCGTAGGCTGCAAGACCTTCCATATATTTCATAGTCTGACATGTTCGTAGCACGTAGACAAATCTTGGTGAACCAAGACTGTGTCTCCATAGGCACAGAGCCGCCTGCGGGTGCATACTTGTCAGTTGCGGGCGGATCTTTAATAGGGTCTTTCGTTTAGCCTCGAGAGCGCGTGGAATTCCTTCAGGCATTACGGGAGAACCTAGAACATCTAGGTTACTCTGAGTTACTCGAGATATCCCTGGAAGTACTTCCATGATTGTTTGTATAGCCTGCGCTTGATCTTGAGATGTACCTCCGGCAGCTAAAACCTCGCACTTGGCCGCGTTGAGGGTCAGCCCTCCCGGTTCCTCGAAGTTCAATATAGCCTGCAAATCCCTCGCCACGACATTTGCGGGACCTCCCAAGACAGCGTCGTCTAGGTACCAGACATTGAAAGGGCTTTGTAGGCAGAAACAGAACCTGGAACAGTCTGGAAACAGAACCTTCTGTTTCCAGAAAAGCGCGTGTAGCGTGTACAGTAGCCTCTGCTCCTCCTCTAATGGCAACACCCATTTGATGCGGTGAAACCGCAGCAACTATGGTTCGCTTGTTCGTAGCCATCGCGATCTTTGAAGCCATTCTTTGTAGGGTTAGTCCGCATGCTATGGGCCTGATGGAATTATCCTTCTTTCGGAGGGCAGTTAAACTTGCGCCATAAAAACGAGTTGGCAGAACGACGGCAAAGTCCCATTGAGCACTCTAGCCATAAGAATGCCTAGCTCTTCCAGTAGACGCTCTGAGGATGGAGTCGTTTGGCTAAGCATGTCCCGAAGATGTCGAGGCCGTAGGCCGTCTAAACCGGCTCCACTTGCAAAAGGGAAAGATCAAGTGGTCTCTAAAACGATAGGCCCTTCAATTTTATCCAGGCCTAGGGTGGCGGGCTGTTGCAGAAAATTTAACTGTTCTTGACAGCCGGGTGGAGTGACTGGGTGTTTGCTCCGTAGCTCAGACTCGGTATGTTCATCGCGTGGTGCCAATGTGTCTGAGGAGAGTAGCGCCCGAGCAGCGGAACGAATATCGCCCTCTGCTAATTTCATTTCTGCTTGGCGCACGCTGTGTTGGTCGTTTGTGAAATGAAACCTCTTGCCGGTCGTACTAGGTATGGTCGAATCAGCGAGACCTTGAAGCGTTCGTGACTCTATTTGTGCTACATTACTTTTAATAATTTTAGTTAGTGTTTTCTCTTGAACTCTTTGGCGAGGTAATGTAAACATCAATGATGGAAGCATCATAAAATTATTCCAACTTTGCAGATCGAGCTTTGTGTTAAAGTTGCTTAATGCTGTCGTGTATGCTGTAGCACAGATTTCGCCAAAAGAAACATATGGTTTTATTTCATTTTGTAGTTACAGTAGAATATGAATATCTAACTACCCTTGGGCTTGTGAGGGGTGCTACCGATCGAGCTTATCCTCGAGGCAGCCCCTCATTGTGCCCATAATTGCTGCCGCATTGCCGCGCTGAACCGCCAGAGATAGCCGCTGGAGTAGAAAGTCGAAAGCTCTTTTGTCCCGCGTCGTGAGTTCAATTCGTTTGCCAATTTTCTGTAAAAGTGACCATGCCTCAGGGCCAGGTCTCCCTAGTGTCTGCATTCCTAGTGGCACAAAAATGAACTCGTCGGTGAGCTGGGCGTATTTGTTGGTCTTTAGACGTTCAGACTTGCGTGCTGCGGAGTCAGCGGCTGATGCGCTGGCCTTCATGTTCGAGGGGGCGAGCGTGTCGGTGACTGTAGCATCCCAAATAAGCGCCTTTCCCCTTTCAAAAGAGATAAGGATGAGACCGTCAGGCGTCTTTCCGTCGCTTCTCAGGAGGCCGGTTGGCTCTCGAATGCATGGCAGTAGAGCTGACCTTAAGGCCCGGGCGGTAATCTCGTTAATCTCGCTGTGACGGCTTTGACGTCCTTCGCTTCTGTTGCAGGATAGCCCGTGGGTTCCCCAAATGTCCACCTGTGCTCCGCACGGACACCGGTGTTCCTCCGTTAGTCTTGTTCCCAACCTCAAGCCGATGCACAGACGAAAACTTTCGTGATCAAGTAAAGTGCCAAGGTTTGAGGAAGGGATGGCTTGGAGCCATTTGCTAGCCCTTTTTTGGACAACCGCCTGTAGTCGGGCTTTGTCTGCCGTGGGCAGTGCATCGGACAGTAAACGCTGATATTTCTTGGATACTATGAGATCGTCATAGGACCTCTGCAGGTGTTTGTTTGTCTCTGGGACTAGGCCTGCGAGGTTCTCGAATCTTGTATCAGCAGCTTTTTTGGCATCCTGGAAAGCCTGCAGGGCTATGGCCGGGCTGATGTGCTGGCCTATAGCTTCTGAGGCGTGTAATTAAGCAACGTGACAGCTGGCTGCCAGATCTGCTGCAGAGCGGGGGGGAAGAGAAGGGGAAGGGTGGCTTGAGCCCAGTTGTTGTCGGCCAAGGTTAGATTGAGGAGGTCGCTAAGGCTGGTCCTAAGGCTATTGTCTAACTCCCACAGCAGATCCTGGTTTGCTCCGACGTCCGTGCTGCGGAGGAAGTGGACAATTCTTGATTAGCCCAAAGATGATTTTAATAGGTGATATGCGCTATGGGGATTAAGCAGGTTTAGCCGGTTTAGGCGAGAGCAAAGGCTCTTTATCTTACTTGCGAGTTCTGGATGAGTGGCGGCCGACCCCACAGGGGACCCTAAGAGCGTCATATCTGCTGTCTCGACTTGTTTGCACCCCGGAAGAAGTGCCTCAAAAGAGGATATGTTCGGCTGGCCTTTGTAAATAATTTCCCACTTCTGGGGGTCGAGCTCTTCTGACCGAAGTCAAGAACTCTCTTGATATCTGCCTGTACCACAGATGCTTCTTCCCCAATGGTGCCATCGTCTAGGTACCAGAGATTTAAGGGGGACTGCATAGAATTGACCAGTTCTTTGATTGCTAGACAGAATAGCGGCGGACCAAGGGGGTCGCCCTGCTGCACGCCGCTGCACGAGAAAATTGTTCTTTCACCGAATGAGAGCTCCGAACTGGACCTGTAGGTTTGGTCAACTAAGGGGGCTGCCTCTGGCCAATCCGTTTGTACAGTTTTTAGTATGTGGTCGCTACGGACCTGGTTAAAAGCATGCTTAAAATCGAGTTTGGCGGCGACGAAATTGTTGGGTGCGCTAGACATTAAAGCTCTTGTTGTGTGAACCACAGCTTCGATGCCATTAGGCGTATTGAAGTCAAGCTGGTGGGCCCCAAGCTTTTCGCACACGATATTTGTTCCTAGCTTGACAGTGATTTTTGCCGCAATCCTCCGAAAGACTGAGGAAATGACAATTGGATGAAATGACCTACTCGGCTTTTAATTTGCGATGAGGCGTCCACCAAAAATAATAGGGCGGATGGCCTCAGGCACTGTGCCACTTCTGATAATGTCAATCACTTTTGCTAATTATTCATAACTTTCTTAAAACCCTCTTCTGGCAGTTCTTGGGGTGCTGCCTCGGTGTTAATTAACACAGATTTCTCTAGCCCCACGGGGTATGATTCTGGCAAGTCTTACACTTCTGCGAGCATGTGATATAACTTGTACTAATAATTTCGAGTCAGGTTGGGTATCGGTGTTAAATGTAATGATTACTTGGTTACTCGGTCCCGGAATATTATCCGTACGGGGACTTCAACTAGGGGCTAGGGGGTGTTTACGTGTTATATGAATTTTTAGACCCTTAGAAGATCGTACAGCTTGGCCACAGTGGTTGCAGACATATAATGTCTGGGAAAGGGGTAAAGCCATTTCCGAATCGTTTTCAATGGAGTCTCGAGTGTTGAGGTATTGTGGGCTAGTCATGTAACGTATGTTTCGTGGAACCCTGATCAGCCGTTCCCGGCGATGCTGATAGCTGTGGGTCATCAGTACCGTCCAGAACGGTCTTTAAAAAGGCAATCCCAGTCTCGGATTCGAGATATGACAGCACAGCCTTGATAACTGGATTTTCATCTAGCCAATTTGAGAGCATGGGTTTCTTCCAATTTTCTTCCATATTTTTATGATTGCGATGACAATATGTGGAGAGTCATTTGATGGTCTGTTCTTCTTTTGTGCATGTGATTTCATAAGAGTCTTTTCTGAACTTTTTTGTTGCGTCAGACCGTGTTTTGGGAGCAATGGGTGGTGGAAGATTACAGTCTTACCATCTTTATGAAAACTTGTGTGGGAGCTTGAAAGGTGGTTGGTTTGGTAACTTCTGCGTATGAATTCTCTCCCTTAACGGGCTCAGAGCTGGCACTCTGTGTCGCTTTGATGAGCGATGGAAAATCGCCTGATACAGGAAGGCGTCCAGGAACTTTTTCGCAGAGCTTTACACGTTCCGCTTCTTTGTATATCTTTCTAACCCCGCAACTGTTATCATTGGATGCGTGAGCACCTCCACAATTGGCACAACGAACCTTATTTTGGCATTCCCACATTTCATGTCCAGGACAACCACATTTCCTGCATGTGGGATCCCCTCGTCTTTGACATTCTGTGGCTTTATGACCATATTTGTGGCATCTTAAACATTGCATCGGAGACCCTGCACATAATGTGACTTTAAATACCTCACCAGCCATGCGCACTTCAGCGATTAACATTGCGTCAAAGCGGAGTCGCACTCTGCCCGAATTTTTCCACGCCTTTGTTGTGTCCCCCTGGTTATCTCGTGCGGCAATGGCATATTTTTCTCTTTTAACTTCGTCTACACCTTGATCTCGGAGGCAATCTAAAATGTCTTCCTCAGTAAATTGAGGGTTAACTCCATTAATTCTGCCCCAGAATGCTGATGTGTCTGGGCTGGGTCTTTGCCAAATTGCTAATTTCCCTTGCGTTGTTATTCGCGCCTTAGCCCCCGGAAAAAGCTTGCTGAGCTCTACAGTTATCTTAAAAACACTAAGTGGCCTTAGTGCTTCGGGGTTATCAGGAGAGTGAAAAATTAATTCTGGTAGAGTCGTAGAAGGGATTTTCTTCCGTATGCTTTACCGCATACGGAAGCCGCGGAGGCGATTTCCTTGGCTACTTTCTTAGCGGCGACTTTCGTCGCTTTCTCTTGTCGAGTTGGGATGTGACTCCACATTCCTCTCTCATCGGTAGCGTGAGACATGTCGTCACCTGTTTCGGACGGTTGATCGTCATCCTCACTGTTTACATCCATCGGGTCGTTGTCAGTCGCCCTCTCCACCATCTCAGCTAGCCTTGCTCGCGTGTATGGCGACCCCGGTCGAGAGTTGCTTGCTTGTAAGCAGATGTTCGGTGGTAGTGCCCGCACTTAACTTGGCTCATCTGTGGTACAGGTGGTCTGGTCCACAACATTCTCTTCGGGATGGTGCATCCGTTCAGTTTTCGAAGGCGTATCTACTACAACTTCGATAAGGCCGGGTAAGACAAACCGAGCAACTTTTTTGTTCACTTCAACACTCTGAGGGTGATCACCCGGGTGAGTCCGAGCCGGCCCGTTGCTGTGCCGTGATATAGATGTGTGCGCGTAGGTTAGGCTAGGTGTGAGTCAGCGCATTCCGTACGGCCGCGCATTAGTAACAGTGTGTGTTATATATTATATATATAAATATTATTTGTTGAGTTGTTCTCAAACGGTGCAGACGTGTTCGTGTGTGGCTCTCGGAAAGTACCGCTAAATTCTAGAATTTTGCGTGGAAATCCATGTGCATAAGTGAGCATAACATCGTTGAGATCATCGAAGTCGATTAGCGTGAACATCTGTAGTGTCGGAACTAATTCATTAGAAGCAGTGTCAACTTAAATAGTCATCATCATCACTCACCTCTACCTGTATCATCTTCACTTCTCACCACTATCTTCGTAGCTTTACTACTATCTCGTATCTAGCATCACTCTACTATCATTACCTTCATTGTTGCCAGCTTCGTGTTTACTAGCATCCCCACATCCACCGTTAACCCCATTGAAACCACCCCATCCGTCATCATTATCGGCATCATCGTGTGTTACAGGCCTTATTATACTCACCATCAGCAGCATCATCATCTTTTTCTCTCTTCATCAGCTCTACCTCACAATTACCTCAGTCTACTCACTATCGCCAGTTATCATCACGACTCTCATCACCGACGCCGCCGTTGTCACTACCTCCCCTTCGGATACCACCACCACGGTTTCAAATCGAACGCGAACTACAGTTCAGCCTGACACTGCATGGTAAATAAACAATATATTGTTTGTAAACAGGCGCGGCATAGCAGTAGCTAGCTATGTCGGTGCAACGGACGCCAACAAAAGAGCAGATCGTGCAACGTGACAAACCTGCGTACGTGCAAGTGGAAAGAGCTGCGGATGAACGCGTTGATGAATCAATCAACGATGCGGGCGGTCCGGCTCACCGTCCAAAGGCGGGATGTGGGAAACGTGCCGCTTCGAGTCCTGTGGAAGACTCTCGCAGCAAGGATATGCGTGTTTCGCAGGCTTTTGTTGAAACCACTAGCGAGACAACCGGTGGCGTCCAAGACGGTGAAGAGATACCGGACGAAGCGGGGTTTACGACGGTGACCCGGTCCAGGCGATCTCGTGCGCCGAAAGTTGTCGTGGCAAAGCAAGAAGCAGTAATATTTTCGTCGGAAGACAATTCCCTGGAGCTCAATTTTAATGATGTATGCGACTTTATCGCTAAACACATCAAAGGAAAGATGGAAGAACCCCGTTTCACAAGGAGTGGGGAACTTCTAATTGTTGTTGAGGCCGAAGAGGATAGAGCTACGCTACTGTCGCTGCAGGAGTTAGCCAACATAAAGGTGTCGGCGAGGATCAGTGGAGGGCGATCCACAGTAAAGGGAAAAATATCTGGTGTGCATCCATCAATATCGGAGGCTACAATATCGGCTGCTCTGAAGCCTTTTGGGGTTTCCGAAGCGATAAGGGTGAAAACTAAAGACGCGAAGACAAATATTGTATCGACTACTGAGCAAGTTATTCTGACCTTCGCGGGTGGAGATTTTCCAGCAGAGGTTCGGTTAGGGTTGAAACGGCACGGCGTTGTCTTATATCGAGAGCCCATGCAATGCTTTAAGTGTTATAGCATGGATCACTTTGCAGCAAACTGCAAACTTTCTACACCGAGATGCAGAAGGTGTGGTTCTACGGAGCACCTGAGGAAGGATTGCAAGGCCAAGGCTCGATGCAGTCTGTGTTTTGGTGAACATGAAGCCACTTGGGGCTCATGTCCACATAGGCTGAAGCGTATGGAACTGTTACAAAAATCGTCCCAAAACAGCATAATCAAGCGCTCAGATGCCCCGCTGGTACCACTCTGCACGCCTGTGGGCCACATACAGGCCTCTGACAACTTCTCAAGGCGCACTTGGTCTTCCGTAGTAAGAAACGGAATCAAGATAAACGAGGCAGCGCTCAAACCTCAACGACTTGAACCAGAACGGGACCCAGCAGCAACAAGTGCCCCACTTAAAATGACCGGACATAAACTGAGTGACCAGCAAGTGCCGCTACCGAGAGTGGAGGATATAGTGCAACAGGTGATTGCGACGATTATGCCGAGGTTAACGGATATCATCGTGCAGACGGTGGCAAGGGCCATTCAGGAAGCTATTCCGAGCATTCTGGGAGGACTGATGGGCGCCCCGTTAGCTCCCTCACCTATGCTGCAACAATCCACGACCATTAACGCTGATAGCACCCAACCTACACGGGCGAACAGAAGCGCAGATCATGTATTGTCATCTTCATCACGTCCCAAATCGACCTGACTTCTGAAGACAACAGTGAGCAGGCCGCACGCGTGCGAGAACCAGCAGATACAGCAAGATAATAATAAGTTCGGAGACGTAGTGAATGCAGGTATTCAGATAGTGATGTGGAATTGCGAGGGGAGGGGGGTGTTAGATTTGCTCGGGGACGATGCGTACAATGGGGTAGACGTTCTAATTTTGACGGAGACCTGGGCACGAGAGCAGTTTGATATTCGGGGATTCTATGGATACCATGCGCTGGCATCGTGTAAAAAGGGTCCGGGTAGGCCGAGCGGGGGGGGTATCGATTTTCGTTAGACCGACGGTGGGAGAAATGAGCGTGGGGATAGTAGCAGAAAATCTAATCGCAGTCATGTCACCTAAACTAGAACTAGTGGCTACCTATGTACAACCGGCGGGGACGGAGTCCACAGATACGATGGTCGAGCGCCTCTTGCTGGGGATAGAAGCGCTACCGCGGAAGGCTTCGATGATCATAGGAGGGGATTTTAACGCGAGATTAGACAGGATTGACTCGGAGCGAACGGGGGCTTTGCTAGACGTACTAGAGGAGATCGGCTGTTGGGTAGTTAACAGGGCAAATGTGTGCACATATGAATGCCACTCCGGGACATCAGTTATTGATATATTTGCAACCGATATAGACAGAAAGGACATACTATTTACAGGGGACGACAATCCTTTACAGGAAGGTGCGGGACTCAGAAAACATATACCTATGGGTATCCGGGTAAAAATTAGAGGCAGTGTTCAAGAACGAGGGAAGAGGGAAGGATCAGGGAGAAAGCTTAGCGGCAACGTCCTTTTACAAGGACTTAGCAGGGTACTTCCGGTGCCAGGGGTAATCCAGGTAGATTCCTATGAACGCAGTCTAGTAGGCTTATTGAGGTCTGCGATGCTGCCGCCACAGGAGAGAAGCGAAAGACCCTGGTTTAATGAAAGGTGCAGGGCAGCCAAGCAAGCTAGTAAGCTGACGCGAGAATATGTAAAGACCGTTCCGTTAATGAGGCCGTTGGCAGCGTTGGTTAAACGGCTGGTTAAGAAAGCGTATAAGGAGGAGAAGAAAAAGCACTGGGAAAAAATAGAGTGGGTAGCAATAAGGGAGGCTGACGAACGTCCACATACATGGCTGAAACGAAGGGGGAGAAGACAGTGTTCCGTAGAGACGGGTAGGTTAGTCGAACATTTTAAGCAAATTTTGGCCGGGGCGAACACAACTCCGAAAGCGCCGCTAGAATACGAAGGCCCGTGGGATCAGACAACGGAAGAAGCGAGGGTTTGGATAGGGTGGGAAATCTCAATTAGGGAAGTGATAGAAGCAATAGACAGAGCACCACGGGGCAAAGCGCACGGGAAAGACTTGATAAGAAATGAACACATGAAAGATACCCTAATTCTCGCACCTTGCTGGCAAGCCTTATTCAATGAATGTTTAAACAAGGGGGAAATTCCAGAGGCCTGGAGGAAAGCGACCTTAATAGTCATTCCAAAAGGAAAGGGAGTAGAAACTGAACCGGAAGCTTGGAGGGGAATAGCAATAAAAAGCTGTCCGTATAAAATATTTTCGGGAATAATAGCTAGAAGACTGGGGTCATTCTTGGAGGAGCGGGGGGTAATACCGGAGGAGCAGCATGGATTTAGGAAAGGAAAATCAACTTACTCAGCAATTCGGGAGCTGCTAGGAGCAATCTGGGAAACGCTGTCTAGGCCAAGAAGTTGTATATATGCGGTGTTTGTAGATTTAAAGGCAGCGTTTGACATAGCGCCAAGGGATAAAATAGTTGAAGAGTTGGCAAAATCGGGAGTGCCGGGAACAGTTCTGAGGTTACTTATTAATATGTTAAAGCAGAACACGGTGCAGATTGATAACGGGGTCGGTATTGCGGGAGAAGTGGCTCAAACCACCGGCGTCGCACAGGGCGATGGACTGAGCCCATTGCTGTTTTCCGTACTACTGGGTGGACTACCAGAGTGGATAAGGGCGGGCTGGACCCAAGAGTGGGCCAGAATCTTACTGTACGCTGATAATGTGGTCATCTTTGGTGGCAGCCTTTTCAGGGTGAAACAAGCCATGAATCGACTAGTTACATTCATGGATGAGAAGGGCTTGAAGGTTAACTGGGGAAAGACAGTAGCTATGAAATTCCGAAGGGGCGGCCGTATGGCCAGGGGTGACGTGATCCAAGTCGGGGGAACAGAAATTAACTTTGTAAACAAATTTACATACCTAGGCATAACCTTGTCAACAAGCGGTAGCAGTTTTCGATTACACATCCAGGAGAGGGTCAGGAAGGCCACCATCGCAGCTGTGGCAATTAAATGGCCACATATGCTTTCAGTTCATGCAGCAATTGCTCTTTTCGGGATACAGATAGCACCCATAGCCACATACGGCATTCCACTAATATGGGATAAGTTGGGAGTAGGCGAATTGCGTTTAATTGATGGGGTGAGGTTTTTCTTTTTAAAGAGGGTTTTTGCGCTTTCGAATACATGCAGGAATAGAATTGTTCACGTCTTGGAGGGTGGCCCGCTGCTGACGGAAGAACTACAAAAACGATTTAATCTGAAGAAAACGTGCGCCTTTGAAGTTTATATGCGAAACTGGGAAACCAAAATTAGTGAGGTGGACATAGGTATTTATGGAACAGCAGCAATGACGAGCACTGCATGGCGGGGTAGCGGTGTAATAGATCGACATCTAACGACGGCCTTTGCAGCTCACGGATTTCATCACGTTCTGTGCAACGTGGAGGGTTCTTATGAACCACAGGATGAATGTCAATGCAAACAATGCTGGAGCAAATGTGATCGATACCACGCCGCGGTATGCCCGGCGGTTAGGTCCATAGCAGAACTAGCAAAACGCTAGATTGTTGGCGTCTCGAAACATTTTGATGTAACATAAACACATTTACCCAGTTTGGGTGTTAATAAAACAAATATATAAATATATATGTCGTTATGTAAACAGACCCCGCCGTCTGTGTAGGGAGAACGAATGAGAGCCCCACCCAGACGAGCAAGACCAGTATCGAGACATACTAAATACGAAACTGAGTGTTCTATTATTCTTGATTTATATTTGTTCTCGTTCCGCATTCGTTCTGTAACACCTATATTCTGGCCAGATCTGGCCCTGCGCGACTACAGTCTGTTTGGAAACCCCAAAAGGTACCTCCCTGAAAAATATATCAGAGTAACACTGATGTGATATGCGCCGTAGACGAGTAGTGTAAGCCTAAATATTTCGAATATGTTGCTCTATATATATATATATATATATATATATATATATATATATATATGCCACGCCAATGACGTTAATCATACAGCAATTCGGTAAATAGATGTTCGTGGAAGGAAAGCACCAGCACTGGCAAACCAAAACTTGCCGCTAATTAGAGGCTATATTAGAGAAGTTAAAGATGGAAACAGAGGAGGAGAGGGGAAGAAATGGAACGAGGGCAAGACAGAAAAACAGTACAAACGGTAATGGCACGTAGCATCGGCAGCACGGAACAGAACGCGCTCTAAGCATTTCGTAATGAATGCGCAGACTTGAGTGTTCAAACGGGGCAGCATGCGACATCACTGATAGCTGGAATGTTTTCCTCGGGCCTCGGAGCCCAGGAGACAGATGACGGACGGGCGTACGTACGTTCTCGCCGTCTTGCCTTCGTGAAACCTGCCCGAAGTCGGGAATTCAGGAGTAAAGGCCTTGACCGATCCTGCAGCCAACAGATAGATGCGGAAAAGGAAGTGCTATTTTAAATATCTAAAACGGTGAAGGGCGCCAGCAATAGCATCAACTTGTCCTTTACGTGCTAATTCTCTATTAATTATCTCTCTCCTTTACTCTCTCTCTTGCTCGATTTCTACACTTCGTTCACGTTGCCACTCTACATCTGGGTACTTTTGGTCTATTATCCCTCCTCCATTAAAGAGTTTTCTTTCTTGCATTGCTCTGCGTCTACGTGGCTTGGCCGACCTGGCCGTGTTGAATCGATCTATATTTAAACGAGGACAACAACTAGAGAGAAGGCGGCGGGGACAGCATCAGTGACTCAGTGTTTCCGCTATGCGAAAAGCCGGCTTGCCTATATATATATATATCTATATATATATAACTATAAGCGTCCTTGATATTAATGGGTGACATGTGTATTTATGTGTACGTGTCAAGCGAGTAATGAACCCATGTATATATATATATATATGTTGTTTGCCCTCTTGTTCGCACAATAAGGGGACCGGAGCCGGGTTCGCTCCCTCCTAGGATGGAAGAGATATGTTCCTTCCTCGCTTCCGGCTGCCCCGGCAACGACAATCCTTCAGTTCGTTTTCAATTCTAGACTGCCATCATCTGTCTCTCATGACGCTCAAAATAGTCATGAAGCATATCTTCAGTGCATCGATCGGACTTGACATGTTGAGATGCCTAAAGTTTCCCTAGCAGCAGTAGTATGGCCGGTGACTTTCAGCAGTATGGTTCCTCGTCTATTGTTTATGAGCATCAGCGCTCATCAAAGTGAGCAAATTCGAACAACAACAACAACAGCAACAACAGCAGGGATCAGCAGCCGGCGATGGCCCGGTAGATGATTACGCGCTTGACTAGCCGCCATCCATGACTGCTACTACAGACAGTCGCTATAGCCCATCTTTGTTGCTACGGTTGATTTTGCTACTGCTGCTGCAGTAACTTCCAATGCTATCACGATAAAACTACATGACAGGCGGCAATATTCGAACGAACGGGCAAAGTTCTGCGGGCAACGCGCAATGGCACGACGAAACGACAAGCACTGCCGTCTGCTCTGGGGGGGGTGCCGTTTTTCCCTCATTTCAACTTCGCCGTCGCCATCCCCTCATTTCAACCCCTACCGCGACCCCCCGGAATCGACCCCGCAGCCGCCGCACCCGGACATCTCTGATGATGATCTGTACCCCCCCCCACCCTCCCATATAAATGCAATGGCCCCAACAAGTGCAACGGTCGAGTCCGTTCGGACGACATGTGTGGGCTTGTGCTCATACGTGAACTACTCGTACTTCTTCTTCCGTACGCCGAACAGAAGAGCACCGAGAGAGAGAGACATTGAGTCACTCATCGATTTGCATTCGGCTTCGTTTGTTTGAACGCTGAATGCGGGCCGCAAGCTGAAGAGTGCGGCCAAACTACACGATCGCTGGGTTGACAGTAGGCACACACACACAGACTGTAGTCAGTCACACAGCCAGAGAGACATGCAGATAGTCAGTCAATCAGGCAGAAGCCCCAGGCACGGCCCAACCGCCCTGAATATAGAACAAGAACCATGACGGCCATGATGGGTGTTGTTGTTGTTGTTGATGATGATCTGTTTGTTGATGCTGATGCTGATGATCTGGTTGTAGTTGTTGATGATGCTGATGATCTGGTTGTAGTTGTTGGTTGATGATGCTGATGATGATGATGATCTGGTTGTTGTTGATAGTGATGCTGCTGCTGAAGATGATCATAATGGTTATGACGGCGATGACGAAGGTGGTGCGTTCGTTGTTCCCCCGCTTGCTTTATTTCGCCTACTATACATACGACAGGCGGCCCATACACACAGGCGCCGCGTCGTTCAGACAACGCGTACAGGCGTACGCGCTGTCTGAACGACGCGGCACCTCTACGCGTAGGTAGGTCTACGAAAGACGAGACAGCAGCACCGCTTACAAAAACGAACACGTCGCCACACGTCGTGGTCCTGTACCTGTAGAGCTCTGTGGGCGTCGCCACGCTGGAGGACACCCGTGGCTGAGCAACACACGCTGTCTAATTACCTGCTGCGGGCCGGAGGCCGGCCAGAAGAAGATGCCAGAGAAACGCCGCAAAGCGATATGTTGTATGCTGAAAATGAACATGCTACAAACTACAAACGACAGCAATCGAATTCGAACAGTCAAAATACACATCGTCTAACCGTCTAGCATACGAGAGCGGCGAGAGGAAGAAAGTGACAAAGCAGACTAGCTAAGTGACTCGCTCACATGACTCATGAAAAACATGCGTGCTAGAAGATAGGCGTTTTTATTGCAAAAATGTCACATCGCCCACTGCAGCATAGATTCACTCGCAAATATTCTCTACCAAACAACGGCTGCCCTCTGAGCTTGACTATAAGCATCCTATATATTATGCACGCGAACGTTTGTATTTCATGCCAATGCACTTAGTATATATTGAGCAACAAGAGCACGTTTGTCGCGCGGTAAGCTCAGGCCTATAGCGCGGCAAGCCATGAGTGCTAATCAATCCAATCCACCACTACAGCTTGTTGAGTTCAGTAACGTAACACAGATTACTTCAGGGTCAGAGCACAGACGGGTGGGCACATACTGCCCTTGTGTTATTGTTATTATTGTTATTATTATTATTATTATTATTATTATTATTATTATTATTATTATTATTATTATTATTATTATTATTAGTATTATTATTATTATTATTATTCACCTTTGTTGCGCGTTTCTTTAATTAGTCGGTTATAATTGATTTTAGTGCTTCGGAACCTATTGGCATCTGTATATGACCTCGCAGCACTTAATCAAATCCGCATCAGCCTGCACCCATGTCACTGATGCGGCTGCATTCGTAATACGAAATCTTGGCAGTCGACCAATTTTCCTGTTTACACGATCATCCTAGAGGTATAATCCTACTGTCACTTTCCATAATATCAGATAACATAGTGCTTAACTTAACAGTCATTTTTTTTCGACATATACTCAAGGACCCATCATTTCAGGCTAAAAAACACTCGAAGGAACACTCCTGTTAATTTCAGTACGGTTATACACGCGTCAGTCACGCAACACCCTTATCCAAAAAAAAAACTTTATCGAGCGTTCTACATAAATTAAATTTTTTAATAAGTGTTTTACTGGAATACTGCGGCATTCACATAAAACGGCGTGATTCTACGCAGCTGTTTTGTTGTTTTATCCGACTGAAATAAGCTATTTAGTGCAGACAGTGTTGCCTGATCTTGATTAGAGAGCCGGATCCGAGTTCCTCAGAAGCATTATATAACAGACCCGTGAAACGTCTTTGTTGTACTTGGCCGTTGTATAGCGTTAACAATGCGTTAGTTGACAATCCCGATTGCAGTTATTTCATAAGGTTTTTATACTTTTATTCATAAGGGAAACGTCGCAGACTCAGCATGTATCCACATGGATTAGGCAGGATTCAGTAAAATATCTAGCAGGGTTGACACAAAATTGACAGACAAAAGCATTTAGACGCTACATGCCGCTATGAGCGCCTATGTGCAATGCTCTCTACTTCATAAGTACAAGATAAACAATGCCGCCAACTGTGGGCAAATTTTTAGATGCACTAAGATGTTGCTAGGATTCATCTTAATGCGTTGTGTGCTTAGAACATGCAGGGTACTATTTTGTCTGAGCCAATAGTTCCTAATAAAAGTACGTTCGAAACAAAACACTTGTCTGCAAGGTAGCTCATTCCATTTGGCGACCTTAGTCTAGAGGAATCATAATACTCGATACTTCAGTCTAGACTAAACACTGCTTTTCTAAAGTTAACTGAAAAATAAATCTGGGCATCATGTGGAAGTTTGAATCTTAATCAATAAACCAATGTGATATAAAAAAGATCTACGCTCAACTGCCAACCACAGTTTAAAATTAATTTTCTACCCTCTCATGACGGTGTCTGCCATCTGAGGAAATATCATAACGAGAAGCGGGGTCTATCAATGTTGCTTTGACACACAGTGCACAATTCGAGCACCTACCAGAGAAGTCTCTGGCGGCGATGTCCCGACGAGAGAAGTTAATGATGTGACTACTCTTCGGGTCGATAGGTCCATTTCGACTGGTTTTTCTTGGCTGTAAAGGGAGGAGGAAACTTGCGACTACTGCGGAAATGTGTGGCGATAGCAAACACTTTGATCGAAAAAGCCTTTTCGTTTATTGTGCCCATGCGCCTTTTTATATCGAGGAGCTGAGTTCAAGTTTCTTTTTCGGGCTGCCTTTAGGGAATTCGAATGAAAAATTTACTCATACACCCACATAGAGCATAGCCACTAGATTTGGCTTTAAGTAACTTTTTCTGTCTCTTCATTTCTTTTTTATTTTTCCAATGTTCAAGAGAAATCAAATCGCATGCGGTTATGTATCTGAATAACGGAACTCATAACAAACGATGCAATTTTGGTACCAGTTATATATATATATATATATATATATATATATATATATATATATATTTATATATATATATATATATATATACATACACATATACATGGTATGTTAGTAACGTACATTTTACGGTAGAAATCCAAAACGCCTTTGACAATTTTGCTTTTCCTATAGATAATACGCTTTCATTTTTTACTTGCGATTTTGACGTTATACTTTTTATATATATATATATATATATATATATATATATACATGCGCATGTATGTACGCGGAAACCCACATCTCTATATGCACAATACGGAACTCCGGCAGAAAAAGTATTGCAAGCGTGTTTTACATGTAGAAGAGAGTGAGTGAGAGAGAGAGATATGGGATAAAAATAGAGGGAGGGGATATACACAGAGAAACGCAACACGTCACACAGGCACTAGTCATTAATTGACGAAACAACGCTTAACTAACGACGCGCTTAATACAACAATACAATGATACAGCAATACGCAGACCATACATCCACGCACACACACACCATCAAACGTACCCCACTTACATAGCGACATGCATGCACTCAGACACAAGCCTATAGACCCCACACTCGGACGAAAAGTGCCATGGACAGCTATCAATATATAGTCGAGTTGTGCAGGGGGCTTGGCTCAACCTCTCTCGCGGACGACGGGCTCGCGTCGTCAGTGAGGATGATGGTGATGGTGATTGTGATTCTACAAAGCGCACTGACAAACACTTTCTCCCTTCGCGACGACGGCACAAACGACTGCAGACAGCTGTGATGACGCGCGACTAAGGCGACTAACCGAGAAACCGGGACCTCGGTGTCTCGGACCTCTTCAGCGACCAAGATAAGATGGCTGCCATGGGGCGGGGGTATGCGTGGCGTAGCAGCAGCTTGCTGCTGATGATCTGGGCCGCCTCGAAGAGGCGCATTTCCTTATCGGTGTTTGCCCATCTTCATGCATGCCGTTTGTCATCACTGGCTTCAAGAGGAAGATGGTTTTCACTACTTCCGCTCTGGCTAACGGCTGCAGTGGGTGGGGAGAGAGACAGCGGGCGAGACAGCAGCGGCAGAAGCAGTAGCGACAGGGGAATTGCACGCGAACTCGATCCGACGATCGGACAACAACGACGACGACTTGACTAAGCGAGGAAACATCGCTGCCAAAGATACCCCCCCACGTCCCGCAACAGGGGTTAAGAAAAGGCACAAGGGTAGGAAGAAGAAAAGGGGGGTAAAAGAACACCCGCCCACTCGTCGTACAACTGTACGCAATGACATAACAGAAGTGGCCTTCGGCAGCAGCAACGTCTTCCGCCGTCGTTTTCTTCGTTTCCGCAGTTTGACCCCAATTTAGTTTCGATATCTAGCCTTCCCAGACTGAACAGGGATATCTAAGGCGTGCTTGCGTGGGTTGCCTTTGATTCGTTGGTTGGTCTATCGTTGTCTTTTTATTTCTACTTCTTTTTTTCTTATTTTTTTCTACTTCTCGTACTACCGTTGTTTCAGTTGCTTTTTCGATTTCATAGCCAGTCCTGTTATCGCGACCGTGTGTTAGATCCCCCCCCCGTCGTCTAAGCGTTACACAATATGTCCGTTCATAAGATTCTCTACCGATTGAGCGAGACTTCATCACGGTAGTAGGTGTATGTGTGTGAAAGAGTAATGGGTTGATAATGATTCTATTGATTTCGGTTAATCGATTTCGCCAACCGCACCCACATGGAATGAAGGTGGCACTTAGGGCCATGCAGAGACAAATATACAAAACAATGCTGACTGACAGGTTTTCGATCGTCTCCGATGGACACCGTAGGCGTACAAGCTAGATGAGCACTTTGATTAGTACGTGATCGTAACAGCTTGTACACCTTGTCTTGTTTTTAACAAGGACGGAATAGAACAGAAAAGCATTTGAAAAACTCGCAATCTAAAACCGCAAACAACCCTGCAGTATAGTTTTTGAGAGGGTACCCCGCTAGATATTGTATAACTTAACAAGCCATATGTGTATAGACGAACAATATGCATATATAGTTGCGCGAGGCTGGCTTAATATAGAGCACTCTACGAATATATGGGACGCGCATGTATGTTCAGACATTTTACAAAGACAAGTATCGCAAGTATACGCAAGTACAGAAACCCCAACCAGGACTTTCATTACATATTCCTCGACTACAAAAGTGTGTTTGTTAGGGTCGATCATAGACTTGTTGTTGACAAGATGTAGACGCTTCAGGTTCACTCAGAAATTCGTAAATGGCTTGCTGCGTTTCTGCACAGTAAAAGGTGAAATGGAAAGCCCTTAGTGAACCAAGAAGCTCGCTCTGTCTCACAGGGGGCTGCGTCTTTCCATTGCTGTACAATAGTTGTCTTAGACATTCCGTCGAGTGTCAAATATATGTTGTATTATGACGACCCTAACACATACACTTCCGTGTATATATATATATATATATATATATATATATATATATACATATATATATATATATATATATATATATATATATATATATATATATATAAATACAAACCCCAGACGCAGAAAGCACACTGCACTATAGTCCGGTGTTGGTGGCATCATTCGCTGGTGCAGTGAATTTTGATATGTCTTTGCTTGAAACAAGGCCCCAGATCTAGGCTATCAGTTTAACGGGGCAACACTGCCTTCCGCAAGTGTTGCGCGGTACCTCGGTGCATTAATATCAACGAGTTTTACATATTCTGCGCATTTTAGAAACATATTCAAATCAATACCTGCACTTGTGAACATATTACTCTGTTGTTTCATCACCAAGAACACAATAGTATATATTTGTTTTTATTTTCATTGTGTTTTCTAGACGTTCATATTGCTCGCCGGGATGGAGGCTATACCCGTGCAAATGGGTAGATCAAAGAAAATTCCTAAAAATGCTCTTATGAAGATTGAACTGAATGCTGTAAACTATCCGTCGCTGTCAACTCTAGTTATGAATAACGATGCACGGGAACTAGCGCAGCTTGCGAGAGCTAATCTTATCGATCGTGCTTCAAAGTGACAGTTAACAATTGTAGAAGCCAAATCATGTTTTTAACAAAATGCCCTACTTGAATTACTCAATAATATGTGTTTGTCTAACGTGTAGCCAGAGATTTGCCTAGCAGTAGCGGCGTTGCAGGTTTCACTGCATTCTAGTCTCCCTTCACCCTTTACCTGCTGAGCAAAGGCGTCTTCTAAAAGTATTCCGTTTCCTTGAATTCTTAAAGATTTCGAAAATAGAAACCTCTTTTGCAGTACCAGCGGTAATGTCGCAATAAGTTGCTGTGACTAGATAGACCAGATTGCATGATCAATCAAGAGTCTAATAATACCACCACCACCACTACTGTAACTAATGCATACTACTCTGAGGTATGGTCAAACTCGGTGAGAAAATCATTTTCTTCAGTGGAAAGGAAGAGCGAAATCATTTCGCATTGTAGTGAGATGAAAATGTTTCTAAACTATGATTTTTGATCGGCTATCCGACATAAGTTTATAAAATACACGATTGTAAAACTCAATTCAAAACTAAGTATACCGGCGCATTTCGTAGAAAATTTTACATTGTCGTGAAATATTGATTTTAGAAGGAACTCTATATACAATAATATAATAATACTAGCCTTAATCAGAGCTGCGTCGATGGCATAGAAGAGAGTGATGCAATAGTGTTACAGACTGGCTACGTGTTAGTTTCTGCGGGCGGAAAGACAGTAATGTGCCGCATTTTACTAGACCAAGGTGTTCAGAGATCATATATTTCCTTAAAACTCGCAACACAGTTGAGTCTTGAATCTAGAGGATTCGAGTCCATGCTTACGTGCACAATTGGAGGGATATCAAAGATTTTTCACCACCCTCAATTTATGGTAAAGCTACAGAGTAGATTCGATACAGGGCCGCCAGTCACCATAAGATGCTTAGGAGTAGAAGATATATCGAAGGCTCCCCTACCATTTCTCTCTAATACTCACGGGCTCTCGGCAGTAGCCGACCGCATAGAGAGCGACTGCTCACCGGTTTTATGCTTCTGATTGGTGCAGACTATCTTCCGAGCGACCTGTCGGAAGAACAGTATGTTCTGGGCAACCTTGTCGCAGCAAAGACGCAATTCGGGTGGTTCTTCTTTGGCCGAAATAGCACCACTGAAGGTAGCACCAAACAGATGGACTCCACACTGCTCGCTTTATCTGCAACTTCATCCGGTAAAGATGACTCCGAGTTAGCTGTAGAGTTAGACGAATTTTTTCGAGAATCTATAAGTAGAACACCAAGCGGTTGATATGTGATTAGGCTTCCTTTTAAGGAAAATCTTGCTTCTATAGGCGACAATAAACATATAGCATTGTCACGCCTTAAGCGTTTTCTAACCACATCAGGCAAAGACAAAAAAACTGCTTGAAGCAGTCGACGCAGAGATATCGAACTACTTAGAAAAGCGGTTTGCCGAGAGGGCCATCCCAAGGAAAGGTAATGAGTTGGCGCACTATCTTACTGCAAAAAAAACGGCAGCAAAAACGCGATTGGGACGACGAACTAACAGGCGATAACTTGGCTAAGTTTTCGGAGTTCATCTCCCTTTTGCAGTCCGCCACATCCATTTCAGTAGAAAGAGCGTTCTCCAAGTCGGTGTCATCGACTATTAGGCGCGAGCTACACCCTTTCTGTGTGCTAGTCTCGCTGCCTACGGTTGTATCATATACCTCCGAGAAATGGTTAAGGATGGCTTCGTACCAATTCACTTCGTATTCGCGAAAGCGAGAGTAGCACCTCTAAAGGGAGAGTGGTCGATACACAGGCTAGAGCTAATGGGTGCCGTTACAGCGGTGCGAGCGATGGCTAAAGTAAAAGACGAGCTCAGTTTACATGTCGACGCCACTACATATTGGTGCGACAACTCGTCCGTGCTAGGCTGGATACGTGATACGCCAGAACGGTGGAAGCCATTCGTATCAAATAGAAAAATAGAAATTCAAAAGCTATTGTCGTCGCACGATTGGTGTTATGTCGCCTCAAGTGACAACCCGGCAGACATGCTCAGTAGAGGCACTTCTCTAGAGAAAAAAGAAACGAAATTGTTTTGGCTACACGGCCCAGAGTGGCTAAAAGACGGTAAACCGCATTCTATTCATAGAATAGACGAGTCAATGCTCTTTAAAGAGGTTGAGTCAGAACGAAAGGTATCAACGAACGTAACTGCTCTAACGATGAGTGTATTTAGCAGGTCCGCAATTATCATTGACGCGGGCAAGTTCTCTAGTTGGGTGAAAATAGTCCGGACAATAGCTTATGTCGTGCGTTTCTGTCGCAAACTGTTATGTTATGCCAGATGTCGTACTAAAGATGACCCAAATTGGCAAAAGAAGAATAATCGTCTATGTGACAAAACGTCGTGTTATGCCAACTCAGACTCAACATCTAGAGCAGAGCACATTAACGCAAATGAATTCGCGTTTGCTACAGTTGTCTTATTAAGAGACATTCAACGCACTCATTTCGGCACTGAACTATCGTCCCAGTGCAAAAACATTTCAACATCGAGTCGAATATATCAATATTCTCCATTTATAGACGACAACGACCTCATTCGAGGTAGGTCGAGGCTGGAGAAATCGAGTGATCTAACATATGACGAGAAGATTCCGATACTAATCCCAGGCGAAGACAGACGTGTACGTCTGCTAATCGCGCATGTGCATGCCACCAGGTGCATGCATGCAGGAGGCATCGCATCTACACTGCATCATTTAAGATCTAAATACTTTGTGCTGCATGCACGGAAAGCGGTTAAATGGGTCATCGCAGACTGCAAAGTCTGTATCAAGTTTCGGGCAAAGCCAGCTCTAGAGGAAACCTCTCCCCTACCAGCATTCAGGCTGGAGACAGCAGCTCCATTTTGTGATACGGAGTAGATTTTGCTGGTCCGATCTATATAAGAAACGAAGAGGGAACAAAAGTAAAATGCCATATAGCATTGTTTGTATGCGCTGTAACGCGTGCTGTGCATTTAGAGCTCGTACCAGGTCTGACAACTTTCGAGTTTTTGTTGGCTCTAAGGAGATTCATCAACAGATTCTCATGCGTCTCTCGAATAACATCCAGATAAGGCTCCGACTTTTAAACGAACATCAAAAGAGCTAACACTCATTTTCAGTCATATAAAGAGCAAAGAAGTTCAAACGCTATTAGCGGACTCAGAAATCATCTGGGAATTTATTACGGAGAAAAGCCCATGGCTTGGTGGTTTCTGGAAACGAATGGTGCAGACAGTGAAACGTCCTTTGCGAAAGGTACTGGGCACAAACATAGTACCCTTTAGGGAATCGCAACAATTCTAACAAATATAGAAGCAACGGTAAACCGTAGACCACTCTCCACAGTAGCATCAACAGTCAAGGAAATTCGGGCATTATGTCCCGCGGATCTCGATCACGGCTACTAAAATAAACACCCGTTGCCTGAAACAATCAGAGTCCCAAAGCAAGAATCCGACATATCTGCGATAATATTCGCTAAGCGCTGGAAGCACCAGCAATCTATCTTTAACTGTTTTTGGAAGCGTTTTCGAGGAGAGTATCTGCAGTACCTGCGATTTGGTCATTTAAGGAAGCCGGTCGACTGACGTCCACTAAAAGTTGGAGACATAGGTTTACTAGAAGACCCTGCGCCGTCGCGTGCTTATTGGCCGCTCTGCCGAGTAATCTTTTTGTCAGGCGGGGGAAGGACCGATCTCCGTAATACATCGTGTCTGGTTAAGTTGTCTTCAGGTAATTTTTTAAAGCGCCCTAATTAAGCCATCTACCCGTTAGAAGTATGATTACCCATAGTAAAGAGACACTGCACCTATTAGAGACACGTATCATACACAGTACTTACAACATGCTACTCGCCACCCGACTTACAGAAACGCCTCGTCAATAAGAGTCTCGGCGCTTCGGGAGGTGTGTGACGGGCTGGCTACTGCGCGCCGTCCGTTTAATTTGATATTTAGCGCCAATTCGGCTGCTACAAGGCAACGTGCATGCAAACGAAACTATACAAATGTAATGTGCATTGAATGTGAAATAAACCATAAGGCGCTCTCCGGGATCACAGCGTTAACTAGGGCGGATAGACGACAATAAGGTTAACAACCTCCGACACCGACCGGCGGACATCTCCGCCAGGCAGACACTCGCTGGCTAGACGTCACAGAGTCAGGGTTGTAACAGCACCGAGCAAAGTGCGCCAGTGCGGCGGCCACCCACCCACGTGTACCGCCACTAGCTACTGGGACCCGGAAGCGTATATTCCCTTCGCGAATACTGTGTATTCCTTCAGTGGTAGCCGAGTTAGTTAGCTGTTGATAACAAGTGGTGTGCAGTCAAGGCTGCTCAAAAGTGTTCCACGGGGGTTGTCTAAACCCCGTGCTCCCCGAGGATGCGCACTTGGCTCCGCGTGGAGCCTGTGACACCCAGAAGCAAAGTCACGGTTACGTTGTGCGGCCGATTGAGCGAGCTACCGTGGAACTTTGTGAAACTGTGGTTAGCACACACGGCACTACAGGAGCGGGTTGCCAAAATCGAGGCAATCCCGCAGGAACAGCTTGCCGCACCCCTTACGCTTACAGGGGGTTTGAACTCTACGCTAAGTGACAAAATTAGCGTGGAGAAAAGCGGCGGAATGCAAACAACGCGGAAAAACAAGAAAGCCAGGCTAGCAGACAGCACAGAAGGAGGTGACGTCACCAAGCCAAAGTCGAGAGCGCTGGCTGGAGAGACCAGCAAAAACAACCGCGCAGGCGCCAATAGAAGCTTGGCGTCTGCGGAGTTGAGTAATGACAGTGGCAACTTGAACGGCGCTGTTGTTGAGATGGAACCACCGGGTGGTGGTACAGCGGCGTCACCTGGTTGAAGCATTCCAACGAGCAGGAGTGGGTGGCTCTCACCTAAGTGTAATAGCAAGTTTCTTTGAGGAGGACACCTTGTTGGTAGACGGTGAACAGGGTGTATTGGAGATTAAGCAAAATGTGGGAACTCCGCAAGGAGACCTGCTGAGCTGCGTCTCGTTTACACTTTTCCTTGCTGACCTCGTCGGTTACGTCCGACAGGAGTACAAAAAAGCCGTGGTGGTGATGTATGCAGATGATATCGTGGTCGCTCATCGCGACCTAGGTGCCATCAAGCGCATTACCTGTATGATAGAGGCGTTTCTTGTCTCGAAGGAACTTGAGATAAACACCAGGAAGACCAAAGCCATGAAATTCAGGCGTGAAGGTCGATTGGCTGCCAGAGACGTTATACGTTGCTGCGGCCAACCATTGGAGTTTGTTAACTATTTCCAGTATCTTGGCCTTCGGGTTCATTATACGGGAGCGACGTTCACAGCGCATATAAACGAAACCGTACGGAAAGCACTTGTCTCTCTTTACGGGGAAATAGGCAATGTTCGAAAACTGTCCGTTTTCTTAGCAGGAAGGCTTTTCATGCTTATGATTGTTCCGGGGCTGATGTATGGCCTTGACAGGGTGTGGAACCACCTCCCACTGGCGAATTTTAACCAGCTTGAGAAGTGTTTCTCATTATATATGAAGCGAGTGCTTTGCTTGTCTATTCGAGTAAGGAGCCGCTTTGTGTATCTCAAGTCAGGTTGTCCACCGGCTACTGAAACAATCCGACTAAGGCTGAAGATGCCGCGTACAGTACCATACGAATGTTTCATTTCTGAATGGGAAGTCGAACAGGCCAGACGGGAGGTCGGTGGTTTGGACGTTTTCAATGCCGTGCACCTTTGGTCTGGTGCATGGTTGTCACTACCTGGTATGTTCAAGCGCAGCCTTTCACGAGGAGTACGAGTTGTGCACCTGCCGGTTCTTCCTGCAGAGGTTTGCCAAGTACCATGCAGTGAAATGCACAGCGCTGGACAAAACATCGTTGCACTACTTCTCTCGCCGAAAGCGTGAAGAAGATAGAGTATTATGAAGAAACATCTTGAACTGTATATTATACTAAATGAGTGAAATAAAGATAATTGAATTGAATTGAAAAAAATACCCGCTTATACTCTCTCTCTATGCGTCCCTGATATAAAAGGTTGACATGTATTTTTTTGGTATGCATGTCAGGCAAATCATATATTCATTCATGCAACTATAATAATCGTTTGCATATTAATGGATTCAGCGCAGAGCGCATTGCCTCGTTTACCGTGTAGACTCTAATAATTCGGAGTTTACTCAGTAGCGTCCGTCAAACAGCATTCCACGTGAGTATTCAATATACGCCGGAAACTTAAAAATCGTCTCTTCTTCTACAGTAACTGGCTCCACCAGAGGCTTTGGAGCGTTTCTAAGCTAGGGTAGGCGCGAAATTCAGGCACTAACATTGCACGAAGAACCTGACCTAACTGATAAAGCTCGAAATTGACGAATGCATATGCAGGAAAGAACTTAACAAAAGTTATGTTTCGGTGGTGAATATTAAGTATTACAAAGATACTAAAACACATACAGTACTCCTATATGCATCCCGGAATCACATGAAATATATAACTTTATGTTTCTTAAATGTCTAGCTAATCATTTTTAATATCTAGCGAAATCACCTATGATTGATTGATTCATTTATTATTCGCTTGGCATGTATTCCTAAATACACATGTCACCCTATATATGAAGACTGCTCGTTTTACAAAACGTGTTCTTCAATTTTGAACGTAGAGTTTTATACAAGTTTTTAAAGCCATGTAGATAATTCTGCATAGCGGTTTTTGGAAATCTAAAGTGTGATATTACACGTTTATTCTGACTTTTGCGCCATAAAATATACCTGTCTCGACGTATCGCCCAGAATCGCAAATGCGCCAAAGTTAACATTATTCATAATTGTCATAAAATCTAGATAGCATATCACACAGTCTGTCTATGAATCTTCTGATTGACTTCCGCGCCAAACACTGTGCCAAGTAGGAAAAGTTTCCTCATGAGGTTTGGGTTGGATCAATAGCATTGCTATCCTATAGGGCATCTTTGTCTATAAAACGCTGGCTTGGTCTGTTAAACCAACACAAACGCGTTAACAGAAAATGCTTTGCAACAGTTGCGCTGTACATAGAGTTGGTCTCTACTAAGGTAAGTGAGTTCTGTCGGCTATGCGATAGTAGTTATGGTTGCTTGCTATGAATGACAATGGCATGCACAGGCGTCTTCTTCTAGCTGGCACCAATAGAGCAGGTCCCGTTGGTGAAATGGTCTAACGTTCGATTAGTAGTTGCTGTAGTAGTGTCGGACCCAAAAAACATTTTGGCCGCCAAATATCTCTATCCACAACTACAAAGTGTCGACCCTTGAGAATATAGCGTAGGAAACCACCATATTTTGAGGATCAAAGGATATATATATATATATAGAGAGAGAGAGAGAGAGAGAATCATAAAGCTCGTTATAGTAAATATTTTTGTCCAATGGAACATGGACTCTAAGAAGTTTTGTTTCGGAGTTAAAATTATGTTACTAAAATAGCACATTACCATATATTTGGTACTCAAAGTTATAGTCGTGAAATGCGCAATTGCCTGAATAGTCGCAGGTTTATGATTTAGAGGTGTTGGATGTGAATGCTAGGAAAATACCATAATTTTTACGATTTTTTTTTAAACGTTTATGTCGCATCTTCTGACCGGCATTATATGTTCTTCAGAGGAAGCAGACTTTTCTGAGAACACAACGTGCGCTTAGTTTTAATATAGGATAACTTGTTGTCCTGCCATTGCACAATCTGTGCTCTTATGTCGGGCAATAACATCAATGTCACGGATTTTAGTAATATCGTCCTCCATCAAAAACAATACTTCTTAGAGACCACGTTTCATTAGAAAAATAATTACTTTAATATATATATATATATATATATATATATAGTACGTTGCCAGGCACACCGCTGCACGGGGCTTCAAGTTATCCTTCAAGGCCAAATGCAAGATATGCCTCTTTGGCCCTACCCTTGAAGCCCCCAAAATACAGTCACTCCGAAACCTCCTGCCTGGCTGCAAGCTTACCGTCAAGGACGATCTGGAGCTACTGGGCGTGCCAATTTGCCCCAAGGGGCTCTCAACAGCAATAGAGCGTTGGAGATTGAAACTAGAAAATGCCGCCGCACGTCTTCCTCTTCTGGGAGCTCATCGGGGAAGACTAATCCACCTTCTTTAAGGGGTTGATTTATCTAATCGAACCGACGAGTTGCAAAGGATCAACTACTTAACACTGTCTACCCTCGAGTCCTTGCTGAATACATCTCTACCGCCTAGCGCGCGAGAACAGGCATTGCTACCCGTTTCGAAGGGGGGCCTCGGAGTACCAAATTTACTGACCTTGGCCGGGCCTGCTATAGTCTCGTCGATGCTAAGCGCGGAAAACAGGGCAATCCCTCTTTTAGACTCAGCGGGAGTCGATCAGTTTAAAAATTGCTTAGCTTATCTTCAAGAGAACTTTAAGGCGCGCTGTGGAGGCCTGCAAAACGTACTATCCCAGCGTGACTGGAGTTCCCCTCTGCACGACGAGGTACAACGACGTCTCTTTAATGAAGCTGCCGAGGACACAGCCAGAGCTCGCTTAAACGCCGTATCCGCCAAGGATTCAGGGGCCTGGTTATACGCACTTCCCAGTGCCCCCATAGGTACCATTCTTGATGACGAGTCGACTCGCATAGCAGTAGACCTACGACTAGGGGCAGACATAGTTAGCCCTCATCGGTGCCAATGTGGTCACCCCGTCGATAAATTAGGACATCACGGTTTATCGTGCATTATTAGTGCAGGACGACGCTCGAGACATGCCGCTATTAATGAGACTTTCAGCAGAGCCCTTAGGTCGTGCGGCCGTCCGTGTATTCTTGAACCCCCAGGCCTCTGCGCGGAGGACGGCAAACGCCCAGATGGTATGACACTTACACCATTCAAACGAGGCAAAATGCTTGGGATGCAACCGTTACCGACTCCTTAGCTCCTTCTATGGTCGGTGGCGGCGCATCCGAAGCTTGTTGACAAGTTGAGAAAATACTCATAAATCGGCTATCCCCACGAAGTTTGCCCTCTCGCGTTTGAAACCCTGGGTGCCCCTGGCGTTCGGACTAAGCTGCTGATCCGCAAAGTCGGTACCTTGTTAAACCTGTCATCCGGTGATAACAGGTCGTCGTCCGTTTTTAAACAACATCTGGATCTTGACATACAACGTGGAAACGCTGCTTCCGTTCGGGGCACACTCCTGAAATGGTCTCGCCCTGGCCTCATCGAAACGGACACGTGGCAGTCACAATGCGCGCCTACTAGGCGCATTGGCTTAACTGGTCTATTGTGATGTGTGTAACATATACCTAATGTATTATACGGAAAATAAACTTTTATTATATATAGTTATCCTGACTGTGGGCCAGGCGGTTTCTAAACTGGCCAGCTCTCGTTGTGTCAATTAGGGGGGACAGCAACGCCTAAAATTAAATACATATTGTAAGACCAAAAAGTTGGATTATGACACCTTGTGAAAATAGAATCGACTGTCTACCAATTTTGTGGTGAAATAAATGCTGAATTAAATTGACTTGAACAATTGTGGCAGGAATTGGCAGGCCAGTAACTTAGCAATGCCTATTGCCCTGCGCTAGGTGGGGATATGAGCTTAGAAGGGACTCGAGGATAGACACTGTCTACATGTTTAGCTTTTTCAAGTCGTCGACTTAATTAGATATGTTAACCTCTCAAGGACGAGAAAGGGGACCTGAGTAAAAAAATCCCTGAGGGGCTTTATAACGATGTAGATGAGTGACAGCATGTTCCACTTTTGACCCTTAGCGCTCATTCGGTGCCTTCGAGATAATGCAGCTTTCTTGCAGTTAAATGGAGGTATCCATGTGGTTATATCTTGGAGGTAGCCTCATGGATAGAACCAAAGAGGTATATTTTGCATTGAGCCTGATCTAGTTCCACATTGTAAATCACACCGAGGTCAAGGAACGGTCCAATGTTCTCGGCTACTGTGCGAACGCTGCCTCTAATAGGCGATCGCCATAATACCGGAATGTAAGCGGGTTCCTGAAGGAATCGACCGGATCCTTGATACCCAAACAAAATAGAGGTGGTGCTAAAGAATCTCCCTGCTGCAACCAGGTAACGGACAAAATCACTTGCTCAGGTAGAACCAGGTGGAAATGATGCCGAAATGCCAATCCGAGATGCAACGACTTTCAATAGGCAACTTCTGCAGTTAAAAGTGTTTTTAAACTCAAAGTTCACAAGAAACCCTGGAGGCTCGCGAATCCAAATTAGTGTGCACCAGTGTCATCAGAAATAACGGCTTTGTTGTAATTGCATTCGATCTTCGCGGCCAGCCTACCCACCACAGACGAACACGCAATGCGGCGTTCCATTGTGTTTTTTCTGAAGGACGATTAGTCTTGCGCCAAATATTAACGGTTGAAGGAGAAAGCGGCGCTCCAAAAAAGAATGCCTACAACATTTGCGTGCAGCGACGCCGTCGAGGAGACGGGGAAAACTGTCAATTAACTCACGGGGTCACAAAAGTCTAGCCCTACAGGGAGCTCCTGAGGAAGCTCTTCATAGCCGCCTAAATGTCTTCCTTTTAAGTGGAAAATGGCAGAGGCCCTCTGGCTCTAAATGTCGGCCACTCTAGGTCCTCGGAAGCTGATGTTTTAGAGGGAAAGATTTTCTCGCAACGCCTCTATGTCCGTCGCATTTTAGATAGAGCGTGTCGTACATTGTCCACTATCGATAGCAGCTGTAACAGCGGCTTCAAGTGAGACAGTCCGAGGGAGGTGCCTTTGAAGCCGGACACGACCTGCGTCGCTTTGCGAGGACGCCTGATGGGCGTTTTGATTCGGCGGTGCCGTACAACGGGAGTACTCCGGCGAGGCCGTTCCGTATATCTCCCGCTTTTTCTGGTGGCGACTGCCGGAGCCGGAGTAGTAGCTTTAAGGTAGGATAATCGAAGTATAATTAAAACTGAAACGACTCATCTTAAGATTACTTTCTACTTTTTTTGAAGAATCTGTGTGTCTGCTTATATATATATATATATATATATATATATACAACGTCTATACAATTTCACCTCAATTATCTCTTCGAAAATGAAGCTCATTAAGCTATACTACAACAATTTATATAGTTAAAAAAAGTTTGGTGGGCACGTGATCTCTTAGATGATAGATGTTTCGTTGCCACCTTGTTAAGCGACCTGACGCCCCTGTACTTTTTCTGTGGGATTTTTTTGACGAGCAAGGTGTTTGCCAGCAGACCCGCAACCATAGGCGAACTGAAGGAAAGTAATGGCGGGAAACTTCAAAAATAATGGTTAAGATATGCCAAAATGTTATCAAACATGGTTAATTTCAAATAGAAAACGCCGAAATGTCCTGAGGCGGCTATTTTTCTGGTATTATCTTTCAAACTGGATGACACACAAGCTATTTTCTAAATAAAAAGTCGAACATTGACCCTATCTAATTTACTTTGACATTTTTCAAAATGTCAGGCCGAACCTGATGTTTATGTATATATATATATATATATATATATATATATATATATATATATATATATATATATATATATATATAAATGTATATATATATATATGTGTGTGTGTGCTTTTAAAAGTTTTTTCGCTATGTATTTACGTGAAGTTGACAGACAGAGTAGCTGAACAATGATCAAGCACAATTCATAATTATTCTGTAGCATTTTTACAGTCATAATGTTAGAGTTGGTTTTCCAGCATTTGAGAAGTACATTCGTTCACTACTGTCTTAAAGAAGGAAAACAACTAATCGGCATGCAGCAGTACAACGCACGAACAGGGCGCAGTTAATCTCTAGTCAAAGGCACCCCAAGGACCAACCAAGGTGAAATATGTGTCGCGTTCGTTCTCTTCAGACCATTCCGAGGGGTCGAGAGAGCTCACCGCATACGACATGGATCTAATGACTGGCGGTCATCAGCGCTTATGTCCTGCCTATGTTTGCGAAATAATATTAATGCCACCGCTAAGCCGCTTGGTGCTGCGGTGGCACTCATCCGACAGAGCGCGTGTCACCCACGCCCTTTTTTAATCTTTTTTCTATCGTTATTAACGCGCGCCAGGAGAATAAGAAGAAAAGAAAAAGAAGAAGAAGAAGATAAAGGGAAAAGGAGATAGGAAACGCGTACAATTTGTTTGCTCCACACACCGTGCGGAACGAGAATGACAGGAAAGGAGAGATAGGAGAAAGAAAGAAAGACAGAGAGGAAAGTGAGGAAAAGGAAGATAGAGTGCAGACTGTTAAAAAGCGTCCTCATCTGCTGCTGCTGCTCCTCGTCAGTCGTTCAAACCGCTTGACTTTGATACGGGCCGCCGTCCTTGAGCCGCCGCCGCGTCCGTCCTGCTGAAGAATGTGCGCAGCGAGTAACAATGCGGCGAGGAACAGGCGGTGCTGATGGTGCTCGAGGGCAGCTCGGACGCTGTTGAACAGCGCTGCGTAGCGGTGGTCAGATCAGGTCGGGTCAAGCCAGCTCTCGCAGGAAGATAAACCGAGAACGTGCGTACGGACGGACAGATGCAGAGAAGAAGAAGACGACAGGACATGATGACGAAGCACCATTAGGCCATCAATAGCGGTTTGATGTCCTGCGGGCAAAGGGCAGAAAAAGCAGCAGCAGCAGAGACGGCAGTGAGCAGAAACTGACTGACTCGAAAGCCGCACGACGTGCGGTTAGCGCCGGCGCGTCTTGGACGCCGGTGGCCTCGGTGCGCGTTATAACCTGGCCTGACCACCGCTTTAACCTGCGCGGACCTGTGACGACACGATAGGCCCTGCAAGCAGGAGTCCGGAGTGAATGTTAATATTACCATTAGTATAAATGATGATCATGAAGAAGAAGCAGAAGAACGTACGCAAGAAAGGTTTTCGACGGTGGCTGGCTGGCTGGCCGGTCGGTCTGCTTTTTACGCCAGTCCGCGGTGCCTACGACCACCACCCGCACTATTGACGCGACGTCACAACTACCGACGTAGCGGCGTTCCGAAACAGATCCGAAATTCCAAACCTAATGGTTGGTCGTCTTGCCGCGTCCGACCGCGGTGTTCAACAACGACCGACCAATGCTGATCCTCACTTACACGGCAACTGGCACTGCAGCGACATGTGCGAGCTAATATATATATATATATATATATATATATATATATATTTATCTAATACAAGTCGGCGAAAAGATAATTTTTCCAAAGGAACAAGGGGCGAGAATGTTATTCAAAAATGGCTAATTGAACGTGAAAGCCAAGAATATATAAGAATTGCAACGATTTAAATGCTTGTGAATTATCTTCAAAATAACATTTGCTCTGTTTTAATGTAGAATGTAATTCAGCAGATGCACATTTCTCCAAACATGCAGGTATGATTGGTTTGTCGATAGGGTTATTGGGGCTCTTACAATCGCAGATTTAGTGGATAATGTCAGGATACAAAGCTTATTACAACAACTTTTGGTAATTTCGCTTTCACTCCAAAAGGTGAACCCAAAGTTTGTTGGACGAATTCTAGCAAACCCTGTATACTCGTATAAAGTTAAATCCTATTATGAATCCAAGTGGAGGGACAATTGCCTCCCGAGAACGTGTGCACTAGGGATATTACTCTATTGCTTATATAGAGTTGGTTGGAACCACTTTATATATATATATATATATATATATATATGTATATATATATATATATATATATTATATATATATATATATATATATATATATATATATATATATATATATATATATATATATATATATATATATATATATGTATATATATATATATATCATGACCATATCCTATTTATATATGTACTGACCCTTGTGTCTGTGATATCATGGCCATATTCTATTTATATATATACATAAGCATACATGGTAATATGAACACAAACTTGATGATTTTGTTTTCTTGATCTGCATATACGCCCAGCATATACAGTGCTCATCAGCATATACGTATATCAGCATATACAGTGCCTCCGCACCCTCCATACATCCACCCCCGAACGCCTACCACTAAGCAGTTATGGCTGAACTTCGTACCGAGTTTTAGCTTGTTCGCTGTTCTAACCTAATATTGTTTCGTCGCGAAGACGGATACGGACGTCTCCAAACGCTAGCTCCTATACGAAACGCTTTGGCTGTTACTCCCATAGTAGGTATTTGGCAAAGTAAGTTACTCCCATAGTAGGCATTTGGCAAAGTAAGCACGATAAAGTTCACAAGCGACTGGGACTACTTTAGGTGTATAAAGTTGCTGTAGTCGTCTGTTCGTGTTTAGGTTAGTCGCAACATCGGCGTTTGGTTTGTTATGGTTTTAGCCGTAGTTGACAAAGCGGCTATATATACAATATAAAGCGTGGCTAGAAGTCTCTGAATTTTATTGGACAGGTCGTGTCTAAATGACTGAAAGTAGCTAGTTACAGAGAGACATGAAACCGTAGTTGCACAGCTCTTTGCCCGCAGCGCGAAAATGATTGACTCAATGCTAAACAAAATGATTTTATTTTAGGCATATAAGTAGTTCAACGTATCGACGTGAGTTAAAAAAATGGAGCAAAAATAGTTTTGAGTGGTTATCAAGCATTTTTATTTCGGAGGTTGGAATGCGACCCAAATGAAAACTGAGTTAGACAAGGTGTACGGTGACTCTGCGCTATGTTTTGCCACTGTTTCCAACTGGATTAATGAGTTAAAAAGAGGTCGCAGGAGCACCGAGGATGAACTACGTTCATGACGCCCAAAAACGGCAACTGATTAGGAAAACGTGGAAAAAGTGCGGGAACTCGTTGCCGCAGATAAGCCAGTGAACATTAGGGAGATAGCGGAGGCCTGGGGATCAGTTTGGGTAGTGTGCATTTCATCCTGCGCGAAAACTTGAAGATGAAAAAGCTCAGAGCAAAATAGAGGCCGCATTTGCTCAACCAAGGCCAAAAAGACGCGCGTGTTTCCGCTTCATAGTGAAATTTGACTGAGATGTCGAAAAATCCGTCGAATTTTTGGCGCACATTCGTGACCGTCGATGAAAGCTGGGCTCCATCACTACACTCCCGAGACCCAAAAAGCATCTCGCCAATGGTGTGCACCTGGTGAATGACCTCCGAAGAGGGTGCGGACAACGGCATCGGCCGGAAAGATGATGGCTACGGCTTTTTGAGACCAACGAGGAATAATTCTGGCCGACTACCTTGAGAGCGGTAAAACAATCACGGGAGAATATTATGCAAGACTGTTGGACTGCCTGAAGCAAGCACTCATCGTGAAACGGCCCGCTTTGCAGAAGAAGGTTGTCCTGTTTCAGCAGGACAATGCTCCTGCACACAAGTCGCTGCAAGCATCGGCAAAACTGGTCCAACTGAGGTTCGAACTTATTGAACAACTTTCCTATTCTCTAGACCTGGCCCCCTCTGATTATTTCCTCTTCGGACATTTGAGGAATACTCTCGGTGAACAGCGTTTCTCCAGCAATGAAGAGGTTAAGCTTGCTGTCAAGGCCTATTTTCAGTTTAAAGACGCGGAATTCTACTCAAGAGGTATCAATGCTCTGAAATCTCGGTGGGAAAAGTGTATTGAGCTTCTCGGGGAGTATATCGAATAAGAAAAAATTAAAAACATGATTTGGAAAATTCTTGGTTTTCATTTTAAGAACTTGTTGAACTACCTGTATATGCTCCGCAAGTTAGGTGTGTCACACTGCTGCACTTGCTTGCACCGCCTTGCAGTAGTTGAAACTCGCCTAATGAAGCAGCCAACTGGTTCTTCCAACCTGAATGCCATCAAACATGTGTGAGCTGAAACGACTTGTTTACATTTAGAGTTTAAATAAACAGTACATTTGTGCTAAAACAAAAATGTTTTTTTTTAAATTGTGATATAGCTTTTTCAGCATGTTTTACTTAAACATTTAATACTTTGAAAAACACATGTTTTGAAGCCACTCGAATTGTTCCGAATTTTGAATGGGATAGCGATGTTCAGCCTGGTGTCACTCTTATGAGTACAACATATACCAAAAGTAAAACAAGTAGGCGATCTCTTTCCCAGGGGGTTAGTGTTTTAGCGTCCGGCCTGTGCACTATGTAGTGTACGGAAGTGCCTAGAGATCCTCCACGGGATAAGTCGCTGATGTATCGCTTGCGTGCGATAAACGGAGAAACCATGTTGCTGGCCTGGCGTGTTGTCGTTTTACTTTCCACGAACATCTTGTTAAATAGACGTGGGTTCTGTCACAGCTGGAGCAGCATCCTCTCGTCAAGCTCCTCGAGCACGTCAATTTTGTAGGAAATGTCGACATGGCACTGGTCAACACAAAATAAGGCCCTACTTTTTTACGTAAGTCGACATGAGACAAACTTCATTATTTAATATAATCGCCGATCACACTTAAAGTTTTTTTTTTTAATTTTAATTCGGGGTCTAAACCACATATAAGCCCGTGTCAAAAAGTGCTTATCTATTTTTACGTTTCCTTGCCAGCAGTTGTGAGTGAGTGTAAACTGGCATGTCAACATAGACTCGCTCACAACTTGTGACAAGTCAACCGAATCTCGCTCAATCACTCCCAACAAATAGTAGTCCAATAGATTGAAATCGGGGCTTTTCGGCAAAAAAAGACGAGTAAGGCTCACTGCTTTGCGCTTGAGAGTAGAGACACGCAAGTGGGATCGAGAAGTATGCAGAAGTTTCTAAGCCTGAAACCCATTTCAGAAAGGTAGGCCTTATGCGATCAAGTACCACTGGATGCGAGGGATACTTAGTTTCGCCCGCAGTAGCTGAATGCCGTATGGACCAATTGGTGCTATTTTCATATCAAAAAAGCTTAGCGCTTCCTTGAATGAAAGTATCTAAAAGTTTTCGGGCTGACCCTCAACCAAGATTTAACGTCTAAGGAACTGTGTTTCACATTGCTTCATGGACGGCCTCCCCCCCCCCCATAAATACAAATGTGCAACGGTGGGGCTCGAACCCGCATAGCACCTACGTGTCTCCTCCGGTTGCGAGGCGAAGACTTAATCCACAACGCCACCGGACTCGACTGGATGAAAGTATCTACGAGCCCTTAAGTGTCGTTGATGCAACTATTGCTTCACATGACCTTTTGTCAATGTGCGTAGCAAAGGTGTTGACTGACAGGGTCAGTGTGATGCCTAGGTATGGAAATCAGTAGTGGTTTCGTTTTCCAACACAGCGGTCGGGTTTGGTGGAGCTCTCGGAAAAGATTGCAAAATCTTAGTACAGAGCAGTTGTCAGCCCGGTTTCTGTTGTCAGTCAACCGAAAAGTGGTCTAGAGCACCCCTGTGCATCTGCCACTTGTGCCCCAGTTATTAATTTGTGACTCAGTTGCGAGACATTCCATATGTCAGTTGTGCGGCCAGGAAAATCAGCTGTGCGGTGCAAGTAGTGCTGGTGCTGCTACAGTGAGACGGCCGGCGTAGTGTACGACTGTTATCGTGTCAGTAATCGTCATCAGTCCGGCTAACTGTCACTGTGTCACCGTGAAGTGTCATCATCGTCATCGTCGTCGTCGCTCTCGTCGCATTCATTGTTTATACCGATATGCGCAAGAGCGCTTAGTTATTATTATTATTTTTTTTGGTTGCCGATAATATCGGCGCAGGTGTATTTAGTCAAGCGGTCCGGTAGCTAAGTAGCTAACACCCCTGCCTATGAAAACGATTTCCAGGGTTCAAATCCTGGGAGTGATTTTTTTTTTTTTAATATTATTAATATTAATTTTATTAAGGGTGTTTCACGCAAACAGCGAGATGTTTTTGAGCCGTACCCCTCCGTGCAAGGAGCCGGACAAGGGGCAGGGCATTCTGCCAGATAAAGGGCAGGGAGCCCAGCCAGATAAGGACAAGGGCGCTGATTTGGGCAAAAACCAGGATCCACAGCCGGACAAGGAACATGGCGATGAGCCAGTAGCAGTGGAGGATGCTGACTCTGAACTAGAACTAGAGAAGGAAGACAAGAAAGATCCACTTTTGTGCCAATTGGCCAAAATGATGGGGCTGATCGAAGACATGTACAAGGTCACTTCAAGTACCAAGAACATGCAAATCGTACTCAAGAATTCAATGGAACAGTTAAGGTTCTTAACAAAAGATGTAATACGGAAAGAAAAAGCAAGACGTTCCGAGGAACGGAAACAAGCTGCGAAGAAACAGACCGGCAAAGACAGTCGACAGATAAAAGGCATAAACGACTTGATCGCGCGTTGCGAAACCGCAGATGACCTAAAAGACCTCTTATCGAGGGAATGGCCAGAGGGTGCGTACAACAACGTCTCCTACCTCAAAGCAAGCATTCTAAGGGAGAGTCCTCTTCGGATCCTTATTTCCCGGGAGGAAGACTCGGCCGACTCCGTCACTTGGAGAAATATGGCAAACCAGTTCCAAGGAATAGCCGGGGAACAGGGTAAAAATATCGGTATGGTGCTCTCGCGAATAATTCAAGAGACGGGTGACGATGGGCTTCCCAGTGCACGTGCGTTAGTGGCGATCCGTCTGCTAAAGGACTCTACGCAGTGGTATGATGGCGTTATGATTGAGAAAGCGGTCGCAAAGGCAATAGAGATCCAAGAAAAATACGAAGCGCTGCACGAGACGGGGCCTATCTCTTGCTATATGACGAGCCAGGGAGAAGCCAAAGCGATCAATAAGCTCCTTGAATTAATTGCACGAAAGCGCAACGTTCAGATTGCGGTCACCCAAGGGAGAAACAAGAAGAGAGACAAAACGCAACAGGCGAGAAGAGCCATGAGGGCACCAAGCGGCACCTCGATTCTTCTTCAACGGGAGAAAGGTGTCTCTTACGCTGACACGCTCAAGCGTCTCGGCAGCACGGTCGACCCGACAGAATACAACGTCAAGGTTACAAGGGTCCAACGTTTAGCTAGCGGTGACATGCGATTGACAGTTGCAGAAACCGCAGAGGGTGCCACCGAGTCTTTCTTAGAGGCCTTTACGACCAAGGGGGTGCACAGGCCTCCCGGGATATATCAACACTGCGCAGGTTTATAATAAGAGACTTGCTTGAAGGAACGACGCAAGAAGATGTTGAGCACGCGCTAAGGCAGATTGTAGGCAGTGGTGCCCCGCTTGTGGTTGAGAAGCCTTAAAAGGGGTTCCGTGACCGATGGTCGGCCGTGGTTCGGCTAAACCACACCGACACCGCGAAGCTGGCGGAGACAGGAAAAGTCCAAATTGGTTGGGCGTCTTGCCCAATTTCCGAGTGGGTTAATGTGCCCACATGCCAGAGATGCCAAAGAGTTGGGCACCAGGCACGGACATGCACGTTTGAGTTGGTGGCAACCAAACGCTGCCACAAATGCGGCGAACTGGGTCACGTCTCAAATGGATGCACAAAGGACCCCTCGTGCTATAACTGTGGAGTTGCCGGACACGCTGCCAACTCCTCCGCATGCCCAAACTACTGGGCTAAAATAACAGAGGCCAGGCGCGAACGAGACGGCGCGGGCCTAGTCTCCGCGCCTCGGGTTACCGTCGCAGCTCTCCGAGACCCGACTGCCCATCCGAAATCCCCACCGAACAACGCCCAAGATGACCCAGATCACACAGTAAACGCGCCTGCTGAAGATGACGAGGGTTTTAGACAACCCTCGCGAAAGAGGACTATACGGTCACCGCCAGTGGACCAACGGGCTGCTAAGTCTCAAAATTCCAATGACGAAACTTAAAGTAATTCAAGTAAACTGCAATAGAAGTCGATCATCCCACCTAATGCTAGATGAGATTGCGACGAGAAGAGGAACGGCTATCTCTCTTATAAGTGAGCCAAACGTTAAACTGGCTGAAAGAAACCTATCAACATGGGTGGTAGACGACCGTAGAAACACGTGTATAATTCAAAACACGTTAAACTGCTACCGAGAAACCGGCAGAGGTGCGGCTTCATCTTTCTCGTGGATTGACATAGACGGGATTGGCCGCTTTTACTCATGTTATAGCAGCCCTAACGGAACGCTCGAGGACCTCGTAGGAATGCTACAAGACATGGAGTGGTCAGCTAAGAGCTGCTCACTGCCACTGGTAGTTTTTTCTGGAGATTTTAATGCTGCTTCAACCACTTGGGGGTCTACCAACACTAACAGAAGAGGTACAGTGCTGCTAGAATGGCTAGCGGCGGGGGACATGGTTGTCCTGAACAAGGGCTCGAATCCTACCTTCCACCGCCGGGGAATGGAATCGCACATAGACCTGACAATCTGCAAACGCAAGCATGCTTTTAAAATTTTAAACTGGACCGTACTGCTTGACGAAGAAAATCTTAGCGACCACTACTGTATAGAATATGACGTCAGTAAAACAACCACTTTAACACCCTCTCCGTTTTTAACAAGGACACCGAAGTGAAAGCCGCAAGATAACAAAACGCTCCGGGCCAAGCTGACAAAGTTTTTAGACTCAAGAGGAAAACCCCAGTGCGCCCAGGACTCGCAAAAAATTCTGCAAGAGGTCTGTAGCGAGCCGTTCAAAGACCGCGGACACTCTATGCGCTACCGGTTAGTCTTACCAAAATACTGGTGGAACGAGGAAATTGCGTTGGCCCGTAGACGCTGCATCTGGGCCAGAAGAAAAGCCACCAGGGCAAGGCGCAGCAACATAGATGAGGCTTGTGACGTACACCTTTATTGTGATTTTAAGCGCCTCAGGGCTTGTCTACGCAAAGCTATAATGGAGAGCAAATATCGCTGCTGGAGGGAGTTCTTATCAGAGCTAGAGGAGGACCCATGGGGCCGGCCCTACAAGCTGATACGTGGCGTACCAGGAATCAGAAAAAAGGCAAATCTTTCCCCTGATGAACGTGTCCGAGTAATTAACAAGCTTTTCTCTCAACATCCTCCATTCGACCGGTTATTGTATGAAGTAGTAACGGCCGAGGATTACGTCCCAGAGGTGACCCCGGCAGAGGTACTCTCTGCGGGGGAAGATTGAAGGCCGGTAAGGCACCAGGCCCAGATGGCATTCCGGTCTCGGCCACGAAAGTACTCTTTAAATAATTTCCTGACGTAGTGGCCACTGTAGCCACCCAAATACTCCGCAGCGGCTCCTTCCCCATGGCCTGGAAGAAAGCGGATCTGGTACTCATCCCGAAAGGGATTGACTCCTATAGGCCAATCTGCCTGGTCAGCACGCTAGCCAAAGGCATAGAATCAATATTAGAGTCCCGCGTGCGGTGCTTTGCAGAAGAGCACGGCCTCCTCTCGCCAACACAATACGGATTCCGGAAGGGCCGATCAGTCCTATCAGCGATAGAGCAGGTGGTTACTAAGGCGGAAGCCCTGCGCCAGTCCCCGCCTCGTACTAGAGGCTTGCTACTGGTTGTTTTGCTGGACGTTAAAAACGCATTCAACAGCCTGCCCTGGAAGGTAATCTTGGACACACTACTCAAGAAGGGAGTCCCGCCCTACCTGCGCCGAGCAATCTCGTCCTACCTGAGCGAGAGGCGCATAGTCAGTGAGGGTTTCGAGTTCGACATGACGGCCGGGGTTCCCCAGGGCTCGATCCTAGGACCCCTTCTATGGAACCTGGCGTACGATGACGTCTTACGTTTAGACGACCTTCCAGGGGACACTGAACTGCTGGCATATGCGGACGACCTCGCAGTTGTGGTCCAGGCCCGCTCACCCCAGCAACTAGAACTGAGAGCTAATGACGCCCTGGCTGAGATCGCTGGCTGGATGAAGGGGGTTGGCCTGACACTGGCGCCGAATAAAAGCGAGGGCATCCTCCTAATCGGGCCAAGGAAGCGCACCTCCTTGAAACTAATCCTAGACGACCAGGAGATCAAGATTGTCAACACCGCCCGCTATCTTGGAATGCACCTAGACAGGGGACTACGGGGCACACCTCACATACGTCTTGCAGCAGAAAAGGCTACTAAGGTCTCACACAAGATAGCCCGGCTGATGCCAAACAACTATGGCCCACGGGAGTCAAGAAGACGCCTTATTATGTCGGTAGCTGAGTCCATAGTTTTATTTGCAGCTCCGGTGTGGCCGTCAACCACACTGTCTACAGCCAACAATAGGGCAACGCTGCGCAAAGCCCAAAGAGTGGCTGCTCTGCGTATCACGATGGCCTATAGAACAGTCAGCACAGCGGTCATTCTTGTTCTGGCTAGCACAGTCCCCTGGGACCTAAAAGCAAATGAACGACGCCGCTTATGGGAAGACCCGAAAAAGGAAAAGGCGGAGGAAAGGAATATCACACTTGACATTTGGCAGGTCGAATGGGATTCCATTCAGGACGGAGCGCCCGGGTACCGGGTAAGGACTCTGATCCCGGATATCAGGGCCTGGATGTACCGGCCGGGTGGCGAGTTGACGTTCTACATCACTCAGGTCGTTACAGGACACGGTGATTTCCAGTCATACTTGTTCAGAATTGGGAAAACCACATCTCCTTTCTGCAAGTACTGCCAAAGCGAACCAGAGGATACGCCTGAACATACAATTTTGTGGTGCCCGGAATGGGCCGCTCAGCGTGCGGGTCTACCTAGGGCTGAAGACGGCACCCTTGGAACGATCATACAGCTTATGATTAAGTCACGCGACGACTGGACTAGCATTGCAAGCATTATGGAAAACATCATGCGCGCCAAGGAGAAGAAAAACCGTTACTGTACGACATCATCCCGCGGGGCATCCCGGGATAGCTAAATGCTTAAACTACTCTCCCCCTTCGATCGTTTGAAGTTATGCTTATGCAGTTCCCGATCGATTGGGGGATTAGGACATGACTGGTTTTTAGTGGGTTGGAGCCCCACACTACCGGCCCACACTTGCAGACGAGTTTCCTGCGGTGGTGTCCGTGTGTGCGTACCGCATTTCCCAATTAGTCCTATAAAAAAAAAAGTATGGAAATCTGTCTACACACTTTAGCTCCTTTCCATATAGATTGAGCAAGTCATTATCTCCTAGCTGGCCTTCGTGTCTGAATTTCATGCCTTCCGTTTTTCCCGTATTGATATCAAGGCTGACTTTTGACATACAAGCTGCCAACGTAGCTAGGCACCTGTTTGAGGTGGAACCTGCTATTGCTGTAGAGTGCAAGATTTGCCGCGTATATGATAATGTTTAAGATCGGATGTCGGTTCTACTTGCGTTTCGCTTGGTCTGCGATGATATGCAGCGCAGAGGGCTAGGGTTGTCACGCTACGGGAAACCGGTTGTCTAATCTATACATGGGTGCTCTGCTATCCCGTCGTTTCAAATTATTTGATTGGCTTGCAATGTGTTTTTCATGGGATAGCTCATTCGCCCAAACAGACCACTGTATTGGAGTCAATGAAAGCAGACTCGAACTTGCGTGTATGCGATCATTTTGCTTGAAGATCTTTGCGACTAGATCTGCTAAGCGTTATGAACATACTCAGACTAAATAGATTACTTTAAGTCGCTTCTTATTTTCGCCCAAGTGCAAACATGGCTCACATTAGCCAAATTGAAAGAACTTGATGAGTTCAAAGGTATGTTCCTAAAGAGAGCATTTGGTCAACTAAAGAAAGCCTTTTACTTAATTTAAACGCACAGCTCTTGGGGGAATACCCATGCGCAAGAAGGCCTTTACGCTAGAAAAAAACCTGCTGTGGACCTAACGGGATCGGAGAGGCACGGTGATGCACGCTGAGCTGCTGCAAAACAAGGATCCGTCTAGCAGTCAGAAGTACGATCAGCAGCTCCATAGTTTGAAGCAGGTAATCGTTGAAAAGCGCCCTAAACTGTGCAATTAGGGTTGCGTACTATTCGAATTGGTATTGACATTGCTATATTCTAGACTACTTGGGAAAGTAGGAGGAGACGTTTAGAGGACATCAAAAGCTACCGTTTTTTGTATTATTATAATAGGAAACTTAGAATATAATAGAAATAGAATAGAAAACGCCTTTATTTACCGAATAAAGGGTGGAAATAAGACTAGGTAAGCAATGACGCTTCAGAAGCCGCCTTGTCGTGCGATTCTCTGGCTACACGCCAGGCGAACTAACTATTGATTGTGGTAAGTCTTGCCATACATTTTGGTAAAAACATTATTTGACTTCTGCGATTGTTCGTTGTCACGTCGAAACTTTCTGACTAACCTATGTACACATATACGTGCTATGAATAAACGATCAAAGTAGTTGGTTTAGTTTTATGAGGTTATTATTAACATTTGTTAAGTATTGGTATAACTATATAGAGTATGAAGACTTTTGAAATCTGCGTAACTCCACGTCCCACATATACGGTCCGCCCCCACTTGTCAGTGTGTGGCATTCGTGTAAGCCCTACATATGCATATACGTTTATATGTGTACTTGTACGTACATACATTACTTGTACACACGTGGGCATATGTTCATTGCATTGACGGCAGATATTATGCTCGTGAACAGTCGAATGGCCTCACGTTTAAATTGTCGCTTGTATCTGCTGCTTCGGAGCATGCTATAAGGTTGTAAAATTCTTATTGGCAAGATCGCAGAGCTCCCAATTTCAAGAAGATGTCTCGTCGTAACGTCAACGCTAAAATCATCTCAGTTGACTGTCTCCTACAACAAACATGTCTCACGACTGGTAACGCAACAGATTTGGCCCGTTGTTGCGTTGTGAGCATTAGCTGTTTGGCGAATGCGATACGACGTGCAAAAACGCTCAAAAGCCGACGTCAAACAACGTTGCCTCAGTACCAGGCAACCGAACCACTTGCAAATGTAGTGCGTCAAGGGCAGGTAGAAAGTGCGTGACGTATGCCAACTTTTTCACCCATGCGGGCCAAGATGTAATAGCAGCCACAACTACAGCCGCAACAGCACAGCAACCAAACGTACAATGTGCAATCTATCTGCATACAATGATGCTGCTCGCTACAGGTGACGGGCACGGTGACGTTTGTACAGGAAACGAGGGTTGCCTAGCAAATAAATTCGCTCCTTTGCCTTCGCCTCGTGCTGCGGAACGTGGCGGAAATAAACGTTTTAGTGTTACACAGTACAACGCCAGCGTAGACAATTGAGCGGCGCATCTCGGCTCCTACAATATGTGTATATATATATATATATATATATATATATATATATATATATATATATACATACATTGCCATATCTAGACGGGTGCGCAAGGGCCCTTTTTTGTAGAACTGTAGTGTACTTTGTTGGCACTACCAATGCTCTCTGTCTGTCATTCCGCTATAGCTAAAGAACACAAGGAAATGCGGATTAGACGCGGTCGTTACGCAAACAGAGCGGAGAGATTATATACGACGACAGCAAATAGAATAAAAACTACGTAATGAAACAAGACACAGTCTGTAAACAGACGCAAATAAAGTACAGACTATGATGTAATGAAAGGTTTTTCCACATTTTTTTGCTACCATAATAAAATACTTATGTGACAAAAACCGCGTTACTAATATATGCGGCGTAAAATTTAGCGGGTATATATATATACATATATATATATATATATATATATATTCAATTGGTAAGCATGCGGACCGGTAGCGCATAGCACAAATGCACCGGGCGTAGGCCGAGGATGCTGAAGCGATCTTGCGTTTCTCCAATCAGACGAGGGCTAGGCTACATTGCGGCAGAGTGCGGGCGTTTAGCGGCGTCAACTCTTACTCTGACGTGAGCATTGAAGTCAGAAACTCACAGCTCGACAGCCAGCAGCCTCAACCCGTCACTCATGCTGTCCCATAGCACTGCGACCTCGTTTGTTTATTCATTCGATCGCCCGCCAGTTGGATCCTGCGATGTGCAGCGAAGACTCGTTCCGTTCTCAGTCATCGCTGTGCTGATTTCCCTCCAACGGTTTTCTCATTCTTGCCCAGGTTCAGATGGTGGCGGTCGCGCCGGCTAGGGCAGTGATTAAAGCAGCAGCGGGGATACTTCTGGAAGGGGCCGTTACTTCGTTACTCATATATATTAAATATTAAATATAAATTTATATATATTCGTGTTCGTTATCTCATTGCAACAACTAAACTCCAACCCTAATGTGTAAATCATATGAAATCGTTGCTGTGTTTTTGTTGTTTGAGGTTTATATCATACCGTTGAAATATATATATATATATATATATATATAGGAAAACAAACAAATAGATAGTGGGATTCAGAACATTTAGCTCAAGAAGGTAACAAGCGTTATTCTGTAACATTGAAACTTAAAAGCCTTTTGCAAATTAGAAGTCAATATATAAGATATGATTGAGGTTTTTCTTTACCTTCGAAAGTGTGAAAATGGGAGAACGGATAGAACAACCAACTCGTTTCTCGTCTGCGTCATCAACAACTAGTTTGGATGGTGAAAAAATGAGTTACCACATTAATTTCACATCGGACAAGTCTGCAGAGAATGCTGGCATTCTTTTAAAATCTGCTACCGATTCTGGTGGAATTCGGAATCGTGGAATTTCCATGAAATTGAAAACCTGGGTATGCGTATAGTATTAAGTGTGATCTTTAGTTAAGCCTATCGCACGCTGTACTAAACAAAACGTACAGCTCCTGTAAATGACTGCTGCAATCATACGGAGACAGCCAGCTGTATGCATATTTTGACGTACGAATGTGCATGTTTCTAACAACAATCGTATTATCAATACGTTGTTACATTTGTTGGCGTTCGCAACGTTATAAATGTACCGCATATATATATATATATATATATATATATATGTTAGGTTGACCCATAAGTCCGTCCCGAAAGTGGCGTGCGTATTACACCGTGGAATTCGTTCGAATATCTAACTTACGTAAACTGTAACGTTCAAGTGAAGATGGTAGAATTAAATGTGCGTTTCCGGCATTTAATGCAAATTTCTACCCGGAAAGGAATGAATGCACCCCAGTCGTAACTGAGATATGTAACGTGTATGGCGGAGAGGCACTAACAGATAGGACAGTTCAAAAGTGATATCTCCGGTTTTGAAACGGCAACTTCGACGCCAACGTCCGAGACCGGCCCGAACGCCCTATGACAGTGGACACGGCCGCATTAACAGCAGTGGTTGAGCGAAACCCACACCTCTCGCTGCGTGAGATATTAGCCTTTGTTTATGTACCATACACTTCCGTTCAAAGGCACCTTCATGCCAAGGGATTAGTCAGCAAGTTGAATGTATAGATACCGCATACGCTCAGCAATTGTCAACTGGAGAAGCGTGTGCTAGGGTCAGATCAGCTCCTAAAAAAGAACGAGAATCGCCCCTTTCTCCACACCATGATGACATGGAATGAAAAGTGGATACTCTATATATACACTTTTCAGGCCAACCCTCAGCCAAGATTTAACGTCCACGGGACTGCTTTTCGCAATGCTTCATAGACCGATCCCCATAAATACAAATGTGCAACGGTGGGGCTCGAACCCGCGCGCCTATGTGTCTTCTCCGGTCGCGAGGCGCAGGCGGAATGCACCACGCCACCGGGCTCGACAAGTGGATACTCTGTAAAAACGATTCAGCAGAAGGACGTGGCTTAAAAAGGGAGTGAGCCCCAAGCAACTGCCAAGCCTTAGACCCTACAAAAGGAAAGTGACGTTACGTGTTTGATGGGATGCGAAGGGGTGATTTTTTATGAGCTGTTAGAAACAAATGAAACGATCAATACGATAAATTACTATTATGAACTGGACAGTTTGAAGAGGCTAGTTGATCAAAAGCGGCCGGAATTAGCGAACAGACGAGGAATGACTTTTTACCACGCCATATATTTGCTTACTACCAAGAAGTTATGGAATTTGGAAGAGGAATTTTGCCACATCTTGCGTATAGGCCTGACCTTGCTCCGTCGGATTGCCATCCGTTTCGATCTCTTTAAAATGGGTAAACTAAAAAATTGGAACGGACTTAGGGATCAACCCAATATATATATATATATATATATATATATATATATATATACAGAGAGAGAAAGATAAGATAATAATCAATGACCTTATAGCATTCATATAACTTGACATCATGTAACGAGCACGTTGAGGTAAACACTTAGAATAAACATCTTAGTCTCGAATTTAACAGAATTATTCAACTTATTATGCCCTTACCAAAGAAGGATTCCCGCTGAATGGAAAATAGTACTCTGCTTCCTATTTTTAAGCGCAAAGAAGCGTACCCGCATATCTACGGCGAAATAGCTCCCACGAGCGTGTTATGCAAGACAAACGTATCATTCATTGTAAAGCGGTTATACGAAAAGACGGAACGCAAAACTCCCTGGGAGCTGTGTGGATTTCTATCTGACCGTTCTACTTAAAACGCAGTAGAAGTCGATATTCGTTATGTCAGCAACCGTCAGGCGAATAAACAACTGATATATGCCACGCTTATTAACTTAACATATGATTTAAATGTATGCGATAAAATTGCCTTTAAAAAATGAGACAATTTTATATAACACATACTGAACCAAAAGTTCGCCATAATTGGATAACGGCAATTAGTAATCAGAAATTGGCAATCCACAGCTGGCAAGCAAGTACATGAGGCGACTTCTCACCGTGCGAGAAAGACAGAGAACCCGCTTGATATATGTGGTAATATATCTCGCCAGCTGAGCAACTATATAATGGACCCTAAGGTCCAAGTATGGAAAAGTGTTTACAAACTCCAACTCTTGACCTTCACAAAAAATTACAATTATGTTTATTTCACTCAAATTGAGTATAGTAAATATTTGAAATGTTTTTTCATGAAGATCTATCTTCTTCACGCTTCTGACGAGAGAAGTAGTGCAACAATGTTCGGTCCTTCACAAAAAAATAAGATATGTCAGTGGCAGTCTGCTAACACGCACGGCAAAACTTAATTGCTTTTCTTTTTCGTGAATCGATTTATTTAGAGGTTTTTGTTGTGAATATAAGTTTCTACCGTGTCAGCGCTCGCACATGGCGTTCTAAGACAGCGATTAGCATAGCGAATGGCTGACAGCTAAGTTGGTTTCCTTGCGGGGCCTTCTCATTTTGTTTCAGCTTTAGCGTGTATTCCACGTGTCTACAGGCAGTCTTCAGAAAAGAAGCTAGAAAGCACAAGCAGAAAAAGACCACCCACTCGAGCATGCCTAAACGAGTTGACTAATAAGTGGCGGGTGGCTTTCCTAAAGGTTTTGGCCCTTTGATATCTTCGTAAGTGTGCGTTCCGATATGGTGCCTCAAAAGCAATTCGGATCATTGCATTGTGGAAAATGTAACGCTCAACGGTGGCACATCGCTCGATGTGAAGTTATATATATATATATATATATATATATATATATATACAGAAAAAAACATCGCTCTATGTAGACATATAGAAGGAACATCACTTGCATCCATGAATAGGTACATCCTAGCTGCAAAACCAATTTATTTGCGAGATCATGTGTATGTTGAGAAATTTAAAGGTACTCATGTATGGTCAATACATGTTAAGCGAGGGCAAGTTTATTGGAAAAAATTAAACAAATAGTAAAAATGAAAGATATCTAGAGAGTTGTGTGATCTTTACCACCTCTAACAGTGTACAAAGGAGATACCGCTGACGAAAGTGATGTAGAAAAGCTGTAATGTAAGTGTGTATATTGTAAATGCTAGTTACTATATTTATGCGGCATGGTTTTTGTACTGTACAGACATCAAGGCGTGTGTTTTCGCCGAGGCGTGTGATGTTCCGACCCGGTATATCATTAATATTTCGTTTCTTAACAAACATTGCAATACTACTGTGTCCTTCTCATGTGCTATTGCCCACAGACCTGTCGAATAATGTTTTCTTATTCCATCTCTGTATAGGATATAGTGCAATCCCCACGGAAGTGGAGCGAACACACCTTACGTTATCTTCCATGGCGACCAGGAGGCCTTGTGTGGCTCACCGCAGCTGCAATTGAGGTCCAGGTCTGCATTGCTTAAAATGCTGACTCTCCTTAGTGGCAAATATAAAGCACGACCCGATCGTACAATTGCTTATGTATGCTCGTATGAAATAAGATATATCGGCCCTCTGAAGCAGCACCAGCATCATAGGCCGTCTGTTTGTAGTATGGCAACAACCAACGTACTAATAAGAATGTACAGTACAGTAGCAATACGCATGCATATATGTACATTTAAATGTGTGCACAAAAAAGTCTTTTCGGATTGGCACTTGCGCGGCTTTCACAGCGCCCGCCCCGGCGCCTAGGCATAGATCAATGGCTCACTCTTTGTTGTCTTCATGCGAAAAAGAGCGGGGAATCTGCTGGTCTCAACCATTTTGAAATCTGTTTAGCCGTTTGTTCGTAAAAGTGCTGCAAAATGGAGGCAGAAAAATGACAAATTCGGGCAATTTTACTCCATGAGTTTAAAAATGGACTGAGTGCAACGCAGGCTCACAAAAAGTTGTTCAAATCGTTTGGAGATGCCTGTTGTACAGACAGAATGTGCCAACAGTGGTTTGAGAAGTTCCGAAATGGAAAAAAAACAAGGTTTTATTGTGTAATTGGTGGAATGTGGGCGGAATAGTGCACTATGAACTTTTACCGCGTAACCAGACGATTAATACGGCCACGTACTGTCAACAACTCGAAAAGGTTCACGAAAAATTAAAGCAGTCGTACCCTGCACTAATTTTAAGGAAGGGTGTCCTGTTCCACCAAGAGAACGCAAGGCCCCACGTGAGTAGGGAGACCCTTTCGACAATTTCCCAGCTAAAATGGGAACTTTTGGAACATTCACCGTATTCCCCCGACTTAGCACAATCAGATTACCACCTATTCAGATCGATGCAAAAAATGTTAAGTGGTAAAAAAATTCACTTCTATCGAACACGTGCGTTCTGGACTAGAAGCATATCTTGGATTGTTTTTGGAAATTTGGAAGATTCTTTAGGAATCGAAAACCTTGTAAATCGTTGGGCAGAGGTTGTATCTTCCGGCGGAGAGTATATAAATCAATAATAAGACCTCCCGTGTCTCCTATATATGTGTTTTCTTTATAGCGCCAAAACAGAAAAGACTTTTTTGTAGCCCTAATATATACATACATATGGACACGAATCATATTACATATTACCATATCATTAAGTAAACCGTCATCATAATTATCATGATTATCGCCAATCGTGTGGGATGGCGATAAGCAGTATTGCATAAAATCGCCGTCTATAATGATTGCAGCCATTACAACCCACGCTACCGGTCGTAATAACGGAGATTACCACCACAACGACTACTCTTGCTGCTAGCACCGGCGGTAGCGCACATTTTTACAATGTCCGCAAATATTCCGCAGGACCCCGAAAGATCTGAACGCTTGCAAACTCCGGCAGGGGAGCGGGGGGAGGGTAGATCGTAGAAATGGGGATGGAAAAGGCGTGGCAGACAACAGTATAGCAGGACATCGAGAGCGTGGCCCGCCGCCCACAGGCCTCTCTGCGATATGAGCTCTTGTGATAGTTTCAATGGCTCCCTTATGCGCCACGTGCCGGCCGGTCATGCCACCCACTTACAGTAGCAGGAACAGCAGGAAGCGTAGTGGCGGCACGTTGCGTGTCATCCTTGCCGAAAGGTAGCGGCACGAGTTCGAGCAATGAAGCTACGGAGGCTATCTACTGGGGCGGCGATCATGATCGCCGCCCCACCTTCGATGCTATCTTCGCCACCACCACCACAACCACGGCTCGTACGATGACGACGACGACCGCTGGGCTTCAAAGATTAAGTCGGATTTTCACAAGCCGCTTGCTGTTCAGTGTGGCGTGCATCACCGTTTGCCTTATGCCGTCGGACATTGTTTGGGAGGAGCACGAGACGATCGTGCAGGAAGAAAAGAACAAAGCAAGGGCAAGGTATGGAAGCATGGAAGAGCATGAGGAGAGGCGGAAACTTCAAGGGAGAAACCGAGGAGAGAAAGGAATAGCGAGGGATAAACCGAGGAGAGGAATAGCGAGGGTGGAAAAAGTCAGTCGACGAAAAAGAGAGAAAAGCAGAAGCTTTTACCTTTGTGGTCGTCTCGCAATGGAACCTTGGTCCGGTAGTCGTGTAGTGGTGGAGGTGAGCCTGTGCGGTGATTGAGAGTTCGGCAGCTGGCTAGCCGGCGACCGTACCGTGCAGAGGACTATTGGAGCGGACGCACGAAGGGATCGGGCCGACGAATGGCCAAACCAGCAGATGGGGCAGCATACCTTGCCAGCCGATCAAAGGATTACAACATCGAGGGATTACCGGCATTAGATGAGGCAGGCATGCAGGCCCGCTGCGACTGCCATCACACGCTACTCCTCCATCTTCTCGTTGTGGCGCGGCGACCTTGCGGGACCCTTGACTTCTGGCAGCGCTGGCAGAGATGAAATGGAAATCTAGAAAATATCAGGGCGATACCCTGGCGTGGTTTTCGATATATATATATATATACATATGGTGTTCAAAACGTATCGCGACTTTTGTGTTTTTTCAAAAATTATTCATTTATTCATGAATATCTATGTTGTCCCCTTCAAAGTAATCCCCATGAGATATTATACACTTGTGCCAACGGTTTTTCCAATCTTCGAAGCACTTCAAAAAACCATTTTTTTTTATCTTGTTCAGCTCCTCCTTCGATGCCGTCTTTATCTTGTCAAGCGTAGCGTAACGTCGTCCTTTCATGGGCCTCTTCAGTTTAGGGAACAAGAAAAAGTCACAGGAGGCCAGATCTGGGGAATACGGTGGCTGCGGCATCATTAGTGTGTTGTTTTTGGCCAAAAACTCGCGCACAAGCAACGATGTGTGAGCAGGGGCGTTATCGTGGTGCAAAAGCCAATTTTTGTTCTTCCACAAATCCGGGCGTTTCTGGCGGATTGCTTCGCGCAAATTGCGCATAACTTGCAGGTAATATTCCTTATTGACCGTTCTACCCTGTGGCAAGAACTCATGATGCACCACGCCCCTGCAATCGAAGAAAACTGTCAGCAAAACTTTCACATTCGACCGAACTTGGCGCGCTTTTTTCGGTCTTGGTTCGTGCGGCAGCTTCCATTGAGATGATTGAGCTTTGGTTTCCACGTCATAACCATAAACCCACGATTCGTCACCAGTTATGACCCTCTGGAGCAAATTTGGGTCGTCGCGGACAGAGTCCAACATCTCATTAGCAATGTTCATGCGATGCTGTTTTTGGTCGCAATTGAGCAATTTTGGTACGAATTTCGCGGCGACCCGTCTCATGCCCAAATCATTGATAAAAATCGAATGGCACGAGCCAATCGATATGTTTAGGTCCTCAGCAACTTCTCTAACGGTGATTCGACGATTGGCCAATACCATTTTCTCCACTTCATTAATTTTTTCGTCTGTTGTTGAAGTGCTCGGGCGTCCGGCACGCTCTTCGTCGTTCACATCTTCTCGGCCTTCTGAGAACATTTTGTACCACCGATAAACGTTGCTTCGGTCCAAGGTAGCTTCTCCGTATGCCACAGTCAACATTCGGAATGCATCCGCGCACTTAATTTCGTTTTTCACACAAAATTTGATACAGGTTCTTTGATCCATTTTTTGATTAGGTAAAAATCGAAGACGATCCAAAACACGTGCAAGCAAAGCAGCTGTCAACAATTAAGTGAACATTCAAAATGGCCGAGCTTGTCGGCATAAGTGAGAGACATGAGTACCAACATAACGCCACAAAAAATCGAAATTCGAATATACGTAACCCGCGAAAATTCAAAAGTCGCGATAACGATTGAACACACCTCGTATATATATGCATATATATAGGTAGCCACTTGGAGCCAAGAACGATATATACGCGTACATTAGGACTCGTTTGGCTCTGAGTGAAGTGTACTTCCACTATGGGCCGTTTACCTGGTTGTTATCTGCCATTTAGGATAGGACAGTCGCCACGTATACAGGGTGTACATAGTGCATGGTTATCACTACCTGGTATATTCAACGCCGTCGTCTTTTACGAGGAGTATGAGTTATGCACCTGCCGGTTCTGCCTGCAGAGGTGTGCCGAGTACCACGTAGTGGACTGCACAGCCCTAGAGCACAAATCGATGCACCTTCCTCCCGCCGGAAGCCTAAAGTAGATAGAGCATTATGAAGAAACGCTTATCGAACTGTATATTATACTAAATTTGAGTGAAATAGACATACATACATTGAATAAAATAAACACGCATGTAGACATTAGTATATTTAAGTTTTGAAATTTAGGGGTGAACTATGACTCTAGTTAGTATTTTACCTGAGTTATTATGCACAGATAAATCATCTTAAAAATACGTTGCTGTAATTACTACAAAATAGAGATGCAAGCTGTGTATACAGCGCGTCTACTACCGTTTGCAAGTGACGCGATTAAAAACGCCTATAGGACCCACTTGTTCGCACGGTAGTACTGCCTCCGGATGGTTTAATAAAAATCCCCGTTTGGCATTGGCTTTAACACGCACGCCATGCATCGCTGAACGTCTGGAACCGAATCGAAAACATGACCCTTCAATTTGGTCTTCTTTTGAAAACAGAAAGTAGTCTGCAAATGTTAAGTAGGGCGAATAGGGGGTCTGAACTAGTAATTTTTTCGTCAAAGACTTCTTGACAGTAATTGCTTTGTGAATGGGAGCACGGTCGTAAAGAAGAATCCAGTCATTGAATTTCATGACTTGTACAACTGACACAACTTTGTCCACTTGCACACGGCACAAGCTGACAAACTGCACTGCACCTAGATATTTTACATTGATCGTGATCTTGTTCGGTACTTGACGCGCTCGAGAGTCGCACAAATCACATAAAAAAAAAAAAAAAAAAAAAATATATATATATATATATATATATATATATATATATTAGGTAATTGGTTTGTAGTGCCTTTATTCAGCCTAGCATCGAGTTGCCAAGGCTAGTTAACTGAATCAAAGTCACTAAATAGAGTAGTACTAACGCAAATAAAACATGCTCTTAATTGTGGGCCTCAAAATGTATTCGAAGCAGGTTAGAGGTTTCATCTGCGGTAATGCAAAGGATGATGACCCTGAATGAGAGTTCAGTTCACAGTAATAAGGGGGCCTCCTTGAAGGATGAAAGGTTTACTTAGTTATTGTAGTTCATTATTGTTGTTGCTATTGCTGCTGCTGGTGCCGCCATTGATGCTGCAACTGCTGGCCGATCTAGGGATGGTCATACAATGCAGATAGATAAAAACTGGGTACTATTGCCTTAAAAGATATAATATGACAATCGTGAGCATATGCGATTTAGCGTGTAAGATTGCTGAGCGGTGTTATATTTCATGTTATATAATGCCTGTTGAGGTTGCTCGATATCACAAGCAGACCACCGCAAATTGCAGCTAGGCGAGCAAGAGCTTACCTGTAATCTCTACTAGCATGGCAAGACCTAGATGTAGCAGGTCAGATACGCGCGTCTGAATAGCCCCATCCTGAAACAGGCGGTACAGGCAAATCGTGTTGTCGCAAGACGTGTGCGCTGCGTCATGGAGCAGAGCGGGCGCTCAAACCAAGTCGATTTTATATCATCAGGGTACGTCTCTGGTGCTATTGCCTAATCAGCGAATCGTAGCTGATACACCAGGATCGGTATTCATCATCGTTGCATAGCCAGAACAGTACGCTAGCCTGCTGCTGTTGCCACGGTTGACGAGATAGAGATCGAGCTAGAAGACCAAGCTTGCATACAGATCAATAGCCAATAGTTAGTCTCTCGGCGTCTATCGATGCGGCGATTTTCTGTTCGGAGCAATCAAAGCTGCCAGGTCGTGTAAGCCTTCAATAGCCCCATTCTTAATTAGATCTCGTTTACAAGGTTTGTTGTTTATTGAAAAGCAACCAACATGCTGCCGGCTGAGTGTCCCTCTTTGAGCGACTACGCAACGGTAGACTCTAAACAAATTTCAAAATGTACCTTGAAAAGCATGTTTGTGTAAACACACATATATATATATATATATATATATATATATATATATGAACGCTACGCCTCTTCTTTGAGCAGCAACCAGCCAATAACCTGGTTGAGGCCAATGCGTAGGTTCACCAGTGAGTTCACCCGGGGGTTGCCCGCTGTCGGCGCCGTCGCCGGTTCACCGGTGACTAACTTGCAGTCAGATGATGGCAGCTGTCTGATAACCGTTAGGGCCGTTTTCTCATGCGGGAAACGTGGACGTATCCGGCCTGCGTCGCCGTATATGTAGTGTTTGTCGGCCGAGCGAGCTGGGCAAAGAAAAATGCAACTTAGCAAAGGAGCAAACTGGCAGGCGCGGAAATAGCGAGTGCACGTGATGGAATCCCTTGCTCGAAATCTTTTTGATCGATGATTTTAGCTGGACACGTCAGTCGCAGACGTTGCCACCGTCGACGTCTCAACCTTTTACCCCATCTGCGCCCTTTTCAGCATCCCGTTCCTCTCTCTCTCTCTCTCCCTCTGTCTACCTAACATTCTCTTACTTCCTTAATTTTCCTCTCGTCCACTCGTCCTTCTCCGCTCTCCGATGGTGTTCTCGCTATATCTCCGCTTCCAGGAACACGCGTGTGTTCGTCCTTTTCTCTTCCTCTCTCTCTCCCAGACAATGGCAACAATTTTGCCTTTTGCCTCATCTTTGGGGTGCCCACCCCTTCCTTCTGCTCAAACAGTGTTATCTACACGTGTATTTTCCCCCCCCCCCACCTCTCTTTTTCTCTATCTTTCTTATTCTCTCTGTTCGTCTTCTCTTAGTCTCCGTTTGTCAGCATCTGCCTGTGTCTCGCGCATGCGCGAACTTTTACGCGGGCGCTCGTTTAGCTTCTAGGCTTCGTCGTTGTTCCTTCTTCTTGCATTCTTTACGTTTCTCAATTACTCTTCCTTGCTGGCCTTCCGCCGGCGGCATCCGCCCTTCTTACTATCATCGTCATCATCATCATTATCATCATCATCATTACGATCATCAACATAGATGGTTCCAGCTATGGCTGCTGCTGATGCTGCTGCCACAGTCTTCCATCGGCCGGAAAAGCATACGTATATAATGGACACCGCTATCTCGCCGCCGCTGACTCAGCGGCACCGGCGGCGGCGAGTAGGACCTTGGGAGCGGCAGCTCTAGGTAGCACAAACGACAGAGCCACCACACAGGAGGCTTGCACCGTTGTCGCAAGCCGCCTTCTGCTGCCGCTCTTGCGTCTGGCGCCCTTCAGCGGTGCGCGCGTGTACGAAGACCTGCATCATCTCGTGACTGTATCTGTCGCCGCGTCCGCTCGCGCCTCACTTCTTCGCCCGGCGGTCGGTCGGTCGCTTATCATCACCCCTGCTGTGGCGGCCGTGAGCACGTGCGATACGTTTGGCGTAATCGTCGCCTTCAGCCTCGGCGAAAATTGATATCCAGAACCGTCTCAACTCATAGGTGAGGGGCGCAACGATGAAGATGACAGAGGGGGCAGCACCTGTACGACCATGCACGCATCGAATAATATTAATCGGTTTGAATAAATGCGGAGAATAGGTCGTGTACATATATATAGACATAATATATATTTCCGCGCGAACGTGTGATTACGGAGTCTTTAACCCAGGGTTAGCCCAGTTCAACAATGTGCCCCGAACAGAATATATACAGAACTATATATATATATATATATATATATATATATATATATACATGCTGGCAATCTAGCCGAGACGAGGAAGCTCGCGAAATACGCCTCAATTGGTAATTCACATGAGTTTCAGCCGCTAGCGTTCGAGACTCTAGGCGGCCCAGGCAACGTTACTCGCAAACTTCTCCACATGGTCGGTGAGCAGTTGAAACTTGCAGCCGGAGACAAGAAATCTGCAGGTTTCTTGAGACAGCGTCTAGATCTCGACGTCCAACGCGGGACCGCGGCGTCCGTTTGGGGCACACTGATGAAGTGGTCCGAGCCCACCCTATGCGAAATTGAGTAATATTCCCAGTGCACACGTTCTCGGGAGACAATTGTCGCTTTACTTGCATCCTTAATAAATCAACTTAATTTGCCTATATATATATATATATTCTTTGAAAGAGGCCCGGCCATGCGAAAAAGCTCCCGTGGGCTCGAATGTAGGGCAGGCTTAATGTATGTACTGAAAAAGGCCCAGGAAAAAGATGTATAGCAGTTGCCGTTCCAGCTGATGGTTGGCAGACATGAGGCATGCATCTATTTTACTGTGTTATGTTAACAACTATCAGAGTGAACAACGTCTCGATGTAATGCCAAAGTAATACCGAGCCTGGGGGGTGGGGAGGAATCCGGGTTTAGTGGGTTTGCGAGTCTCACACTAGTCACGCAGGCTGCTAGTGGCGCATGTGCATCATGCATTACCGAAACCTCCCAGAACAAAAAAAAAAAAGAGTGAACAACGTGAACGAACGCGTGGTCAGAGGCTCTCTAACCCGGTGTAGGCAGAAATTAAAGCACCTGCATGAATAGCATACCGTATGCACTTGCTAGGGGTTTAACGGGAGTGTGGTCGGTGAGCGTATAAACTCTGCTGTGTGGCAGCATATCTGCGTCTTACATTGCTCGCATCGTAAGATCAAGATTTGATCCCATTTTTTCACCTATAGTTGTTGTGTATTATAAAGACTCTGTATCAGCGAATAACTCTGAATGCGTGTATATTTCTGAGCGCCTTGCCTCATTTTCTATTTAGCGTTGTAACAAACAAACTAAATGCTGTATTGGGTCCTCGCGATATTATCCATTGCGTTTAATGGTTTGTAAAATATCCTCATACAGAGCATCTTTTTTGGGATTTATCGGGTGCGATGTTCTGTCTCGTTGTTTAATTCATCTGTTTTTCAACTATTTTTTTATTTACCAAGAACTTAAGCAGAGCGTAAAATGCGGTGTTGAAAAAAAACCAGCGTAAATTGCGGTAAAAAGCGCTGAAATGGTGTATAAAATGCAGTTACGTTGAATAAGCAACAAAAAAAAAAAAAAATATTGAAATAATCTAAACGCTACGCTACGCATTTCGTTGGGGTTCTGCCATATAATCCGAATGCATAAGGTAATTGCTCATATGACGCGACATTTGATGCTGAAATGCATAGTTTACCAGGTATGAGCTAAAGAACAATGCGCTTCTTTGGCTGACTCAAAATAGTAAGCACGATTCCTCACATTGCTGGTGTCAATTTGCCTACAACAGGACTGTGCAAGTTTCCCCCGGCAGTTTAGAGACTTTATTTAGAAGAAACCATTGCACCGTAGTTATTGACTAAACCATTTTTTTGGATTTTAATTGGATTTCTCTCTCAAGCTGTCCACACTGTATTAATAAATGAGGCAGTAGTACAGGAAGCCAACGCTGCCTTATGTGTGGATCGCGACACCGCAATAGGCGTTATTTGTCTAAGAAGGCCAAAGAAGTTGATTGATTGCGAATCCCAGCCCTTGAGCGGCAGTTCTTGAAGTCGTGCCCCATGAGTAAATATTTAGAGGCCCGGTCGCATTATTTGCCAGCGCGCTACGTGGTGCATCATGCTGAGCTTTTTACGAGCTTCACCTTTCTGAATATACTTTATTGAGTTATTCGGTAGTTGCTACTTGAAGATTGCGAGTAGGCCATAAAGCCTATCTATATCAATAACGTAATGTGCACAGAGAGGTCAAACCGGAAGCAATAAGATGGTACATTAGACGAGTCGCTGCGGCGGCGTATGTGTAACTAGCGCGCAATACTCCTTGCTTCTCTGGTACTCGATTGCGGACTCGATCTCGGCTGTGGGGGTCTATGTATTTGTTGTGATCGAACATGTCAGGAGCGTATACGTTAGGCAAAAGAAAAAAATGACACACTTTGATGGTGCACTTGGATTCTGTCACAACACGCTGTCACAACGAGTTTTAAAGAAAAACACATAAAAATTCAACATTTCCAAACAAAGCTAGAATTTATACATCTTTAAGAAAATTGTTTTTAATTCTAGACCATCCTCCGTCCTCTACGGGCTTGGAACTCACCGTAAAGCATATCTTCAATACACCGAGGGCCGAAACATATTGAAATATCTAGGGTTTCCCAGGAGTCATAGTGGCAGCACGTCTGCTGACTTTTAGTTGTGTACGGTTTTTTCGTCTATTCTCGATAAGCATCACTTAAATAAAATTTGATCAACAACAGGAATCGAACCTGCGACACCCTGGCAGATGACAACCATGAGTAGCGCACTAATGCCCTAGACCGCGCTGTCACTTCCGAACGAAACTAAAGAAGTTCTACCAAATGGCCAAACAGAGGGTGGGACCTATTATTAAAACCTGAACACAAGTAGCTCGGTGAAAAACCATATATATATATAAGCAAACTCTGAAAAAATATCTTCTTTTGTCGTCTAAAGTATCCTATATAGACACAAAAAATGCTCAGAAAGCTGTTTATTAAAAATAGCCGATATATCAAGCACAACTCTAACCGCTGCAACGATATGGACATTCTCACTACGACATATCTTAGAGAGTGAAAATAGTTTTCACAAGACTGTCTACTACGCCAAGCTATCGACTCGACGCCTTAATTAACGCTGCTAGCGCTCAACGATCTCTAAGAAATCCCAAAACTAAGCACTAATTCATTTTAGAGGATATTTTTTTGCCTTGAGCAAAATAATCTCTAAATCTTCGCCTCTATATAGCCGCCAAGGTTTGCTTAGAGAAATTTTAGCAATATTTACTTTATCTACCTAGCAAACTGTAGGACATGCTGAATCTGGTTAAACCGTTTAATGTCCTCGGTTGTACATAAAACACGTATTTTGAGATTCCGGGGGCAATAGTGTATGACAGGATTTTTGATCCTAGAAAACATATGATATGGTGGACAAAACAATGTTGTATCAAATTATATTGGAAGAGGGTTTTATATATACACTAACAGCAGCCGGACAACCTAGAAGGTCTATAGTCGCTAAGGGGATCCGGCAAGGATGGCGGTTGTCATTAGTGATTTTTTAACGTATATAGAGATAAGCGCGAAGGATTAATAGCACGGGTTTAGGATAGAAGAATTGGGAAAAAGGGTGTATATATCAAGACAGCAGTGCTGCTGTTTGCGGACGATATGGTACCCTACCCTCACGCGAAGTTCAACAATTGTTGAATGCATGTGGGAAAGCAGCGGAGAAACTGGACAGGTGTTTAATTAAAAAAAAACGCAATTTTAGTAATTAATGGGGCTATAGGTAAAATAAAGCTTGTGTGGAATCGGACTATCTAAGTCAACACGTGTATATTGGGGTGACAGTGAGAACAGAGGATGATTATTTTGAGCAACAAGATATATTTCGGAGAAAAAAAGACTGAAAAGGGAAGATATGCAGTAAATTGCAATGGCCCCTGGGGGCTTAATAAAGATATGGTAACAAGGAATATATGGAAGGCCATGTATAGACCAGGATTTAATTTTAGTAATGCCTCTCTGGCTCACAGCGTTAGAAGCAATACAAAGAGAAGTGATCAAATTTGCATTGGCTTTCCGTCTTAATTGCGCCAAAAAGTTGCTCGAGGGGGAAGGCGGGATGTCAAAATGTATACAAAGGAAAGTACAAAGTAAGCGAAGATTTAGTATTAGGAAAGAGGTTACAAATACAAGATGGGTCAACAGGTGCAGCTTGTGAAGATGGCACTAAGGAGCAAAACGAAGTGGGATTGCAGAGTAGAGTTCACAGCTAGGGAGATTGGGTACAATAGTCAGCAATGGGCAAAAACAGGGGTATCGGAGAAAATGGTAAAATTAAGGGTCATTCAAGCTTAGCAAGTATATATGCAATAGAAAAACTGGCGTGGTAGAATAGGTATACGATAATTCAAGAGCGAGTGGGGTATTGGCAGATGACCAGGCAGGTATGTTGGATAGAAGGGTACAACAAGCTAAATATAGGGAGGGGGAAAGGACCAGGTCGATGATACAAAAAAGTTGGTTGTCCCAATGGAAGGCAAATACTCAGTAGGTATTGGAGGAAACACTGGTGATATGGGTGCGTAGGTATTATACATGCCGCCGCTCTACGCGCTCCTGATATAGACGGCTGACATATGTATTTACGCATACATGACAAGCGAATAACAAATCAATTAATCAATAAATCAATTAATTAAAAGTGGGAGTTATTTATAAAGTTCTCGAAATAAAAACAAGCAAATAGAACACAGAATAAGTAAACACAATAAAAAAAAACCTGTTAGGTATATAAAATTCGTTGTAGAAAATAGTATGCCAAAAATAGATGTTCAGACAGGGACAGACAAACAGACTGTCTATGTACCAAGCAAATATTGCATGAAGAGCGTAATTCTGAATTATATTCGCTTGTTGAATTATTGCAATCCATGCAGAAAATCTATGTAAAATAATTCGCATAGGGAATCGCCAAACAATTATTATTTAATTCGAGTTTTAGACGTTTAGAAGCAAAAGTAGTTCTTGGAAGCAAAGCCCCAGGGATTTCCATTCTCAACCTGCTTTTATGTAGGGATCACCTCCATAGCCTTCATCGTGTGTTTCCTATAAAAAAAAGTAAAATTGGACTCGCCAAGTATCAGAGGCGTACTACCAAAAGGATCAAGCACTTGCGGGAATATGGAGTAACATAGGCACCTAAATTCCGCCGCTACATCAAGAGACACTCCAGAACAAATTTGCTATTTTTTTTTGCGTAATCAGCAACTTCTCGCCGTAGATGGACAAGAGCCAGCTTTGTGAAGCGATACCGTCATAAAGCAGTAGCACACATTTAGAGTATAGGTGTTTTTAGATGTGATGATTTCATCTTTTTGATTTTCTTTGATATTTAGTCTACGAACAAGGCCAATCTAGGAGTCTTTTTCCAAGGGGAATGGCACGTGGAATAGTCGATGGTATGATACAGATCCCGCTATTAAAAGACGCATATGTAGTCTTTGCACGGCGGCTAAGCGAACAAGTTCACATGTGTACCCATAAGTAGTGTTTTAGGAACAGCTTTGCTCGCTAAGTAGTCTAATACTTCTGTACGAGCTCTGCAAACAGGAGCAATTTTGGCAGTTGTCCGTTGTACTACGTGATCTGGGTGCTTGCCAATGTAGTTATTGCAGGCAACAGCACATGACTGCTAATCGACTCCTTCACGTTGGGGTTGGACTACGATCTAGGCGGGGGGGGGGGGGTGTTATTTCCAAACAAGCAATGTTCAACACGACCTAACCTTGTGCTTAGGCGTTGAGCGACATTAAACTCGAGCAATTTTAAAGACCGGTTTATTGAGTGCGTTGAGTTTTACTGGTATACTCTTTGCTCTCGAAGTGTTCTAAAGAAAATGATGACGAGCTTCGTGATTTGAGTAACTCAGTAACCTACCTACTCGACACACCAGTAGTTTCCATGTGCCTGCCGGCCCCTTGTAAAGCATCTGAGAAGATGCAGTTAAGAAACGGCTTGGGAATCTGAAGATGGATTTAGTGCTGGAGGCGGAAGGCTGGTCGGCGGGGTGAAGCATAGCAGTCTATTTTTGCAGCCGATGAGCAGCAAGAAGACAAACATGCATCAAAGGCTCGTTAAGGCGTACACACGCGTAAAATGCAAAATACGCGCTCTATAGGTCGCCGCAAACAACCGGGGCGCTTCCTACGTGTCTACGGAGAGCAACTTTTAAATGAACTTTTAAAAAAGGCGAGCGATGCTGTAGTTTGCATCGCCACCGCTGCAAGCACCGCAAACAAGTCACGCCGTAGAACTCAGAGATGAGTATCCTCTAATTCATACGGCAATCATACTACCCTTCGACCGTTAAATGGCACCCGCTCGGAACGGGCCAACTCATGGTGCTACTCTTGCTCACGTCGTTACCGACCAAACGAACCAGTAATCGATGCACTCCTCCTAATCATATGATCATACTTACATATATATATATATATATATATATATATTGAGGATATATCGCTCGCACCGGATCCATAAGAGCGGGGGCTACCATCAAGCAAGGACACGGACAACTGATTCTTAACTTCACGTGACACCTTTTTATTACCATGTTTATTAAGGCGAGCACTGCCGAGTGTGCAAACGTATTGTAAATGATTAATAAATCATCACAATATTTTCTATATACATTGTTTGCAACGAATATGTTCAATTCCTGGAAATTCAGTTTTTATTAAGAATGTAAGTGGAGCGACAATTGTCTCCTGGGGAGCGTATGCACGAGAAGTATGTACATATAAATACATACATATATGTCATCAGTATTATAATAGGCTCATATCCAGTCATGGTCTACTTATAACAGCCAACATATAGGCTGATAATTCTGTGGGTAGTCGCCTGATAACCGCTGGTAGAAACCATGCTGGATTCTGCGGATTATTGGCTGCGTGTGAGCAAATATCCTCGACGAGCGAAAAGGAGCTTGTTGCGCGCACCCCATGCGCACAAGATGAGCTTGTACAGAACAGTCCACAGGATTCTCAGCATACCCTTTGTTCTTCAAACAAAAACAGAGAAAATAGTCTAATGTCGTTCAATCGCAAAATCTCGAATGCGAGTGAATGCCGTTGTTATGCAAGTGTGTGGCTTGTGGTACCTTATCTTAACAGAAGTAGAGTTTTTTGCATCAATTCCATCACAGTTCTGCCACAGACAATTAGAGTTCAAGCTGCGATAAAGCCCGCCATTCACTGTAAAATGAAACAAATAAGGTTCTTTAGACCAGGGGCCGTGTCAGTCTATCGCATCTGGCGCATGTAACGGCTCTTCGTAAATCCGGTGAGGGTTCTTGGTTGCCCAGATTTGACATTTTTATTTATTCACACTTCCATTCAGATAGAACGATGGGCTCGTCGAAAAATATCATTTTCTTCACAAAATCGGCGTCACGCTATATCGTTCCCGAAAGCCCAATTGGCAAAGTTTAGCCGTTCCCAGGTTGAAGTGCACGAAAGACCTAGTTGTTAGGCACGTCGCTGAGCCAACGCTGACATAGCTTCACACTGTCGGCCGCAGCGGCCATATTTTCAGTCGAACGAGCTTTTTCCATGACTTGGCATATCGCGTACTGAACCTGTCATTTGAAACGCTTGCACAAGTTCACGAATGGTGTTCTCACAAAGCAGGTCATGTCGGCTGTGAATTGATACTTATGTATATATTTCGAGATTTAAAAGATAAAACTGCACGAATAGCTCGTCAGCATACCTGTACGTGAGTTTTTCCGTTATTGGTCAATGTTCACAATATCTGCGCATTCTTCCGCTGAGTAACGCTTCATCTGTGGCAACCAACTCTACTTCGCTTACGATCGCAGATAGAGCAGACCTGAACGCGGAAACTTTTAAAGATACCTTCCGAGTTATTCGTACACCCCATACATATATAGCTTAATAGCGTCACATGCAAACAATTCTAACAGCATAACCCAAGACATGTCATTGCGTATATCGAGAGTGGAAAGTACGGTTTCGACTGCGTAAAACAAGCGACAGCGCAACCAAGACCTATCACATGCAGAGATGTTTGAAAGATCGGTACCTAAGCATCGGCAGCTAAAGTATATATATATATTTGAAACTCGTAGAGTGGGGTGTCGTCCTAGTTAACAATTGCTCCATTTTCCGCGTGTTTCACTTTTTCAGGGGCGGAAAATTCATTTTTTGCACCACTTTTTATGCTACAATACTCTCCTTGATCTGTGCCGTTGTATTGGGGGACCATTTGACAGCCGAGTCTTTTCTCGTATGAGCCCTGAGTCGAGGTATTTTAGGGCAGCGCCGCATTTAGTCGCAAATAGACTATGGGCGCGACTACTATCTGCACGATGGATGCCCGCACAGTAAACAGTGAATTATCCCGGTATGGCACAGACAACGCCGCACAGGCCCTGATTGTGTGCGCAGCATAACCTAGCACACCGGCGTCGCAGAGAACGCTTATGTCGGTTGTTGCCTTGCCAATTCTCACAGCATATACGCCTAGAGCTGGTCATGCCCACTTAGCATCTGAACAGCGTAGTATGTCATTGCTTCCTGTGCCTCATACCACTTGCGCATTTTTTGGTAAATGAGCGCGTCTACGCACTTCTCGTGTGTCCAGCAGGCGGGTTGGTCTTCAACTCCTCGACCCAGGCGCCGAGTGTGGCCTCTCGGGCCTCAGTCTACAGTATCTTCCTGTGCAGTCTCCGCGTGGGAGAAGGCATGCAAGAATGAGCAGGACATCTGTGGGGACCGTCCGGTACGCCCAGCAGGCAGTTGCAGGGTTGTAGCCTGGACTTCTTCGTCAAAAGGAATGTCTGCTCAGCGAGCGAACCGGTCTTTAAAAACGGCTTTAAGGCTATTTTGCTCATGCCCCGCGTCCGCCAGGTGCGCCGCGACGCTTGACGTGAGCTCTGGCAGGGGATTTGCTTTTTCCTGCAATAGAGCATTGTCTACATCGTGGACAAGCCAGCGGTCATTTCTGCATCAGCGGTGAATAGTTGCCCGTCAGGGATAACGGAGGACGACCTACAGCTTCGTGCTTGAGAGAAGAGGAGCAAATGACATCGGGTAAGCTCATTGGCTTTTGCGCCCCTCAGACAGTGTTTAACGGGCGTGTATGACATAATAATTTTACCTGAGATTCACATAAACACGCCTGGTCGTTATGACCATGATTCTATCACGCTCAAGATTGCTGATCGACATAAAAGGATTTTCGAAGAATTTGTAGTTGGACCGTGTCGATCTCTTCGTAAGTTTGAGCTGTGCGCTCTCTGCCGTGAATCTTCCTTTTTACTATGTAGGAACCTGGCTCTGTTTCTTCTGCAACCGTGAAATAGGCTGCAATCCGCTCAACTGTTGGTAAACTGAAACCAAGAAAATTTGCAATCTGGGCACATGTCTGTCCGGCGTGGATTGCGCGACCAGTAGCTGCTCTTTGCTTGTATTCTAAAGATGACGTATCCCGTGCCATGATTAACACCTATTTATATAACATAAGTTTTCATCTGCTACCTCCTGAGACGACAAAAATTTGAATCGAAAAGTGCACCAATTCAGACGGTAGATATATATATATACAAATAGGGGCTACAAAAAAGTTTTTTCGGTTTTGTCCGTAAAGAATCATTAAAAAATCCGAAAAAATGTTGTAGACCCAATATAAATATATATATATATATCCCGTAGCCCCCCCCCCCCTTGAATCTTGCTTTGATTGTTTCGTCTACGGCTGATCTGTCTGTGACGCTGCATTGTCAGGGGCAACTGCCCCGGCGGAGTGTAAGCCTAGTCTTAGCTTACTCTAGATTTGTTTAAAAAAAACTTACAGGCTCTGTCGACAACTAAGATTATGCAAGCGACAACAGCAGATCCACACACGATGACGACATCAACTAAAGCAAGTCCACTCAAGGCTAAAGGCAACAGTGCCTGCAAGCGGGCGTCGCTGTGAAGGTCCAGGCTCAGGATCGACATAATTGACTCCAACGTATGATCGTAAAGTGACTCCTATTAGCGTAGCGCTAACCGTGAGGTCCGAATCTCGAAGGTATTTATCAGGTATTTAACCTGGTAGCCATGAATGAAAAGCTAGCCACGAACACTCCTTTATATACATGTATATATACAGATCCTTCTGTACGTAAATATATATACATACATATATAGATCCTTCTGTACGTATATATGTATGTATATATATATATATATACATGCATATATATACATACATATATAATTCCTTCTGTACGTATATATATGTATGTATATATATATATATATATATATATATATATATATATATATATACATGCACGTAGGTTATTCGGTGAGCAATAAAAACACGTAAGAAAATAAAAAAGAAGTATAGATTCATTTATTTTGGTTAACGTCATCTCTTTACAGGTCTGTATATTTGGTCTAGCAATGTTTATTTCGTGGAAAATGTAAACAATCTTATGGTAAAAAGTAACTGCAGACTAATAAAAAAGTTATATGCTGGATAAATAACCTACGACGATCTATATGCACTAGGTGGATAAAAAAGTTCGCAGCATCGCTTGTCTACAATTTCAAAATGCCTCATGACGATTACAGCGCCGGAGAGAGACGTTCGTCGGGCGTAAAAAAAGTAGGTATCATGTGGACTGGTTTCGAATTGCGTTGGAAGCAGATTGCGCAACTGTAACATGTCAGACCGGAGCAGAACGAGTATCGTGCTGCTATTAGATATATTTTGAATGCTTAACTGCAGCGCAAATAAAAGCCAAATTAGATGCAATTTACGAAACTAATGTACCGGCGTTCAATACCATTACCAAATAGATCGCCCTATTTAAAAAAACGTTAATATGGCCACCAAGGATGCACTATATTCCGGACGGCCAACAATAGCTTTAAATGAGAAAAGTGTGGTAGAGGTCTACAATCTCTTGACGACTTACCGCCGATTCAAGCTGTGGGAAATATGGACATTAGCCATGCTGCAGTGTATAACATATTGCATACGGATTTATGTATGAAAAAAATAAGGTAAAGCGGTTACCGAATGAGCTAACAGTTGAGCAAAAACTAACACTCGTGTCAATTTCAGAGAGAAATTTGAAATTTTTTTGTCAAAATCCGCAGCACTTTTCAGGCCGATTCGTGGCCGACAAAACCTAGATCTACCAGTTCACTGCAAATTCCACCAGGAAGTGAACTGCACACGGCAAAAAGGCTTTCCAGCAGGTAGCGAGGCCTATCTCGACCGGAAGGGTTTTGACGGCTGGTTTATAGGATGAAAAGGCATAGGATGAAAAATATCTAATTAATTGACTACCTTTCTACAGAAAAAGCCATAACTGGAGAGTACTGTGCAACACTCTTGGACCAGCTGAAGAAAAGCATTATAATACTACGGCCCGCGATGTAGAAGAGAACTGTGCGGTTTTGCCACGTTGACAATACTCGCGCCCGCCTTTTTTTTTACTGCTGTAACCTCTCAGCATTACTTTGGGGGATTACGGGAATCCAGACGGACATGCGCCACCCCAGCCATGGTGACTAGTCTGGGACTCGCAAACCCAGTAAACCCGCTTCCCCCCCACCCCCAGGGATCGGTAACTGCGTAGGCATTGCTTCAAATCCATGGGAGTGATGTTGCACCAACTCCTACATTCTACTCCAATCTGGCATCATCCATCGTCTCATGTCTGCCTTGGTGCAGCTCAGACGCGTCAGCCAGACCGTTAACGCCTTCCACAGCTCCGCCACCTGGGGATGCGTCAAGAGTCATCGCCTGGAGCGTCCCTGGCTGTCCCTGCCTAATCCCAAGGCTGGTTCGCCTTTGCTGCCTATTTTCCCTGTCACCTACGGGCGCTCCCTCTCGACTGGATCGGGGGCTATTGTTGAAACGAGCTCTCCTGGCAGTTTCCTTGGCCACCTTTAAGGACATGATAAACTCGAAGAAGGCACAGGACTTCCTCCACGCCTTCGCCGAAGTCAGCATGTGTGCTACAACCTTCTTGATCGGCTTTCCTTTTTTTTCGACATCGTCCGTCTCACCCGATCTGCATAACGCGCAGATGTCGACACTCGCCTTGTTAATTTTTACCATGTACGTTTGGAACTGGCCATGCCCGGTCAGCACCTGTGTCGTACCATAAGACAGCTCAACGTAGTTGCAGTCGTACCACGCCTTCAGGTCAGGGATGAGGTCTCTGGTCCAGCTCCCCGCGGGCGGCCTCCGAGGGTCTCCCGGCTGCACTGCGGCCTATTATTCATGCCACCGGGCGATCTAGCGGTTGTTAAGTCTAGATCGCCATCCTTCCATCTTTTGGCCCGTTCACTTGCCAGCAGATCCCATGGCAGCATATTAGACAGGACCAAGAGGACCGTGGTCGACACCGTGCGGTAAGCCCGGCAGACACGAATAGCTACCGGCCGCTGTGACGATCGAAGCGCTCTCCTGTTTCTTTGTGTCCTCAGCGCCATGTCTGCCCACACTGGAGCCGCGTATAGCGCTACCGACTCTGCTATACTGGCCAGCAGGCGCCGCCTGCCTTCTGTGCAGCCGCCGACTCTGGGCATTAACCGCGCCAGGCCGGCCGCGACCTTGTGGGCTTTACCAGCCACATGCTGGATATGCGCCGATCCATTGAGACCTTTGTCGAGCACCACTCCGAGATACTTTGCTGTCCGAGCAAGTTTGACAGGATGGCCGTTTAGACGCAGGCGGATGTTCCGGGTTGTCTTCCTACCTAAGGTACATTGCTTCGGACACGCGCCCGCCTACATGGATCTTCTTGCCATTGCCAAAGTGTGTGACAAAAAGTCGCAAATAGTCGAGCATTACCTATATTCGCCGAGCCTAGCCCCGTGCGACTCTTCCTGCCTGTTCAAAAACCAAACAAGGATCTCTCCGGAAAGAGATATCAGACAGCAACAATGGTGCGATATGCGCCGTAGACAAGTCTGTTTTAAGTAAACGTTTTGTATATTTTGCTCGTGCTATAAAGGCTACTGAAGATCGTTGTACCAGACGTGTGGAGCTTCGAGAGAACTATGCTGAACAATAAAAGGTACGTGATCTTTGGCGTGCAATAATTTGTGCTCTCTGATTGTATCTTTAGCGTCTTGCTAGTTCGGTGATATAAATAGGGAAAACTACAGAGCTTTGTAAAGGAAAACTATAATTATATATATATATATATATATATATATATATATATATGTGTATCCTGTGCGCGCAGATGATTCTCGATCGACCTGCGTGATCTCTTTCTCTAAAATGCGTGTCTGTAGACTAGATACCGTGTACCAAGAAGGCACAAAAGATTAATGTTTAAACGTAAGCGTTTCACGCAAATGAAAGCTACCTCATAACTGTTACTATTTTTCTCATTACATTACATATAACAATATTCTCATATATACACAAAGTACCAAATAATCCATAATGAGAAAAGGGTCATTGAACTAGCTCATATAAGATGTTTTGAAAAGACCCCCCTTCGTTAAACGCCTTATTTTTGTTTTATATTGATGTGATTGGCTGGACATAGATATAAAAAACAATTGCGTTTGCAAGAGGACAAGTTATACGATGGAGAAACTGTACGTGCTAGCTTTCTTGGAGGAAACAACAAATACATCAGAGAGAAAATGCTTATTCCATGAGGACAATTTGGTAGCAAATCGATGATGACTCGATTCGCGATATAGTGACCATAAGCCATAAATTATAAATTAACTATCATTTATAAACAAGACATTTCCGCCACCCTTATACATGCCACATGTGTGTTATACCTATGTGGCTGGCCAGATATTACTTCACAAAATGTGTGATTGCAAGAGCACAATGTGCTCGATTGAGTTCTGTGGCCGTCTTCTTCAAGTCTCGCCAAACTTATATATATATATAAGACTATGTCGCATCTTCTGTGCTCCTATGTCGGGCAAAAACACCAATGTCACAGATTGTAGAAATTTCACTCTCACTCTTAAACAAGACGTCTCTCAGAGACCATGTTCCATTGAACATTTTTTTTTCCGTTAACGAGCTTTACAATACCTGCCGCTGAGAGTCAGCGGCCATGCTGCCACAAAGTCTGTTGGGGAACCCCTAGATATCTTAACATGTCCGGCCCTCGGTGCATTGAAGATATACCTCAAGTTAAGTTCCAAGCTCGTAGATGACGGGGGATGGTCTAGCATTAAAAACTACCTCTTTAAAAATGTTTTTAATTCTATATCGCTTCTGAAATATTTTTGATACACCCTGTATATATATATATATATATATATATATATATATGTATATATATATATATATATATATATATATATATATATATATATATATATATATATATATATATATGTATATATATATTTATATATATATATATATATATGTGTGCAACGTAAGCTAAAACTGCCAAACATGTGTAAAATTAATATATATACATACATCACATATGTTTAGCAGTACTAGCTCAAGTCGCCCTCGCTTTTGTGTGCGCGACGGTATACCCGTGATAACCATTTATAATATGTAAATGTATACATATCCACATTCACACGAGCTGTCCCGTTGTATCACGTTGTTGAGTCAAATTGAGGTTACTGTTGTCTGATTGCCGCTAATTAGTAGTAGTTAGTAATGGTAGCAACAGCGACCCACCGCTGTCAGCCGGCGAATACAATTCAGACTGTCGTTATTTTAAATGTATATCCTAAATGGCCACATAACACCAGTCTACCAGTTTTACAGATAGGAGCCTTTAAAGAAAAAGAGGGGAGCGAGTAGTCCACGCAACGCTTTATAGGAAAAATATAGATTTTCTGTATGTGTATATATACTCGTAGATGTAGAATTCCGTTGTCGCTTCTAGAATTCAGTTGTTCTCTTTGCGTGTAACGTGTGCATCAGCTAGCTGATGTAATGTAAATTATACAAATCCATAACGCATACGTTGCTGGTACCGCCGTTTGTTTCACATAAAGGTGTTGTGCTTTTTTGTTAATCTGCTGTCTATACAGGCAGTCGTGACAGTGTGCAACTTTATGGATGAACTAAGGTTAATGACTAACGGGATAAAATTGTGCCGCGGGTTATTTTCGTTACTAATACACTCGACCTAAAGAGAAAGAGACGTGCATTTGTAGGTTCACTTATCTGGGAATCATAATACCAATGACGGGGGTACGTTTTCGACTGTTTATGGATAATGTACAGGAGGGAGTAAGAAATGCGACGAAGTTAGCTGAGCCGATTATGTGATGTTAACACCACACCGGCAATGATGATAACCACGGCCAGCGCACTAGGCTATGCCTTCATATATAAGGCAGTGGGAAAGAAAACATAAATAGGTACATCCGGGTATGATGACAGATGATGCTCGGCGGAGGGCGGGGAAAATAATAAGAGTTTGACAACAACGTTTGAGACGCGCGACTCCATCACGCTCTGCACCACATCGGTGGTTTTTACACACGAGACCCACGATGAATGGGTGTATTTATGAGGTGCGATAGGTATCCAGAACAGAACGGGGCGTGCGATTTGGTTTATTGCAGAGTTGTCCGAACAAAGATGCAATTCGTTGTTGTAAATATGATATGTCACACGGTCACAGCTTTAATGAATAATTACATGTATCGCATAAACACGATTAAAGAATTGATTAAAAAAATAATTTAAGAAAAGTAGGTGTGCAACCTACGGAGGCATAACACGTGCGTGTGTTCCCTCACGCCGCCGGGTACATGGGCACAGTCACCACGCTGCTCCTCAATTGCTAGCTACACGGTTCTCTCGCTATCCGCACTAAAGATACCCCTGTTGCGCTTACTCCGGTGCAATTCATACGCGGGAGATCTCGTCTATCTTGGCTCTCTACTTAGTCGTGCCACTGGACTGCCTGAGGCCGGGCGGTGAGGCAACAGCGGTACCTTCTGACTGCGATATGTTACTCGCTTACTTTGTAGAGTGCACGTGCTAATCTGGCGCCCGTGGCACCGTGAATACGTGGCTCTTCTGCCGTCGGCCAATTTATCAGCTATCAGGAGCGGCGCGCTTAGTCATAGGCTGTGGTAGACACCGTTGTACTACTGCTAACAGTGTATCACACTGTGCTACATAACGAACTGATTAAGAATGCAACGAATAATTGGCCTACAACCGTCTGCAGCTATAATACAACACGCGCTTCTTCCCTCGCTCCACTGATCACGCGCACGCTTTTCGATCTGCTCACTTTCCTGCTGCGACACTCTGATCATTATGTATGTTATATATACTTGCAGAACCATATTGTATATATATATATACTTTTGTACTCACAGTTATAGTGCCATATTAAAAATAACCATTCAAAATAATATTGATTTCGCTTCAAAACGGGTCTAGCATGTTACGTTAGAGCGATTGTCTCAATAAGGTTTATCCCGCCGGCAGACTGGAACGGAACTCTATTACTTGTGCTTCTGGGTGTACCGAGGAATAGCTTGAGAAAAGTGGCCTTAACTTATCTGGATGAGAGATCTGAAGAGCTGTCGAATGTTTGCAGACCATCAAAACGCCGTACGAGGCAACCGACACGCGCAGAATGAAAAATATGATTGCAGTTCTAAGTGACTGTAGATTGGAAAATAGCCAAATGATAGGTTCAGAGTAAGCAGAGCGTCCAAATACCTATATACAAACTTTGGCGCTGAGAAATCAGATAGATTCAGAGAAAAACGCTCCCCGCGTAACACACGGCCGGCCTTAGCAAACCTCATGACCTTGTCATCATCGTAGTGATTACAAAGCCATTGGCAGCGCAGTAGCTCAAAGTGCTGCAAAGGGTCATGTCGTATCCGTAAAGTATGATGCCTAGTCCTACGTAAAGGGTGACAGTCAGGCTTGCATTGACGTCCCTCCACCAAGCACTTGTTGAATAAGTCAGCCTATAGCGGAAGCAAAGAAGGCTCTCTTGCTCGTTGCGTTTTAAGTCCGATTTAAGGCCCGGCCCTATTTTAACTTGCCCACTAAGAGCTGTCTCTCTGCTATAAAAATGCCTATAAGGGAGGCGGAGTAGGCAAACATATTAATAACTAAAGTCTCTAAAGAATGTAGCTAACGTGAACTCTCAGCAGATTCCCACGCGTAGCTTGCTGAGGGCTAGTCGGATTTGTGCCAGGATGCGTTCTTACGGGACACTGTCCAGTCAAAAATGTAGGTCGCTCAGACGACCGAAATGCTGGGAGGAGGGTGCAGACCTTCTCCAGAACCTGCCCCGTCGAATCCCCACTGCAAGAAAGGGACATGTCCAAGTCGGCCCCTTGCGGACTATTGCTTACCTTCAACCAGTTGGTTGAAAAGCCCAAGAAAAAAATGACTGACTAAATATCTCAAGGGGCTTTGTCTAAGACCCTGAAGCAGTCTGTAAGAAATGCGTTCAAGTATACTTTTAATAGTGAATATGCGCACAAATATAGCAACACAGATTGCACACAGTAATAGAAATTATTCCGAGAGAACTAAGACTGGATCGCTAATGCAACGAGACATCAAACAATTGGCGATTTTGCAAAATATTCGAATAAAAGAAGTGGTCGTAGTAATTGGTTGTAGCTCGAGCGCTATTCGAACCGATTCTCCGATGGAGGCTGCCAGTAAATTGGATTGGTAGACCCTAGAATTAAATATTGCTTATTCTAAGGTTTTGTGGCAGCATGACCGCTGACTCTCAGCGGTATATAGATTACCACATATTCCTAATGAGCATCACTTAAATGAAATTTGATCTGCATCGAAAATAAGACCGGGGATACCCCAGTAGATAATAACTATGACTAGAGCACTAGTCCCCTAGACCACGCCGCCACTCCTTTTGGAATGGTGTATGGATCCATATTCAGTTGATGAGGTACTGAACGTCCAGACTGTTTATATATGTATATATATATATATATATATATATATATATATATATATAAATATGGGGAACACATGTAAGGCGCTTCTTCACAAATCGTACATTAATTACGCCTACGTGATCAGAAGGACGAAAAGGATGCGCAGGAATGGAACAGCCCCAAAAGCTGTTTGCCATTACCGATCGTTTTCCTCTTAGTTTGATTGAAGCTGGTTCGGCTTGAAAGGTAGCTTTTCAGCACGTTCGGTTTTGGCTGCTCCTAGACGAACGTATGGCAAGCAGACTTGATTATATTTACATAATTAGTTGTAGCATGTGTTAGCATTAGCTGTAAAATCAACTAGTTGATAGTTTTGTCAACAGAGTAGTCGTACCGTTGTTTCTACCACCGCAAACCACTGCCACTATATAATACCGCCTCCACCGCTATTTGTGTGCTCATGTATGTGCCTGCGCGCACCCAATACTATGCAGGCCATCCGGGTGTGTGCCGAAGTAAAAAATGTTGACACGAAGAGATGTCGATGATGATGATGATGATGATCAGCAGCAGCGGCGACAGCAAAACCATCGATGATCTAAATAGAGAAAATTCAAGCACACAGCGTGACGACGTCCAATTTTCGTTGTTTGCATGGCGGCAGCCAATGGCGGCACGTTTCGTCCTCGTCGTAACCGTCGCTATGGCCGAGCGTAGCAGGCACGTTGGCGATTCGAAGATCCTATTCAGACTGGTTTGCGAGGGGCGGGGAAGGGACAGGTGGAGGGAGGAGGGGATGGGGCGAAGGGCCGACTCGATCCTGGTTGGCCGAATAACTGACAGCAAGCAGCCTATGAGGAAAGATATGGGGGCGCAGGAAGAACGTAGAAGGAAGCAGTACAGCTGGTGCTAGAAGCGGGTTTGTGTTCATATGCAATCGCGTGTGTGCGTCGTGGATATATCTGTATGGGCACGTGTGTTTGTGTATATGTATGTATGGTGGCTCGCGGGTTCTCGTTGTCAGGTCGCCGAAGCGCGCCAAACTCCTTCTTCCTGCGGGTGCGCGGTCTCTGGAGCAGCAGCAGCAGCGTTACTCCACGGGTTCCTCAGGGGAGCAGGAGGTAAGACCGAACTCGAGGGGGTCTAGAAACGACGAGGACGACGACGACGCCGCTCACAAGCCTATGACGATCGTCACCGCCATCATAAGCCTTCTCCGCTTTTCTTTTCTCTTCTTTTACCTTCGTGTCTGCCCTATTCCTCCATGCCCATTCCTCCGTGCTTATTCCTCCGTCTCGTCCTCTGGAAAAGAAGAAAGATAAAAAAAGAAGAGAGGAAGATGTGCGCTTCGAACATGTTTGTCGACAAATAAGCCACTGCTGCACACACACGCTCGCAGACACACACATACAAGATCAGGCAGCGCACAGCCAGTGCACAGTACAACGAAGTCGAAGAATCGCTCTGTTGTGCGACATACGCCGCCACCGCCGCCATCGCGCCGTTGCACTCCCCTCGAATGGCGCTTTGGGTTGGGCTGGGTTGGGCTGGGTTGGGCAGGGCTGGGCAGGGCTGGGCAGGGTTGGGCAGGTCTGAGCTTGTCGGTGGTGGGGGATGGCGCTCGTCGAACATTCGTCAAACGAATACGTCGTCATGAGGCGGCGAATACGGTGGCAATGTTTGCAAAGTATCGTTGCAGTTCTTGTAGCTGTCGTTGTCATTGGCGGCGGCGTACAGCAGCAGCAGTATTAGTAGTAGTAGTAGTAACAGAAGCAGCATCGTCACGACCCCCGGCCGGAGTACTGGCATGGCAAGCAGGTGCTGCCTCATCGAATGCAACGGAGTGTAAACAGCCATCCACCCACCCACACAGCTGTCCCGTGATATCCATCCGGCCAGACAGCCCCGCACACTACGGATACAAGTGTACACACGGGGATGCGGTTGCAGGTAATGATATTATTACGCATTCAGCCTTCTCGACCTCATTATCAGTCATCGTTGCTTACGAATATATATATATATATATATATATATATATATATCAAGATCATTTTCTTGGTAACCCCGTAAAACTTATATATATATATATATATACGATGTCCACAATTGCTACTGACAACGTAAAATGTTATGTCGGCCTATAATGAAAGATATATATATATATATATATATATATATATATATATATATATATAGAAAATATTGTGATGATTTATTAATCATTTACAATACGTTTGCACACTCGGCAGTGCTCGCCTTAATAAAAATGATGGTAAAAAGGTGTCACGTGAGGTTAAGAATCAAGTCAAGTCAAGTCAAAAGCACCTTTATTCAAGGGACATATATGCCTAAGTATACATTGTTTTTAACAAAATATTTAACCTCTGAATATAATTAGAACATACATCAGGTCTGTCGACTTCGCAGACTTCGTGGAACTCTCCACGAGAATGTGTTGTTTATCTTCACCAGTGATCTAACATTCACACTACTTCGCAGTCCATTATTTATATGTTTAAACATGGTCTGGTCGGTCCCGAGACAACACAATTTTTTATACAGCGATAGATCACCTCGTGCGTGTAATGTACGTATTGGCACAAGAGATACGCTTTCACTAGGAATATTACATCTTTTCGATATCCGTCTGACAAATTTGGCCTGTACCCTCTCAATGGCATTTATATCTTTTGTATCAGCTGTCCGTGTCCTTGCTTGATGGTAGCCCCAGCTCTTATGGACCCGGTGCGAGCGGTATATCTTAAAGGTTCCTTGCAACTTTAAAACAGTAAGATCCATAAGATTCCTCTTCGTAACGCCGAGCCCCAAGAGCGTCCTCGCAGATTCGGAGTCCTATACACCACTCATAGAGATAGTGATGGATCCGAATCTGCGAGGTTTTTGCGCGTCAGGAAGCGCCGCTCTTAGGATTTCGACGTCATATTTGGTGATCTTGTCCTGCCGCGCCTTTGCCAGGTCCCGGTTCGGGCCGCAAACCTCGGCATCTAAAACCCAGACTTCGGTAGGTGTTGTTATTACGGGGTCGGGCTTTAGATCCGGTGCAACCGGTCGACGGAATACTCGCTCACGAACTACCCTATGACCCCTCTCGCGGAGAAGACGCGCCACGCGATCACAGACGTCGTCATATCTCTTTATAGTTTGTTTGTGTGTTGTATCGCACATCTGAGCGACATGAGCCAACGTCTCAGGCGCATGACACCCGTGCCTACAACGTTTGTTGTAGCCCGGGCGTCCCTTGGCAAATCTGGCAAGCGTTGGTAGTGCGTTGATCCTGAGCTTTAGTAGGTTTAAATACTCCTTACCAGATAGGTAAAGCACACCATTAATCCAGTAATGTACAAAGGGCGTTTCGTGTGCTTTTTTTTAAAATGTGCCCCATCGAACGTGTTGTGTAGTTGTTGAGACCAGTATTCGGTCTCTTGTGTAGCGGTCTCAATGGAAGTTCCCAAGCGCTCGCAAAGAAGTCTTGTTTTCGCAAGGTCTTTCTTGAAGTGCTCGGTGGTTGGCATCCATTGGACCCCAAGGTGCGTGGAGTGTTGTAGTGCTGTAAGGCGGGAGAGGCGGAGTCTGGGGATGAATGTTTGGAGAAAGGGGATGTCCAGACCGCCGTGTGCTGTGTGCGTGTACAGGTAGGCGTTCGGCACCGAGTTTTCAAGCTTAAACCATTTCGACTTAACAACCTTTCTGATCTCTTTATCTAGGTCGCTAAGGAGTGCGTAAGATGGTCTGGGACCGGAAACCAGTTTATATAGGAGGCGGGGAATAAGAAAGTCTTTCAAAAATATAAGTTTTTGGTGGGGTTTAAGGGGAGCTATCGTGAGTCTGTTGGGTAAATTAAGGAGTATATCCTTAGTGGAGTCAACTCTGCCATTGCTGTCAAAGTCGACTCCAAGATATCTCCATCGATCGCTCATACCTTTAGCTAGCAATTGCCGATCTCCAACGTTAAATTCTGGTACGGTATTAAAAAAACCTTTACCTTCCTTCCTATTAAATAGGTGGGAGATAGTAAAGCTCTTAGTATTAATTTCAAGGCCTCGGGATTTCAAAAGGGGGTCCGCAATATTAAGAAGCCGTTGGAGAGTAGATTTCGTGGAGGCTAGGAGGATAAGATCATCCGCAAAGGCTAAGCCCATAAGGCGGAAGTCATCAGTAGGTTGGTACCCGATATTAGTTTTGTCTAATTTTGAAAGAATGTCGTCGAGAACTAGATTAAATAAAAGGCGGGACAGAGGATCTCCCTGCCTAACACCCCTAGTTGGCCGAAATGTGCGACATTCTTGACCAAATTCTATGATAGTTTTAGATGAGAGGTACAAGCGTTCGATATAATTAATGAATACCTCCGGGTATCCGCGAGTCCGGAGTGACCACAGGACAGAGTCATGACTCACCATGCCAAACGCCTTACGGAGGCCGATTGAGGCGAGTCTGAGCTCACGTCCTGCAGACTTGGTATCGTTAAGGATACCATCCAGAACCGCAAGATTCTCGAAGGTGCCATTATAGGGGAGAAACGCTCGCTGGATTGGGAGAAGCTTAATAGAGTTCTGGAGGCGTCTGGGAGTGTATACGGGGCAAGGGAGTGGTTCAGGGGTGGTTGTGTCATCGTGTTGGCCCAGTGTTGTACAACTTCGGTGGCCTGCCTGTTGCGTATGGTTTGTTTGCCGTCCTCATGCAGCAGCACCTCATGAGCGCATTTGGATCGGTTTTGGCTAAAAAGTTTTTTAGTGGTTGCGTAGTCTTGACGTCGCTGTTGCCTTTTATATACTCGCGCTTCAGTAGAAGGAGTTTCTCTAAAGGCGCGACGTCGGACATGTCGGTGTGTAAAATGTTTGTTCAGAAAGTCGTTTAAGGCGATAGTGTGGTGCTCACCTGAGCAAATTATATTTGGCAGATGAGTGAGGTCTGTTGAAATTATATTGCGTTTGGGAAATGTATCTTTGAGGGCTTGTATTTTGGATATAATAATATCTTTTTGGGATGGATTATAGTTATATATATATATATATATATATTGTTCTGTTGTCAGTTGGTTTGTCCAGTCGCGCATTGAGGTCTCCAGCAATAATGGTAACAGAACAATCGCATTAATTGATATATTAGCAGATCTAGGATTTTGGATTGCTACTGATCCCACCGTGGCGACATTTGAAGGAGCTATGGGTAGCTCTGTAATCGATATATTTGCAACCAACCTGGTGCAATCTGCTGTTCACTACCTAGGGCGGGATCATCAACTTATTGGAGGAGCCACTCTGACAGCGCATGTACCCATCGGGCTTGACGTCAGTGTTGATGTCCAGATAGCAAGACAAAAGAGTCGGGTTGCTCTGTCAAAATATCTTGACAGTCAACGCCTTTCGACAATTATAAATACAGTATTCCCGTGTCCTGAACGTCCACCGATTGAGGAGTATAATGAGCTACTCACAGGGCTTCTTCTGTCCTGTGTGCCGCCACAGCATGCAAGACGAGGAACGCCATGGTGGACACCACAATGCTCCAGTGCGAAAGCTATTCAGTTCCAAGCAAGAGACCTCGCACGTATGCGACCAGAAATGTGCTCGCTTTACGCAGCATCTAAAGCGTTATATAGACGAACGCTCAAAGAGGCCAAACTCCAATACGAAATACGGAAGGAGGACAAACTACTATCGAAGGCTCATGAACAACCGCACGTATGGCTCAAGACTACAAAGCAACTACGAGCACCATGCCCCGTAGACCGTGGAACCCTACGAGCACACTTCCAAAACATCCTGGGGGACAAGGACACAATTCCGCGAGAGCCGCCAACCTACACAAGCGTCTGGTCTGAAGAAGATACCCAGTGGAGGGAATACCTGGGGCGAGAATTTGATATTCAAGAGGTGACGGAGGCAATCCATAGCCTAAGGAAAAATAAGTCGCCTGGGCCGGACAATATACGGAATGAACACATTCAGGAGGCCATGGTGCTTGCACCATGTTGGACCACGCTGTTCAACGAATGCATGCGTAGAGGAAAGATCCCATCAAGTTGGCGACAGTGCCTTCTGACTCTCATCTCCAAAGGCAAAGGCACACCCACTGATCCTGCCTCATGGAGAGGTATAGCAAAGAAAAGCTGCATTTACAAGTTACTGGCCAGTTTGTTGGTACGGAGACTGACACCTTACATTGCCCACAAAGACGCACTGCCAGACGAGCAGCATGGTTTCCGGCCACATAGATCAACACTATCAGCTTGTACAACACTCCTCAAGGATATCGACAGCACCCTCTCACGAAAAGGTCAATTTTTGTACAGTGTGTTCGTTGATTTCCGAGCAGCCTTTGACTCGGGTTCGAGGTGCATAGTTCTTAACAAATTCGCTGAACTTGGTGTTCCAGCACCAATCGTAGGACGTCTCCAGGATGTCCTCCAAACAAATCAAGTCGTCATAGATGATGGAGTCACAGAGCATCCGCCACTGGTGCAAACTAATGGGTTTACACAAGGAGACAATCTGAGCCCGCTGATGTTTACACTTCTAATAGCGGACCTGCCACCCAAAATCAAGAAACGACACCCCACGGTCGATATAATTATGTACGCGGACGACCTGGTGATTCACAGCCGGAGTAGATTTCACCTTCAACAAGCATTGGCAACCCTCTCTTCATATATTGCCGACGTTGGACTGGAAATCAACGCCCAAAAGACTGAGGCGATGAAATTTAGACGTGGCGGTAGAATAGCAGAAGGAGACACTTTAAGGCTAAACGGTCATGTTTTGAGCTATGTTAATAGATTCACATACTTAGGCGTGACACTGACACCCAGTGGCAAAACGTTTGGTGTACATATAGAACAGCGAGTAGCAAAGGCACTGGTGGCCGCAACAATGATAGCACAGCCGCAAAAAATGTCACTCAGCACGGCACTGGCTTTGTTTAATATGAAAATAGCACCAACTGCATCTGGGAGAAACTGAGCACAGCACACCTCGCGTTGTTAGATAGTACTAAACCTGCATTTCTAAAAAGGGTCTTGGGCCTGCACTGCTCAACGCGAAATCGTTTGGTCTATCTTCTTACAGGTACTCCGCTGTTTGTCGAACAGTTAAAGTCGCAGTTTAAGTTCCCAGAGACGCCGGCCTATCGTGAGTTTATTAGGCTGTATGATGAAAAGATGGCAGACGTTGATCCCGATTTTTATAACACAAGAGCAATGACAAACACTGAGTGGAAGGGGGTGTGCCGAAATACTCGTCATACGGTTGTAAGATATGCGGTTCACGGGTTCCACCATGCAATATGTAGAACAGAAGGATATCATGACCTAAGTGATGTTTGTATATGCAAATATTGTGGCTTATCATGTTCAAGATACCACGCTGGTCAATGTACGAAAATGACATCGATGACCAGTCTGAATATGATCTCATAGGATGGATTGTGGATATAATGTTCTTATAATATATATGTGTAATGTGCAATACCTAACCAAGGTGACAATAAACGATTGAATATATATATATATATATATATATATATATATATATATATATACAACTCGAAAGTACGAACTTACAACGTGAGGAAAAAATTACTTAAGTCATACTTACGAATAGACGGTTTCGTATGCACGAGTGGCCGAAAGCCTCGTAGTCCTGACTACTAGAAGTTATTTTGAACATCAATCAGGGCAGTCCCACTGCTCAAACAAAATCGTCAACTCGTTCCAATATGCGGCAGACTCGTTTTCTAACTATTACGATGCAATAATAGTTTTCTTGTAGTTAGAGCCTGAAAAATATTGTAACATATATAGTTCAATTAAAAAAATAGCAGCAGTACTATTAGTAGCAGCAGCAGCAAAATGGATGACGTTGAATATTGCCTTTTTTTTCTCAGTGTTCTCACATGACTTTTTTTGTGTCTTTCGGGTAAAAGTCAAGGTTGGGTTTAGTTGTTGGGTTGGCTAATACCCAAAAGCTGGGCACGACAACGACCACCTTTGTTGCTGCGGGTATTGTTGTTGTGGCGACAGCAGTTGTTGTTGTGGCGATTGTTGTTGTTGTTGTTGTTGTTGTTGTTGTGGCGAGTGTTTTTGTTGTTGTTGTTGTTGTGGCGATTGTTGTTGTTGTTGCTGTTGTTGTAGCCGCTCATTTTCCGTTATTGTAGTCTTCATTGTTTGTCCGGTTTGCACCTCCGCCTCCATCGTGGTGAGTGGGTGAATGTGGAGGCTTGCATCAAGAATCACCCGAGCGAGATCGTCAGAGAGAGAGAGAGAGAGAGAGAGAGACAACTAACCCAGATCCAGTCAATTCCGTTGGCAAGACCAGGCTAGACAGGTGTTGTTGTTGTTTAGCCGATCATTGTGTTCGTCTCGTCTGGTGGTGGTGGTACTCCAGGGGATCGAGTGTCTTAGTTGTCATTGTGATTATTGTCATGGTCGTCGTCGGCAACTGTGGGGCTAACGGGGGGGTGTGGGGGGTGAGTGACAGTTATGGCGTAGTAGAGGTGGTGGTGGTGGTGGTGGTAATGACGCCGGTAGCAATGCCTACCCGTCTGTTACTTTGCTCGTCGCAGAATCCTGATGCCGTTATACATATTTTACAAGCACGATGGTTGAAACCTTTGTAGACGCATTCTCGTTTGACGTCTCTCTCTCTCTCTGTCTTTTCCCGTTACGATTCTGTCTTCCTTGCTTTCTGACTGGAGCATGAAAGCTTCATCGTCACCCTTCATTGTTCCACTGTACAAGTATAGCTAACCACAAAGCGAGTGAGGTTAGAGCCTCACATCAGACACGATACTCCTCGACCCCCGTTCCAGAACGCGGTGAAATGCGCTGGCGAAGATGAATGCCCTTTAATATGCCCTCTTCTTATGTATGTCAATCTATCCCTCTCTCTCTCTCTCTTTCTCTCTCTCTCTCTCTCTCTCTATATATATATTTATATTTTATGTTTGCAGTCGGTACACCGACGGTGGTGAGGACTGCGTCGACCAACTGTGAACTAGTCATCGCTGATGTTTTATTTGAGCCTCACCATAAGCCTTAAGCTGCGGCCGGGCCACGCAAGCCACGTAACTAAGATAAGCATAGGGGAGAAGAAGCGTGCGATACAATACGTTACTATACGACGTCCACTATCCCTCCCTTTCTAACAACGGGACCTGACGTTGCCGCATAGACGACACGCTGATGAAGGCCTTATTTCCAGCCAGGCTGGCAAGGCCGTGGTGTCGTCCCCCTGTCTACCCTATGGCTTTATCGGCCAGTCGTTCACTTGTGAATAGCTCTCTGTGTAGGCAGCCGGCGACAGCTGTGGCTGAGCTACACAGAAAGCAGCATACAGATGCACGCAAAGCTGCATACAGCTGTACACGAACCTGCATATGGCTGTACACAAACCTGCATACAGCTGTACACTAAGCTGTATACAGCTGCATATAAAGCTGTATACGGTTGAAGTACATGAAGCTACGGATAGAACTGCGAACGTAGCTGCTGCATAGCTACATACGCAGCCCTGTGCACGAAGCTGTACAACTGTATACAGCAGCTGTTCGATGCGCTCGTACATCGTTGTGCACAGCCGTACATCTACCCTTACATAACTACATCCAGCTGTATAAAGATATATAGTAAGTGCACGTCCAGATTTATGCAGGCGTATATCCAACTTCATACAGGTGTGCATCCAAGTTCATACAGGTGTACATCCAAGTTCATGCAGGTGTACACCCAAGTTCATGCAGGTGTACATTCAAGTTCATGCAGATGTACATTCCAGTTCATGCAAGTGTACATCCAAGTTCATGCAGGTGTACATCCAGCTGTGCGAAAGTGTACATCCAGGCTCTATGCAGGTGTACATCCAGATCTATGCAGGTGTACATACATCCAGCTTTAGCGGGCCGTACGCTACGATCTATCGATCGCGAAATCGACCAAGTTGGCTATATACATACAGCAGCAGCGCCAATCATAAAGTGATTCGTAGTATCAGTAATGGTTTCGTCGGTGGTGGCGGTGATGGCAACAACAACAACAACAACAACAACGACGACACAGCCAGATTGCTCTAATTATAATTTACCGCTGGCTTGCCGTCGCTGCCGGCAATACTATCTGCTTGAAGCACTTTGTACATACAATGTCATTGCTAGTATCGCTAACATCAGAAGCATTCCATCCAGTTGCTTGTTGCCGTTGGTGTATGGCAACAACAACAACAAAAACAACAACAGCAATAACAAATCGTCTTATATATGTATAAGCACTGCGCTTCTTTAGCTAGTTAACAGAAGGACGTGCTAACGACTTACATGTATGCACGCCAAGGCAGTCACAAAGCCGAAAACGTGTGTAAACGTGTTAAGCGCGTTTTGGTTTATACGCAAGTGTATTCTTTTCTTGTTGATGTTAGTTTCTGTCGAGATCGGTGGCGTGGTGGGTGCATTCGCCTGCGCCTCGCCACCAGAGAAGACACTAGATAGGTGCGCGGGTTCGAGCTCCACCGGAGCATATTTTCATTTATAGGGGTCCGTCTATGAAGCATTGCGAAAAGCAGTCCCGTGGACTTTAAATCTTGGCTTAGGTTCAGCCTGAAAAGTATAGATGTTAGTTTCTGAATAGGGCAAATAGGAGTAGGCGTTTGTGTGCTAAATCACGTCCAACAACACATAAAGGAACGTCATTACGTAGAAACGCTGACGCAATTTACAATGTGTAGTAGTAGATGTAATAGTAGACTCTGGTGCACTGCGACGCAAATAGAAGAGCTTTAGATTAAGTAGAAAATAGCAGCCAAATGCAAAACGACGATTTGCGAGAGAGGTGCTAGTTGTGTGCTGTTTTGGTTCGATCAACACATACGTACAGGCCATTTTGAACAGACTTGTGTCAATTTTGCGTATAATATGCGCCAGTGTGCATAAGTCGGCTTAAAAACATATATATGATTGCATATATGTATATATTTTTCTTTTTATGATTAGTATTCTATTAGCAATATATATATATATATATATATTCTTCTTTTTAGCGTTCGTTTTCTATAAGCGACAGGTATATATATATATATACACATTGACCAATATAGGACGACAAGCGGCGTGGATTGGCGTAAACGACAAAGAAACTTTGCGCCTGCCTTATCGGCATAGTTACCTTCAAGAAGAGTCGCCACCAACCAGGGGTCGCAAGCTGAGCGCGAGGATCAGCGTAATCAAAATAAATGCTTCTCATATAGCCAAACAAGGCCACTACTACGACAAGAACGAAGACAACGACAACAACAATAACAACAACTAGTGCTACTGGACCCGCAAACTGTTCTACTCTCTAGTCTACTCGGGCCTGCTGGTAAGCTGGACAATCACCCACCGACAACCGGCCTAACTATATAACTGCTGTCGGCTGTTGTTGTTGTCGCAGAGGCCGCTACCAAAGTTACAGCTGCGCCATATTGGCGGCAATTGTACATATATATATATATATATATATATATATCTGCTAAAAGTATTTTTACATCGAACAGCAGCACACAGGTCCTGCGGACAGGTCGCAGGTTGTTTCCGTGACGGCCTTGTAGCGTGCGATGGTCTCACACATCGTTGACCTCGTCGGTACGTCAGAGCGGAGACACGGAGAATCGAGGCACACACGGAAACGCTGGTGATTCGGTTGCGGCAATTCGACGCAGCCACTGTGACACTCTGCGGCCTGTCGGCTACGACGTACGGTGCAACGCTGTAGCAGTACATAGTGTGTTCAGGTACGCGTATACTCTCTGTGTATACGTGGCTGGCATTCACCGCTGCCTACGGCACGGCCGAGTTGTACAGTAGCCGCTGCCGCCTTCGCCTTAGCGCACCCAATTCAGCATGGGGATCGGGGATCGGGGTAGGGGAAGGCGCGGGGCGGGGGGGGGGGGTTGGGGGGCTGTAGGTTAGTTATTACAGCAGAAGAATAGTAGTCAATCTGTCGCGCCCCCGGTCCAGCATGGGGATGGGGGTAGGGGAAGGCGCGGGGGGCGGGGGGGTGTAGGGGTTAGTTATTACACCAGGAGAATAGTAGTCAATCTGTCGGTTATATGGATCATCGTAATTATTGTACGCATTTGTGAACTAAACGCAAGAGGAGACGACGCGGAACGCTCAATGCTAACATGCTCGTTCGACGACCGACCGCGAACCAATGAGCGTTGATGGGGTGTCGGAACAGGCCTTCGAGGCCTCACGATGGGCCAGGTAAACGAGAGATTGTGTTGTTGTCTGTTTCGCATAGTAGGCTGTCGGCGCACGTTGGTAGATAAAACTATTCAGTACTACTGTTTCTATTTTATTCAAGTAGTGGGTATAATAGGCCTTTCATGTAGTTTGTATCGCGTCTGGTGGAGACCTTCCAAATAACTTATATATATATATATATATATATTACATAATCACAATATGAGCAGCACCATCGGCGTATGAATGCGATGTTCTCGAATTGCGAAATCGTCCGTTATCACTGGCTAGTGTTGGTCGTTGTCGATGTTTTTATTGTTTGGCCGGATCGATACAACCCGCCACGCCGGTCAGCAATGAGGCAAATGCGCAATGCGCATCCAAACATCAATTGTCTTACCAGTAAAAATATGCTTTGAGACCATGATTTCCGAGAAGTGGAGCAGAGTATGAACAAGGTGGATTGCTTAGGTGCTGCCTTGATGCAGACATAGTACTTTACAAAGCTCTCCGTCAGTACATCAGTTAGTGGCGGCGTGGTCTAGGGAACTAGGGCGATATGCATGATTGTAATCTACCGGGGTGTTGTAGATTCGATCCCTGTCATTGATCGAATTTTCTTGGGGCGATACTTATCGAAAATACATGATAAACCACATACCACTGAGAGTCAGCAGTGCTTCCACTAGGACCCTTGGAGAAACCCTAGATATCTCAACATTTCTGGCCCTCAGTGCATTGAAGATATGCCCCACGGTATGTACAAAGCCCATGTGGGACGGATGATAGAAGGATAGAGGAAAGTTAAAAATAATCTCTATATTTGTTTATTCTAGTGCATCAGTTAGAGCTGCTACGCTAGGCGTCGTAAACAAGGCGTATGCATATGGCCGTCTCTCTCAATCTTGTTTATAGAGAGCGATCTTGTGCGCCTCAGGGGTAAGCCTTGAGATCGATACCGCCTGTGACCTGCAGGATTTTACAGCAGGTGAGAAATGCAATGAGGTGGAAAAGATCGTGACAGCGGAGATCACTCCCTGGCTTTTATGAGCCTGCTACTTCACCGTCAATGGTGAGCTCGGGCTTCTGAGCCCAGCGAGAGCAAGATGACTACCATAATTTCAAGCCAGGAGTAGGCGGTACAACTTTGACGTTAGAAAAGCCTAGAAAAGGTTATGTTGCAAGCATACAGAAAGCATGCCGTCTCTTTTAGTGAGCTATCTGTGTTCGCCGACTTTTTTTTTATCTGATCATAGCCGATTTTAGTCCAGTCCGGCATTTTCCTTGTCTAAATTGGAGCATGAAAACCAATTTAAAGGTGGCCGGCCGAAATCTCAAGTCTACGATCTTCCGAATGCAAGGCATTGGCTTTGCCATCAAGCCGCCTTGTCCGGAAAAACCTTGAGACCCAATCAGATCTACGATGAGCACTGGATCCAGTCATTTCCTCTCTTTGCGAACGCTTTGTGATTTCTTTAATGGAACCATAAAGAGAGTGGGCGGATGCTTAACGTCCGGCCTCGCCTGTTCAAAAGCAGAATAGTGATGACAAACAAGATCCGCCAGATGACTCGAAACCAAACGCCACTACCACGTGAGCCGTAAGAGGATGCGCGTATGAGCGCCGTTTGCGCATGTCCCGTTGGTGAATGATGTGGCCGACGCCCGCGCTAGCTAGTGCACGATAGCCGAGGCCGTACATGTCGGAAACAGTGACGATTATGGTCCCAGTCCCGGCTGGTAAGGCCATCCGGTCGACGTCAGTCGTCCCTCTGCAAGATTGCTGGAGAGCAACGGATGCCGGAAGCAGCAGACGACTTATACAGTCTACTAAAAGGGCGTGCCAAAAGGCATCTATCCCTCCAGCTCGACCCAGCATGAAACCGAAGCCAATGTTCTGGTGAACCAACGCTATTGCCTCGGCTCGTACAGAGCGCATGCGGTACAGACGTCCGCGCGCGAAGAAGTGAAGGGGACTCCGAGCGAACTCGCCAACTAGGCATCGAGTACAAGAGATCGAAGGACTGCCTGCAAAAAGAGAAATCAGCAGAAGCTAGGGAGCATGTTGGCGCCGGTTGATCGAGAAGGTAGACTCGGATCCTTGGGGCAAGCCGCGGCTGCAAAGCCCATTCAACTTATCATGAAAGCAAAAGAAGAAGCAGGAAGAAGGAAAATGGTGAGAAGAGTCCGAGAGTTGTTGCCAAGGCGCGACTCGACAAGCAGGACCTAACGATTTAAACCTTCCGAGACTTCCCCGCCGCCTGTGTATACTTACTCTTCTGCATTAAGGATCCAGGAGGTCGGAGGGTCATCTTAAGATCCTCAAACCCTCCTAAAACAACCGTCCCTCTGCGGTCTACCGGTGTGGCTCCAGTGTGACGCGGCAGTCGGCTTGCCTAAAAGCGCGCCCGAGAATGTTTTTGATGGCATCGTGGATGCCCTGCGTAAGCTCGGCCAGGTTAGTGCAGCTAAGCCGGTGCAAGCCGCGCTCATCCACTGCTCCACCACATGGACATTCCTCTCTCTCAAACATGCAATGCCAAGTGTGAGACCACTGGCAGCACGCAACTGGCAGTCGGACTACTTACTTACGAGCTTACTATAGCCTATAAGCTCGGACAGGAACTCGTTGAGCCACGTTCCGGCGGCGTCGGATGAGATCATTTTCAGTCTAATATCGTCTATAATACATGTAACTCGCAGGCCAACAAAATACTTTAATGGGTAATCTGACTGGTGATCCCATCTACCAAACGGCGGCTCGTTAGTAGCTGATGAATCCGCCAGCAGAAGTGGACAGTGCGGAGGCGCAGTTATGTGACGAGCTAAGGAAGGCGGGCAAGACAAGGCCCAGCGAATGCCTATTCCATCTAGGCGGACCGGTAGGCATGCCTTATCCTCCAGCGTCAGGTCAAGGATGCTTCTAAGACTCTTCTTACCTGGTCGTCAAGACCCAAAGTTTCTGACGGCAGAAGGAAGGCAGGTAAAGTCCGTACTACGTGCGAGACCTTTTGCACTCCCATTGCATGCCGGAGCAAAAAGTAGGCTTGGTGTCCCCTGAGATGGCCCAGCCGCTGGTAAAGCCGTAGAGTTGTTCTCCCCTCTCGGCCAGTACCGGGCCGATCACGTCGGGGAACACCGGCGTATTCAGCAGGTCCAGTTCACGCCGGTTCTTTACAAGGATGCCCGGGTACTTGCTGTTATGTTTCGCGACCACGTACTGTCTCTCTTCGTCTTCGAAACCTTAAAAGAAAAGCTCGCATTTAGGGGGATTAAGCTGCAGCTTGCTCCATTGCTCATGGGACCCTGCACGTCGCCTGTTGGACGTACTGAGGCAGAAACAGGCTGGACGCAAGAGGGGCCGCTACGTCATAATAATAATAAAAAAAATAAAAATAATATAATAATAATAATAATAATGTTGTGGTTAGTCTTAAAGGATATGCTGGATATGCATTATACAGAAATATCACCGGTCCAACATCCAAATATATGGCGCTGATCGACATGATGACGAGCAAGGCCTCAATGTACAGCGGCACACATTGCAAGGGCTATGGAACCCAGTCCGGTGGCACAGTTTATGGTGGAACTCGTGTACGGAGAAGCGGATGGCAACGTCGCGCTACCCAAAAAAGAGCGGTTCCATTGTCTAACATTGCCGCCGTCTTGAAAAGCTCATCTAGTACTTCTCTCACATTCTGCTAAACCCCCACATAACTCTCAGAGTGACGGCGTAGACGGACAGAGCTGAAGCCGGCTTACAAGATCTTTAATAAAATTAAAAATGGGAATAGCCATAGTCTTTTTCTCGAGCTGACTCTCAGCCAACACCTAACGTCCACGGGTTTGCCTTCGCATTGCTTCGTATGACGGAACCCGTGCACCTATGAGCCTCCTCTGGTAGCGAGGCCCACGCGAATGGGCTCACCACGCCACCGGGCTAGACGGTAATTTTAGACTAGTGGCCTTCAAACATTAGGCGCTCCAGGCCCTTTTAATTTCAGTCAAAGTTTTCCCTTTTCAGCCTAGAGTCAACAGCTATTGACAAAACTAGGAAATACTGAAACCATGACAGAAGCCAAAGGGACCGCCCAGTTCAGTCGTCAAAGGCTCTCAGTTGATGTGCAACGGGTAACCTAATTTCCATGTTCTCCTCGCTCGTAAACTAGATTTATTCAATGGTCTGTTGAGACCGAATGTGAGTACGTTCGCCGGGAACCCCTTACGCAGGAGAATTTTAACTAGCTTGCGAGTCATTTTTCATTATACATAAAGCGAATATGTATGATTATCTTGTTTTTCAGATGCACGCTGTGGTAGATGTATTTACTCGCAAACGCATTGGCAAGTCTAAAAATAACGTTATGTTTCGTGAGTATATCTTTAATCTACAATCACTTATTAAAAATGACACAGGACCGTTTTATGGGCACGCAGATGATCTTAAGCTTTTTTATAACATTCACAACACACAAACTATTCAATCTGCTTGTTTTAAAATATCTCGTTGTTTTATAACTAAATGTCCAATGTTTTATGTCTGCCTGTATAATATTCTCGTAGTGCCCAAATTCATGGATAAATAAATAGTTGTAATATATCAGCAACATATTGAGAAGGACACATTGTTGGTAGACGGTGAGCCGGTGACCCCGATGACGGTCGAATACACCCTGTATTAGAAGCAAAATGTAGGAACTCCGCAAGGAGACCCACTAAGCTGCGTCTCGTTTACACTTCTCCTTGCTGACCTCGTCGGTTACGTCCGACAGGAGTACCAAAAAGCCGTAGCGGTGATGTATGCAGATGATATCGTGGTCGCTCATCGCGACCTAGGTGCCATCAAGCGCATTATTTCTATGATAGAGGCGTTCCGTGTCTCGAATGGACTTGAGATAAACACCACGAAGACCATGCAATTCAGGCGTGGAGGTCGATTGGCTGCCAGAACTGTTATACGTTGCTGCGGCCAACCATTGGAGTTTGTTAACTATTTCCAGTATCCTGGCCTTCGAGTTCATTATACAGGAACGATGTTCACAGCGCATATAAACGAAACAGTACGGAAGACACTTCGAAGACTGTCCGTTTTCTCAGCAATGAGGCTCTTCATGCTTAAGATTGTTTCGGGGCTGATGTATGGTCTTGACAGGGTGTGGCACCTCACGCTGGCGAATTTTAACCAGTTTGAAAGGTGTTTTTCATTACATATGAAGCAAGTGCTTTGCTTGTCTATTCGAGCAAGGAGCCGCTTTGTGTATCTCATGTCAGGCTGTCCACCGTCTGCTGAAACAATCCGACTAAGGCTGAAGATGCCGCGTACAGTACCTTACGAATAGTTTATTTCGGAGTGGGAAACTAGAATCAAACAGGCCAGACGGGAGGTCGGGGTTTTAAACGTACTCAATGCCTTGCATTTTTGGTCTGATCCTGCATGCGACAGTTGCCACGTATACACAATGTACACAGTGCCCATGATTATATACTTTATTTGTGCAAACACTGGCTTTTACAAAAAGTACGAGTTATGTGCCTAGTGGTTTTGCCTGCAGAGATGTTGCATGTTCAACCTTAAACATGAAATGTAAATATTCTTTTTCAACCGTATACATGCAGTGTTTATATTTTATGTCAACTGAATTATGTAATGCATGAAGTGTATATATTCGATGTCAATCTTATACATAAGGTGTACGTATGTCAGCCGTATGTATGGGGTGTTTATATTCTATGTCAACCTTATACATAAAGTGAATGTAATCTTTACTCAATTTGAGTGTTCTCCATTTTAGCCTGAACTTAATGTCCGTGCCGCGCGACACGCCTTTGACAAAATCGGGTCAGTTTAGTGTCCTGTGATAAAGGTAAATGCCAGTATCCAGCTTCTATGATAAAAAAAATAGACTGGCAGACAAGAAAACGATAAAGCACCAAGTGCCGAACTAAGCGAAGAATGTCATACTACCGTAGATAATATGGCAAAGAAGAGAAACGATTACAGGGGCTGTTTTATTCGTAGATCCTGCCTTCTCTATCTTCCTTATATTTGTGTACAAATTACCATCTTGCTGAATGAGTTCTGAAGGATGCGCTGGTAAGGCCGCGCCAACTCGCACGATTCTGCTATTACCTTAATTGAGGGCTTCTTTCAATACTTTTTGGCATGGTATGCAGTCTCTAAGTGGTGGTTCGTATTGACGCCGTACTGGTACCTACGCTTTTTTTCATCTACAATGAGGCAGCTAAATTGAAACACATTTTGGCAGTCTGTCTGTCTGAACAATAAATGGGGAATGGTAATGCACCATTTATTTTATTGAGACATTTGTGCCCCCCGTTGTTCCCAGTTTGTTCCAAGATTTACGATAGGATGTACCAAACGCATGCACTCATGCCATCCGTTCAGTGCAAGGGTGAGTGACGGAGCATATGAGCACGTTTTAGATTTTAAAAAAACTCGTGGCCGTCTAGCAGTCCAGACTTATATCCTCTAGATTACTATGTAGGAGATCTGATTGAGTGAGGCTCTAACGAAACTCAACGGCCGACTCGCTTTACACGCATTTGCAAATCTCGATAGGCAGGTTTTGCAATGTGCCTATAAGCGGTTTACGCCTTGTACTAAAGCGGCGATTAAAGCAGAAGATTGTTACATTGAACAAACATGTTCCATAGGAATGCTATAATAAAATGAGATATCTAATTGGGAATAAAATGAGATATCTAATTGGGAATCATAGTGCAACAGTGATGTCGTAGCACAAAGGACGGCTATGCTCCACGAGGGGGAAAACTAAAACCACCTACGAAAAATAGCATGCAAGTAAACTACAAATCTAGTAGGACTTGCTTAAGCATAATAATTAGCTTAGGATAAAGTGGTGGAGCTACAAACGCCAACAAACGTGGAAAGCTAGGAGCCGTAGTTTAATCTACCCCAGTCTACCTTTCGTCGTTCTATTTTTGGAATTCCTGGGAACGACCAATTAGCTAACTCAGCAAATGGCATCGCATAACCAGCGATTAAACGTAGGTACTGAAATGCCGCCCTTGAAGTGCTGCGGGATAGCCGCGAGCCTCAAGAGGTACATTCACATGGCTAAAGACCTGTTCTGTCGAATAGGTGTCCACAAGCGGCGCGCCGCAAACTGTTGTCCCTATGGGAATCACGACAAACGGATCCCGGACACTTCATGCGAGCCTACGGATAGTTGAAATTACAGATAGATTCACCGGCCGTTCAAAAACGCTTGGCTGCCCAATGAGGTTCAACGTGCTAACTGGTCGCCCACCATGAAGTGTAAATGACACTCGACATTACGGGAATGCGTCTGTGCAGTCAGCTTAACGTGGATTTGTTCGAAACGCTGGTTACATTAATACTAATTTGGGGCAACAGACAATTGGCGCGACCAGTGAGGTACACTGCAAGCTGGGTTATCGGCTGGTAACATGTGTGCGGGCGGCACGGTCTCGTTCGCTCGTATGTCGAACCAGCAGAACGATTTGGTGGTGCATTAAAATTCGAATCAAGTTTTTCAATTTGTTTTGATCTGTTTTGTTCAACTGTGGTTCTCGTTCATCTCGCTCGTAAAATGTTGTTGACACAGAGCTCCTCAAAGGGAATCGATCGCGGTGAAGCATAATGATATAATTGGATACATGATGGTGGCTCTTCAATTATTTCCATTAATTGGTGGTTCTTTTCTCTCTTTCTCGCTTGCAATTATTCACTAGTAATTGTTGAGTATAGAACTATAATATTAAGTGTGTTAATTGATATATATACGAGGTGTGTTCAAAAAGTATCGCGACTTTTGTGTTTTTTCAAAAAAGATTTATTTATTCATGAATATCTATTTTGTCCCCTTCAAAGTAATCCCCATGAGATATTATACACTTGTGCCAACGGTTTTTCCAATCTTCGAAGCACTTCAAAAAACCATTTTTTTTTATCTTGTTCAGCTCCTCCTTCGATGCCGTCTTTATCTCGTCAAGCGTAGCGTAACGTCGTCCTTTCATGGGCCTCTTCAGTTTAGGGAACAAGAAAAAGTCACAGAGGGCCAGATCTGGGGAATACGGTGGCTGCGGCATCATTAGTGTGTTGTTTTTGGCCAAAAACTCGCGCACAAGCAACGATGTGTGAGCAGGGGCGTTATCGTGGTGCAAAAGCCAATTTTTGTTCTTCCACAAATCCGGGCGTTTCTGGCGGATTGCTTCGCGCAAATTGCGCATAACTTGCAGGTAATATTCCTTATTGACCGTTCTACCCTGTGGCAAGAACTCATGATGCACCACGCCCCTGCAATCGAAGAAAACTGTCAGCAAAACTTTCACATTCGACCGAACTTGGCGCGCTTTTTTCGGTCTTGGTTCGTGCGGCAGCTTCCATTGAGATGATTGAGCTTTGGTTTCCACGTCATAACCATAAACCCACGATTCGTCACCAGTTATGACCCTCTGGAGCAAATTTGGGTCGTCGCGGACAGGGTCCAACATCTCATTAGCAATGTTCATGCGATGCTGTTTTTGGTCGCAATTGAGCAATTTTGGTACGAATTTCGCGGCGACCCGTCTCATGCCCAAATCATTGATAAAAATCGAATGGCACGAGCCAATCGATATGTTTAGGTCCTCAGCAACTTCTCTAACGGTGATTCGACGATTGGCCAATACCATTTTCTCCACTTCATTAATTTTTTCGTCTGTTGTTGAAGTGCTCGGGCGTCCGGCACGCTCTTCGTCGTTCACATCTTCTCGGCCTTCTGAGAACATTTTGTACCACCGATAAACGTTGCTTCGGTCCAAGGTAGCTTCTCCGTATGCCACAGTCAACATTCGGAATGCATCCGCGCACTTAATTTCGTTTTTCACACAAAATTTGATACAGGTTCTTTGATCCATTTTTTTGAATAGGTAAAAATCGAAGACGATCGAAAACACGTGCAAGCAAAGCAGCTGTCAACAATTAAGTGAACATTCAAAATGGCCGAGCTTGTCGGCATAAGTGAGAGACATGAGTACCAACATAACGCCACAAAAAATCGAAATTCGAATATACGTAACCCGCGAAAATTCAAAAGTCGCGATACTTTTTGAACACACCTCGTATATATATATATATATATATATATATATATACAGGGTGTGCAAAATAACTAAAAATAAGCTGGCTTCAAGTTAAATCGTCATATTTTCGTTTCTAGGGTTGTACCGTGTTCTGTGGTAATTTCTCAAATGCTGACAAAACGGCAGTGGCAGAGGTGTTAGAGCGTGAAGACGTATTAGAGCCTCGCTTAACTACGTTTCATACAAAGAAATCCGGAGGATTTCACTCTGGGCTCTTTAGTAGCAAAACAAATTTTTCGAGCAGAACATGTACAAATTGTCGTTTTGCATCAAATGTCTCGTGTGAACAGGCGCGGTCATGCTGAAATACGTACGGCCTTCAATTCGGCACGCGGTCAATCAACGGCTTAACAACAGACATCAGACCTCGTTGGCTGACCTCCGCTGTAATCCTTTTACCCCTTTTAAAGAAGTGTGCGGGCATAACGTCCCCCTTACGTGACACCTAGCACTTTCATCCCGGTCGGAAACTTGGTCCTTTTTGTTACAGGCATCTCTTCAGAGCAGTGGGCAAGCCACCGGTCATTTCTCTTGTTCACCTCAGCATCGTAAACACTTTTTATCTGAAAAGAACCAAAGATGCCCGGCAGCTTCATGTTTGAGCAAACACAGCAGCGCAACTCAGAACGAGCCACTCTGGTGGTTTTGATTTCTTCAAACTACACTTGTCAAACTTTTCGTGCATAGGAAACGTAGTGCTAATCCTTCTTTGCAATCCGACGCATCGTGCCGACACTCACGTCTAGTATATCCGCGTGTTTCGTCAGAGAAGTTTCCGGATAATCGGAAATCAGCGTTTTGGCACGTTTCACGATCCCGGGAGTCCTTATTGGCCTCGGCGGGTTGTGCATTTTCCTGAGTGCACCCCAGAAGCTTACTCGGACCTTTGTACGTCGTTGTATCACCTGACGAAAGCATACACAGTACTTATCGTACAGTTGATGAAAAGAAAATGGTCTCGTCTACGCTCCGGCCGGCGTGAAGCGAGTATACCACTGCCACTATTTTATCCAATCCTGGGCCTAGTGCCGAATCTGACCCACAGGCCATGAGAAACACAATACCAAGCATCAACAGAGCAAGCGCCATTTTGTCGTCGGCTCAAGTTTTTCTTAATTACCTTGCGCATATATATGTATATATATACCTATATATATATATATATATATATATATATATATATATATATATATATATATATATATATGGTTCGTAGTGTATGCTAGAATCTTATTTTACGTTAACATCAAGTTCACCAAGAGGACTGGATAAATTCTCACACACTCTTATTTGTTTTCGTATGGCTTTATTTTTATATCTTTTAGGGAAAATACCTCTAGAGTTAAGCAAGCTTAGATTACCAGCGGACCTGCTGCAGCGTGATCTTAGTAGTGAGTGCAATCGTAGCTCTATGTTCGAATATATCCCCTCGAAATAAATACATCATTTCATAATAACTTGATAGGTTATCAGTATTTACATCATATCTCCACAACTTGGTAACACTGCGTCTTTACGTATGCGAATATAGCAAAAGTAGGAAGGTAGAAAAGCAAACCCAAAAGTAAAATGTATACCCATCATTAAAAGACTGCTGACTGTACTCCTATTTTACCTACACAAACTTAGCTTGCCTTGCGTTCAATTTCCTATTTCGGCTTAGTTTTGAGCGGTATTTTGAAACGGAGCTCACAAGGAAGCACGGCAGAACGCAAGTTTGAGTATCAAAAAATCGGCGAGCCGCGGTGCGATTGATTCGGCCTCATACACAGACGCGCATAATGATTTGGTGTACAAATATGTTTTTAGGATAGTTCCGTAGAGAGGAATCACCTGGTGCTTGCCGGTACAACGGTCGATTCAAACGGCGCCAATTCGCACTGGTCTCGTGCCGACTCGAGCTAACGGCTCCATTCAGCACCAGGTAGACAAAGAAATGGCGGATACTCAGCAAGACGTATCGGCGTTCAGAAACAATGAAAACGTTACAGACAGATAGCTTGTGTAGCCAAATCGGTTAAGTATATATTATTCTATTCCTTGATTCTCATTATCAACAGTGTAACATAACTGTGTGCTACGCCAAAGCAGATAATATTTTTTTTAAGACGGATTTGCTAGACTACTACTTTGTTAAACAAAATACTTGATTAGTCTCAACATTCTATTGGCTACAAAACTTGTGACTTGTTCAGAGCTTTTCAATAGTCTGTTGGCACGTAGGAACCCTAAAAGGTCATGCCTACCTCCAATCCACCATAATCTATTTCGTTATTAGTTATGAAAGACTTATGTCACTTTATGAAATAATTAAGTCACATTATGAATATAGAGTCGATTATGCAAACAACTGATGATGATAATGATGAATTGTTCTTATTAGACCGTATCTACCGCTTGTCCCCAGCAGGCTTTTTTTTATCGTGACCGACTGTTAAAAAGCGTGTTGACATAGATGCAAACCTGCTAGTCATCGTTTAAATCTACTTATACTTTATTTTTGTTTATTTGATTGTTTATTATTTTGCCTTTTATTTACGCAGCAATGAACAGAATAGAGACTGCATTTTTTCGTAATCAGTCGGGCCCAAGAAACGAGGTGGCGTGTTGTCGTAAAAAAGGCATCTGGGACTATGCATACATTTCAACGTTAAAATTTATGTGGCGAAAGGGCTAACACACTATCTGTAAAACTTGGCAGTTATACCGTAGCAGTAGTGTATGCGTGTTAAAGTAGAAGATTTTTCTTGCTGAGATTTAATACGCAACCGAAGCTGTAGCTGTCTTTGTCTGCACATACTATGGAGAACTAGTCCTACTTTTCAGAAAGCGCTCGGTAGCTGACAGGTCATTGGGAGATATTAGTTAGACAAAGTGCGGTAGTCGGCTCGTCTTGCTTACGGCCTTTCCTAACTCGACGGCGCTTTCTCTTTCCCTTAATATCATTACCATCGTGGTCACTACCGCCGTCAATCGTTCTCATCATGACTTTCTTATTTTTCGGCTGTTTTATCCCTTTCGCGTTCGCTTTTCTGTTCCTTCTTCCTCAGCTCTGTTGCATTTTCCCTAACTCTTTCACTTACTTTGTTTTTAATTGCTTCTCGTTCACTTTTTTCCTGGCTTTTTTGCAGGCGTTAGTGCCGCACAGGGAAGGACAACAATAACAGTCAGTAGACACCGGTCGGTTGATTAGGATATTTTTAGCGTTTAGCCTAGGGCTGCCCTAGTTTGCTGCTACTCTTTCACCGCCTATTCTACTCTTCCATCCTTTCCCGTTTCCGCTAATTTTTCTTATTTTCCTCTATCCCTAATTTCCGTATGCCCTCTTTCTCATACGTTTCCCTATTTTTCATGTTCTCCTCACTATTATGTTATGCTTCTCCTTGTTGTTGTTGTTGTCTCTTGCATTATTAGCTATTCTTTTTCTTGTTGCCGTCTCCTCACCGCTTTCCCTCTTCAATATCCCTTTGTTCCGCTTGCTAATGCCGCGAATGCGACTGCTATTGCTACCGCAGTCACCACCACTTTCGCTAGTCTGCGCTTGAAGTGCGCCAATTTTGTTGTGGCGTCCGCCGCCACTGCCCTTGGTCGGCACTTCACAAATAAGCCCACAGAAGCTGTCGTATGCAGCAGTGCAAACTCAACCACAACAGAAGGAGAAGGAGAGAGAGAGAATAGGAGATAGAAAAGAAGAGTAGGTGGGGCTATAGTCGAAAGAAGACGATACCTAGTAAAGACGGAGAGAACATCAAAAGAGCTAAAAACACTCAAGGGCTTAACCGAAAAGGGCACATTGGATGACAGGGTGTGGTGAGGGCGCATTCAGGGTCAGACTACACTGACTACTTGAGGCCTGTACCAAGATACCAGCTTTCTGCATGCTCTGACCATCCGAAGTTTCAACACAGTATTGCGCCTTTACGCGTTGTACTAGCGAAAAAAGATAAAGGAGTTAGACAGGAGACAATATACCGACGTCGAAATTTAAAAACATATATATATATATATATATATATATATATATATAGATATGACGTGAAATGTATTTTTCGCTGGCACTACGCGTGGCGCGTAATATAGGGTAATAATAATCAGGGTCATCCAGATTTATAAAGCAACCTACCCAATTGTAGAGCTCGTTAAAGTAAACATTTTTGCCGATGAAACATGGTCTCTGAGAAGTCTTGTTTCGGAGTGAGGGTGATATTACTGGCATCCGTGACACTAGTGTGGTTTCTCGACGTAGAAGCACAAATTGTGTAATTGCAAGACAACCTGTTCCCCTATACAGAAACTAAGCACTTGGCGTGAGAAAATTCGCTTCTTCTGAAATACATATAACGGAGATGCGGCATGGTTGTTTCGAAGAGAATTCGCAAAAAATGAAGTTCTTTTATTTGCTTTCACGCTCAAAACCTCAAAATCGTAACCCTACGACATTTTGCAACGTCCTGCGTTTTATGGCGATTCTTTTGGTACTAATTATATGGCATTGTGATTGCAAAGTGGATAAGGTTTTTCGGCATGTCGAGATTGGCTGCATGCATAAATGACTTACTGTAATAGATGAATCACCCGTTATAGTTTTAGAAGTACACACAACTATTGATAATCTTATAGTAAGTGCTCGATGGTGCCTCCGCAAACCATTCGGCAAAATCGGTAGCGTTCGCAGATATTTCGCTGGACGCCTTTAGTACGTATACCACGCATTGCTCGAACGGCCTTTGCAGCGGAAATAATCTTGGCAATTACATAGATTTTCACGAAACTCAACCTCAACACCTGCTCGATAGATACGTCGCGCTTTGTCACACACAGGACAAAAAAAAAGCGCGGATCTTTGTGACTTGAGAATGTCTGGCAAAAATAGACGAAGGCCGGCCTTCGTTGCTCTCAAGACATGCCACATGTGGCGCGACTTGGGTACATTTTTATAACCCTCTACTTAAGTCCTATTAATCAGACGTTGGAGCGCCTCCATTCACAAAACGTGAAGCATCACCGGCCGGCTGGCAAGGTGATGATTGTTATGCTATTTGTCTTCTCTAGAAGTGAATGCTCCAGGAGTGAAGCCATGGTGATGATTGCTATCGGTCTTCTTCAGGAGTGAATGTTTGGCGATTGTCTAACCTGAAGAATATTTACCCGCTTTTAGGTCATCAAGATGAACGTAGAAAACGCCCAAAAAGCGTTTTGGAGGTATGTTTCTATGCATGCATCTACTTCCAGAAATGTACAGAAATAGTGAAAATTGCATCAAAATCTGAAAGAGAGAGAGTGAGGTTAGACTATATAGCAGACTGAATAAATGGGAGAAGAACTAAATGGAGAGAGGGCAAACATAGACTCTATACGTTCTCAGTCTACCTCTGTCAGTCGTCGAGTGCAGTCGGGTTTTGGCGTCGCTCGCCGTGAAATTTTGTCGAGGAGTGCAGAAACCTAAGGCCTATAATAGGCTGGGCAATTGCACTTGACAGTCTTAACGGCAAGGAGACGAACGCGATCAGTGAACACTGCAAAAGTACTAAGTGATAAACTCTATTTTCTTAAAAGAAATGCCAAAAGCCCCTAAAAGGCGAACGCTCGAAATTTGAACGTCGCCTATCAACCGGCTTCTTGAATGTGCATATGCATATTGCTCACTGTGTATGCGCATATAATTCGCTGTGTATATAACTAACTGTGTATTTAGTTTTTACACAGGACAATACTATCCCACGGAACCAGTTTTAACATGACCGCAGGAGTGCCACATGGCTCCATACTTGGCCCCATGCTGTGTAACATAATATACGACGATATGCCGCGGCTGAGGGACCTTTCCTCCGGGGTTTCTACCTCCTAGCCTATGCCGACGACCTCGTCCTCAACGTCCAGGCCCGGACACCGGATTTGTTACAGAGCTGTACGAATAAACTGGATGCAGGCGGCGGAGAGACACCCCAGTGGTGGAGCAGCGCGCACCTCTAACTGAAGCGCGCAACCTCCTCTCCTTTAACGAAGACCCCGACTTTTAACCTTCTGGAAAAAAACGAGAGCTTTTCTTTCGTGGTGCCTGTGTGTACAACCGCATTTTTAAGTCAGTACTCTAAAAACCTTGTGGTTCTGCCATTTGCCCTCTTTGGTCCATCATATTTCACGCTCGTGTCTTTTACACTATTTATGGGGCATGAAATAAGAATGAGGAAAGATGCACCTAGGAGAAAACGGAACGAACAGGAAAGCATAGCAACTAATAGACAATGTGTGTATAATAATAGTGCTATCGTATAAAAGCTTATGATATTCAAGTCCTTATTCAAATCCTCCCCCGAGAACACTCCGAGATGAGATAATTGGACGTTTTTATTTTTATTTTTATTTACACCGTCGCTTGTACCGACAGCGTATATACGTTAACAAGTATATTTTGCTAAGGAAAATTAAAATAGCATGATCACATGGCAAGGCTGGAGCCTCACTGCGTCCTTAAAATATACTTTACGTTTTCTAGTTGTTGTCGCTGTTGTTGTTGTCGTCGTCGTCGTCGTCGTCGTTGTTGTTGTTGTTGTCGTCGTCGTCGTCGTCGTCGTCGTCGTTGTTGTCGCTGTTGTTGTCGCTGTTGTTGTTGTTGTTGTCGCTGTTGTTGTTGTTGTTCTAGTTGTTGTTGTCTTTGTTGTTTTTGTTATCGTTGTAGTAGCTGTTGTTGACGCCAGTCGACACGGATGTTGTTTTGTCCGCCCGCAGCCCGCAGGTCGGCCAGCCTGTAGGTGTTCCTGCAGGTGTTTACGCCAGGCTCTCGCCGGCCCGGTGAGCAGCTGTAATGGCTGTAGTCGACGATCCGTTCGATTCGGGGCCGCCGGCATAGCGGACTGAGTTAGTGTACGTACGCGCGTCTGTCGAGACGACGCCCACGCACCGGGACGTGTCACGCTCAGACGCTGTAGGCAGGCTGCTTTGCTGGCCTTCATGTTGTCCAGGACTCTTCCTCTGCTCCTTCCTCTTCTTCTTGTCTTCATCCGGGTTGCTTTCCATAGCTGCTAGGCAATGAGCTTCGGTCGCCGATCCGCCAGGGCCCGTCGCGTAGTCGCCGGGATGCGACAATTAAACGCGTGGATTGGCGTTCTCGCATATCACAATACGGAGGGTGTCGCCTTGTTGTACAGATCCTCGTTGTACACAAGTATTCAGCCGGTGTATATGTGTATGTATATATATATATATATATATATATATACATATATATGCATGCGCTTACACAGATTATGCTACCTAAAATCAGTGACGTGTTACATGGCTGAATAGAGGGCGTCTACTTAACACACTTCATCATGGACTAGGCAGAACCCTAACGCTCATATTACTATGAAATATCGTTAGAGTCGTATGTGTTACACTGTACGGATATATGGTTACATAGTTTTACGATATTGATCGTAGCATCTTCCTAATAAAAAAATGAGTAAAAACACTTTAAAACATAATTCTAAGATATTAAACATGTTAGTGCTTAGCACAGTTTCATATTTTGAGTTGCTCAGATTGTTATTAGTTTAATTACAAGTCAAAATTCCAAACGCTCACCGTAGAGAGCATTAGGCCTTGCAAAAGATCATGCGGGTTTATGTAATAAGTAAACTATATGACAACTTTCTTTCATTATTTTTAAGTCTCTAGTTAAAATCACCGACTAGGACTAGTCGAAAGCTAAACATTTCCGTACGTAAATTTAGCGCATTGTTATGCAACACAAAACAACGCACTTAGATTTTTAATATTTGTGGACTACTAGTATGGCCGACACGTCGCAATTTTAATCATCCCCTAACTTCAAGTTTACTCCCATTGTTGTAGCCTTTTTCCTCTTAGCACGCGGTTGTTAGTCTAGCGTGAAGTGAAGCGTTTTGCCGTCTCCACATTGCCGTTTTTGCGTAAACACTCAAAAGTCAATATGCGCCCTTCAATACTCTAATGGTAGGTAATTAATTTCTTTTGTGAAAAAAGAAACGTTTTTCTTCACTTTATCCAACGGTTCTCAACATCCTACCGCCGCACAAAGAGCACGTACGTTTCAGTCTTAATTGCCCACCAAACAGTTGGCTTGAATTCTGCTGTATACAGTGCTGCTCTGTTATTGCTATTGTCTCACTCAGTCGTCTGGAGCGTAACGATAACTGGGACATTAGTTTAGCATTCAAGAGCTTTATCAGCACTTATAGCGTCTACATCTACTAGTGCAGCCATAATAACCAAAGCGACTATTCGTGCGGAGCTGCGTCTAGCTGCAAATGCATAAATCTAAACTCTGCACGCATTTCAATGATAATTGAGCAACGTACGTATTAGGCGAGTCACTATGCACCAGTTTTAAATGTAGGCGAAAAGTCCACAACGATGGTAGCCAGCTTCTAATTGGCCTGCTTTCAGAAATGTGCGGCAATGAATATTAACTTATTATCAAATTTTTTTTGCAGCAGTTTACAGCTCATTGGTCTAATATGTATATACATATACGTTAATGTCCTAGGTATGCGTGTCCTAATAACTCGTGTGACTAGTGTGACTTCTGTCTTAATATGTTAAAGCTTATTAGCGACGACTACAGAACGTTTCTGCAATATATATATATATATATATATATATATATATATATATATATATATAGCATATACTTAAACAACGGGCCTTTATAGCACCTCAACTTAGCGTTGATTTTTTTTTGTTTCTTGAAATCGAATCTAACGATGTATCCATATATGATTCAGCGTACGCAAAAGCTCAACCTTACGGATCATCGAGAGCGGCTGAACTTCGCTATTTAGGTTTTCGAGATAATCGGTGGAAAGCCGATATTGTAAAGAAAATTGTCTTTTTTTCGACAAAGCCCATTTTTATCTAAGTAAAAGAGTGAATACACAAAACCATCGCATTTTGTTTACGAAGAACCTTTTCAAGAGATTCAGGAAAAGTTGTTGCATGTGCCACATGTGATTGTGTGGTACGGTATCTGGTCTAAAAGCATTATTTTAGTGCTTAGATATGAATTGGACCCTATTTGTTCACTCCACGGTAAACGGCGAGTGGCATCGTAGCACGATCTTGATTGTATTTATCCAAATTAGACAGAATCGATGCGAGTAAACTCTGGTTCTAACACGATGATGCCACAAGCCGCACAGCCAGCGAGACAATTGAGCGTCTGGGGCTGAAGTGTCCCAGGCGAGTAATGTAGCGTAAGGAAGGCAATCACTGGCCTTCCAGATCTTGCACTTTAACGCTGGTAAAATTTCTCTTTAGGGTTTTTGAAGATTGGAGATACGCCAATCACCACGACTATCGATCAAGTTAAAGACCAAAGAATTGACGAGTGCATCAACGTAATTGGGCCTGATTTTTGTTTTAAAAAAAAGAAGTGCCAAAATCTGGGTATACCGTATTCTACAGTTTGTCGAAACCAAAACGATCGACATCTCATTGATGGCGTATTTAAATAAAAATAGCATACAAATAAACTATTTTTTAAAATATTGTGACCACTTTTGTCGTTACGAGTTGTGGGCACGTTTGTCTTTACGAGTACGAGTTGTAGCTAGAGCGGTAACCCTAGCCACAACTCGTACTCCCTCAAGACATTCTCTCACCGGCGCCATGACTACGCTCAGTGAAGAGAGGGAAGAAAATATTAAAACATGCTGCTCCCGTTTTCGACCGTCTGCTAAGAGTGTGTGATATTTAAATACATTAAATGACTAGTACTTGTACCTAACGCCCAAAAACGGTTTGCTCACTCCTGTAAATAGTAAATAGAAATCTACTGAATTCGCCTAATTAGAGTCTCCACCGAAGCCTGAAGAGTTGTCCGTGAGGGCTAGTACAATTGCGACTATTTGTTCTTCATGTCTCACCATCAGGTGATAACAACATCGAGGCTTACGTCGAAGTTCCGGATTATCTTCGACTGCTCATCACCAGCTCCCGGGAAGACGTACCTAAACCATCACCAGCTCCCGGGAAGACGTACCTAAACCATCACCTCCTCGTCGGACCAAATCTCAACCCAGGTCTTGTCAAACCCTTGATCAACCCGCAGTTATTCCGTATCTGCCAATATCACCAAGGGATACATGCGGATATACCTCACTGAGAGTGTTCGTTGTCTATTCCGGTATCTCTGGCAAGGAACTCACGACAATAAAGTCAAATGTTTCCAGATGAAGTATGTGCCTTGGGGGCCCAACCCAGGGGTTTTGTTCTTACGACCGCAATTCAGAGGTACTTGAAACCCGTAGATTCCGCCATGCAGGACATCCTCGGCGACTGCCGTTTTCTATAAGGAGTATATTTGTCTAATAGCTCCATGACATGGTGGCTTCTACGAATGTTTGGTTGGGCCTGTCAAGTCGGCCTTTGCGAAAACTCTCGGCCGAAGCTTGATTACATTCGAGCAGTTTTGAACAATTACCCCCAAACTGGCTGCAGTTAATAATGACTGCCCTCTGACGTACGAGGTCGATGATACGGGTGGTTCGACAGCTCTCTGACCCATTTCCTTCGTGGCGGCCCTATTTCCCTGTCCTACGTTCGGTAATTCCTCTTGGTCGGTTGGGTCTCAACGGTCAGGTCTCTGCCGCCGACTTGCAGCAACTCACCTGGCAAAACCAAGCTACACCCGCGCGCTGCCTGTCCGCTATTCTCGAGAGTACCTATTACAACTGAGATCTGCTAACCTGGCTTTTAATATACGCCCACGTCCGTACACGTTAGGGACGTTTGTCTTGTCAAGGATAACAACTAGCCGCGCCTTAAGTGGGACCTTATTCGAAGCTGTTCACTGTGGCCGTAACGGCAAAGCCCGCGCTTACACAGTCAAGTTTGCTAACGATAGAACGTCGCCACGGGCAGCTCAGACGCTATACCCTTTGGAGCCACATCTTAGAAGTTATTATATTCGTGCATACTATTCTGACTTTGTATCTACGAATGGTCAATTGTGACGACTACAGTGATATTTTAATACAATTACCAGAAATCCCGTTACCATGAAAACAGGCTTGTCAGCCTGCTTGAGATGGACTGTTAGAAACTCTTTGATTAGTGCCAATTTTATGATCATTTTTGACGTATACTGCGGCAACGGTAGCTGCAACTAGTACTCTCTCAAGAATTTCTCTCACTTGCGCCATGAATACGCTCAGTTAGTTGAAGGAATAAAATATTCAAATATGCTGTTCCCGCTGTCGGCCGTCTGCTAAGAATGCGTGATATTTAAGTAAATTGAATAACTAGTCGTTGTATCTAACCGCCCTAAAAACGGTTTGTTTAATCCTGTAAATATAAAAATAAAGATCTATAAAATTCGCCTAAATACATTTTCTCGCATTTAAAACCATTCGCGTGGCTATAGCCTAAAAACTCGCATTTAAAACCACTCGCGTGGCTATAGCCTAAAAATTAAACTTCGCTCAGTATTTAGCATGTTCCCGCAGTTGGTCTACTTAGTTAATGCAGTCTATTTCAGGATTGCTTATCTTACCTTTTACTCTTCGCGGTCCCGGAACTGTGTTAAAAATTGTGGATGTTTTTTACTGATTGCCCGTGAGCAGTCGGTATTTCGCGCATAAGTGACTGCTGGCACACCCTCGCTCTCGTGATATTTGACTTATTGCAATGTTCCCAATGCCATGCACTCAAATCATCGGCTATGTCTTAAATTTGATCAAAATACTTTACAACGCTTGATTAAGTGCAGAAGATTAAGGCGCTGAGGTGGCGTTCTTGAAACTTTGTTGAATGTTGGCAGCCTACGAAATTGGTTTTCATCCGCCACTCGCTACATGAACACGCACTTCATCCGTCCATCCGGCTCTTGTTATTAATCAGCCTACATAGCTGCTACATTTGACCAGGCTACGGCAATTTGTCAGACCAAAGTTCCTTACTGCCATGTTGAGGGGAAATGTTAGGCGGCTAAAACTGCTACCCTCCGCTCGCAGAATTCGAACTACAGCATGGTCCTCTATCATCCACGCGACGCACAGGCTTCGATGAGCTCCTTGATGCAATTTGCATGCCATTAGATTCATGAATATCGCATTTTACGCAATGGGCCGCTTCCTATCCAACGATTGGGCCGCTACGGCCACGTTGTATATGTTTATACGCTTCTTCCTGAGCTCCCTAAATACCAGATTGTACCTTTAACCTTATATAATTCTAGCGCAGGGTTCAGAATAACCCTAGCATAGAGAGAGAGAGAGCGAGAGAGAAGGAGACTGCAAATTCAGCTAAAGACGCTGCTAGCACTACAAATCGGTCTTGAGACACAGGCGGAACAGGAAATAGGGCGCTTATTACAGACGGATACCGAGATAGTTGGCAAGCTTACTATGTCCAGGCAAAGCATGTTTGCACCTATAGGCATGTTTTCGGCGGACAGCGTAGTTGACGACAGTCTTGCTCGGGGACCTTCCTGTCGTCCTACGTCCTGCCTTACCTAGCCAACTAAGCAAGACAATTATGTGCATGCTTTAATTATTTCTTTCCAGCAAGTTATTAGAAAGTCTTCGACTGTAAGAAGAGTCACAGAATACTATATAGCTGACAGACCATCAAGAGAGCAGCGGGCTTTGTTACGGCTTTCTATTTTGGCTGGTCTTAATCATTGCTGACAATTTGGAAGGTAAGAACAAGCAAGTTCATGTATAAAAATAGAAGCTAGAATTAATTTTTTTAAGGAGGTTGTTTTTAATTCTAGACTATCCTCCGTCCCCTACGGGCTTGGAGCTTAACCTGAGGCATATCTTCAATGCACCGAGAGCCGGACATGTTAAGATATCTAGGGTTTCCCTAACCGTCCTTGTGGCAGCATGGCCGCTGATACTCAGCGGTATGATTAATCATCTATTCTCTATGAGAATCGCTCAAAGAAAATTCGATCAACAACAAGGACCGAACCGGGGACCGGTAGATGACAACATGACTAGCGCATTAATCCCCTAGACCACGCCGCCACTAAAATATAAATGCTGAAGAGAGATAAAGCCTTTATTTTTTACACTATTCTCAGCCTGTGCGCATTGCTATTTCGATCTAGGCCGATGCAACCTTTAGAGGCCCACCGGTCTCGTTGTTCTCCCACCGGTAACGTAGTTCTAAGTTGCACCGCAGGGCTATCTCATCATGTCCGTATTAAACGTGCAGAGTATATCGTAATGATCACTTAGTAGGTAAACGGTAATGAAATTCGGATTTCATAAAATATTATCTGATACCTGAAATATAGATAATAGCGACAACAAAAAACAGCGCAGCGTTTATACTGATTGAAGCTGGAGCACTGATATGACGCGCTTATACAATCTAAGTATTGGGAATCAATGATTGGCTCTATATTCATATGTTCCGTGCGTAAAGAAGCCTCAACAACTAAGGACGTAATGAAACATAATTAGCGATTGGCCACAATAGTTAGCTTGAGTGTCTGTGTTTATCTTCACACTAACTGTGGTCAAGGAATAACTTTGATTGCCGCTAAAATTAAGAATCGCTACTAGCGTCAAGTTTCTGAGCCACCAACGGAAGTTTGAAGTTATTCTTACTCGTTAGCATTAATGTATTAATCGAGTTACGACGCTTTAAAGTGACGCTTACTGCAAGTTTGTTGTAGGTTGTTGTGGTTAACTGGAGTTGTCCCTTTATGCTAGATGCATTCGGTCACGTTGCAGAACATAATTATGCTTACCGGTAATGCTCTGTTCGTTGCTTTAGCCTAATTATTGGAACGCCTTTGACTGTAAGAAAAGTCAGAGACTGCTATCCAGCTGTGAGACGACTAAGAAAGGGGGGAATGGGGGCTCTGAATTTGGCTCTAATTTTTGACCGAACCTAATTATTTGAGCCGAACTCTAGGCCTATATGTTGACCGAATCTAACTAATTGAAAGCTCTAACTTTTGGCATAGTTTTACTCGTAAACAAACACAATAATTGAACCGAATTCTAGATAGATAGCGCCAAATAGTGGCGTCATCATCAGATGCAGAGGCGATTCATACGGAATGTAGTGAAAGGTATTAAGGAGCATTGTGGATATCCCTACCCCTACGTGAGGCGACACACCATTCCGCTTTCGTAGTGAACGCAACTCCTCTAGGAAACAAACAATACTACCGGTTTGATTGGATGTCTTTGTTGCTACGCAACAGTTGTGCTTGTAATATGGGGCCCGTGATTTGCTCAAGGGGTAGCCGGAACAACACACAACAGAGAGCAACACAGCTCACAGGTGAACAGGTCCTCGAATGGTCGAGGAGGTCGATCCCAACAGGTGGCCTAGTTTTTTCCTTCGAGCTACACTGGCGCATAGTGACCAGTTTGGGGCTCCAAAAGAAATGCAATCTTTTTGCCCCGACAGAATAGTTTAAAATGCTCATTTCTGCTAACCTTGCCGTTGGTAGCATTATAGTAATATTACTACGGCTACTTTTACATACGGCTGTCGGTGCCCAGATTTCTTACACACTAAATGAACAAGGACGATGCAGGTGTAGAATAGAGAAGATTAGAGGTCAACGTTCGGACGATCTACGTATATCAATAAACGTACAGCCTACTACACGTCGTTAATGTAATTTCAATTCAATGTAATTTCTTTTCTACCATAATGAAATGAATTTTAATTTTTAAAAAATGCTCTGGAACTCTACTAGCCTAAGCTGGAAAAACCTGAACTCAAAGAACCTAGCAAAATCTGCGTTTAGAATCTGTTATGGGGCTAAACGTTCGAAATCGTCCTCTGTACCTGCTGTATATAGTAGATCGGTCACGGAATATCTTTGTCAAAAAAAAGTTTGAAATAAAATAAAATATACAAAAGAAGTTTGAAAGGAAATAAACTAGCGTGCAGGAAGTCCATTGCAGAGCAGGAAAAAATGGCAAACGCAAAAAAAATGTTGAGTTTCATTTCGGGACCAGCCATGACAACGGAGTCACGGAAACCAACTACGATTCTCACTCACCACCTCATACTCTATCTCGCCAACCATAGCTTTCGTCAGAAGTTATGTGCCAATTTCTTAATAAATCTGAGGAAGCAAATGACTCATGTGATATTTTATTGGATCGGATGCCTGCCACCCCATAGGGATTAAAAATAACGTTTTTAACTTTATTACGATATGCTTCTGATGCTATGAATGTGTTTAACACCCACAATAAATAGATGGGTTTTATTAGTCGCTTGACATTTACCTTAATACACATGTCACCGTTTTACATTTAGAGAGATTAGAGCGGCAGCACAAGCGGGCACGTTGAGATAACTAGGTCTTTCCCCCAGTCTTTATGGCAACATGGTCGACGCTGATTCACAGCGGTACATGGTTTATCATTTGCTTTCAATGGGCATCGCTCCAAAAAATTGCGATTGCCGTGTTGTACATCTACAGTGCAGTACTGTACGACAAGGCAAGACGTCGCGGGACGCTTATTTAGAAACAGCATTTGGCGCTGTTAGGATGACTGTTGTGTTCCTTCTGTAAAAGACACGATCTCCGCCCGGTCTTCCCTGGCGGCTACACTATTTTGCTGCAGTGTATTTGAACGTGGCGACCGTCCAATGTATGGGAGTGCTTCGAGTTGATGTTGAAGTACGTGCCGGCAGGTAGCGCGTCAGGCGTGTGCAGTAGGACTAACCCTTAACCTTTGACTGACGATAATTACAGTCGTTGTCATCACGACAAATGTATTGGGGTTTTGGTGGCTCGACGCGACCGTGGTTTGTTTGATTGATTAAGGCCACGTGTTTCGCAGTCAGACAGGCCAAGTCGATCGAATTCAATCAGGCACGCATTGCAGTCTATAGATCTAGGTATGATCCAGCCGACAGTCGTCGACTCCCTTTCGTCGTCGAAGTCAACATCGAACGTCGAATCGAGAGCAGATGTTTCGCTTTCGTTTCAGGTACATCCCATTCTGCGTCTTGTTGACACAGACAGCAGACTCGGGCTCAGCGAGTGCAGCCTCCCTGCGCGTTTGCTGCATTCAGATGTAACGAAAATTGGTGGCAGTAGCCGCATCAAAATTTTTTGCTAACTGAATCGTACTTGGCCATAGCAGACACATACTCCAGAAATAGATACATAGATAGATAGTAAGGGAGAGAGAGATGGAGAGAGAGAGAGAGCGCGCACGAGAAAAAGAACCTACTATGACAACAAACAAATAATTGAAAATTGAGTTCAATTCGATATCGAACCATTGCGACAGCCTTACGGCGACGATGGCAACGACGAAAGTATCGTCAGCACACGACAACAGCACTAGCAGCAGGCCTAGCAAGGCTTTTGTAGCGCTGCCCCCCACCCGCAAGATCACATCGTACCCAGTCGTTGGAACGGGGAGCATTGTGTTGATGGATGGATTTATTATTTGCTTGCCATGTATGCCTAAATACACATCTCACCCTTTTATGGCGGAGACGCTTAGAGCGGCAGCCGTGACAAGCAGACGTGCTGAGATATATCTTTATGGGTTTCTCTAAAGCACGAACAAGAATCGAAAGATCATTCCCCAGGCCCTCACTTGAACAGGACTTTCATTCATTGCGCGGAGACAATCCAGCAGTTTTTGTTCGTGCATCCATAGCGTGTCTTCCTCATTTTGTGTGTGACCGCTGTCCGTAATTAGGGTGTTGCCTTAATAGTAATTGTCAATTTTAGAAACTAAGAATTTAGTGGTGCGTCTCCTACAAACTAAAGAGCTCCTTAATATTATAATAATGTAGATAAACATATATAGTATATATATATATATTTTAGTAAAGAAATTTGTTTAAAAATGTATTTAATTTTTGTTTAGTTGCACACGTGGCTTATTAAGCGAACTGCATAGAAAGACGCCTATGTTCTTGATAAAGAAAATATTTTAATTTACAGATATAAAAAGAGCAAGCAATCGAGATGGTAGCACTATGCATTGCAAGTGCCTCATTACTTAACTCTTTACTACTAAGAACTACGGGAAGAAGTTTATAAACAATCAGCTCGCGGCGTGTTCCTTCCCAATCATCACAGCAGTACACGTGTTGGTAAATATTTCCATATTCGCACTATACATATACCTAGATGCCACTCATACATGCGCATAAATAAGGCATCTATACATCTACCTCTGTCTGAAAAGCTCTCTATTCAGAGCACACCGGCAACGAATGCAGAAGCCATTTTTTACTTCGCGTACAGAGTGATGCTCAATGGCGAGGCATCGAATCTTTTATCTGCTCGTGATATGGACACGAGTGAAAACGTAATCTCTGTGGGTACAGTCTCCCGGGAAACCTATTTTCTCAAAGCTTACGTAGCAACCCGCAGGGTGTGTATCCTACCTACAGGTAATAGGGTATTAGAAGTATACGAATATCGAACAAAGGCGTAGGTTTCTTTGTAAAAATAGCTCCAAGTGCGTCATTCGGCAATGTTTTTATGGTGTGGATGATGCCGTCCTACCCTTCACCCCAGGTAAGACTACCATACCATAAAACTGGTAAAAACAGAGTTTTGTACACAAAGTGGTACGCCCTCCATAGGAAAACCAATCAATTCTAAACGACACAACAAAGAGATTACGGCGTAACCTTTAGAGAAGATAAATATCTAGCTGGGGCTGACACTTTTTGGAGTTCCAAGCCTTAAAAAGAAACAGCGATAAAACGGTGAGATTGGTTTTATTTGCATTTACAACTTGACTGAATATACTAAACCTTTTCTACAAAATACAAAAAAGGAAACATCTTTAAAGGTGACTGCCGTGCGTTGCTATCTAATTTTAGGTGGACCATATTGAACAATATATGTGATGTGATCTGCAAATGCGACTGCTAAGCCAGGCTTCTTGGATTAGATTCGTAAACGAACAAAGTTAAAAATGATCAGAAACATAGAAGGCCAGAGCCTAGCCTAAGTGCCCTATTAGAGTTTGGAGACCCAGCAGACTCAAAAGTGTTATCACAAGAAATGCGTAAGATTTTCGTAAAGGCTATTTTAAGAAAAAAAGTCTGGGCATTTTCTTATGCAAATACGTACAGCTTGCACGCTGCCATCACGACTACTCACAGCTTGTTGGCAGTGAAGAATCGTATCCCAGGATTAACCACAACGTCTGCATGCGTGTTCCGGCAGCTAGTTGCAATATGGCCTATTCCTACGCATGTATAACAGGAACTAGAATAACCTACATGCATAGCAGCTGGATGATTCGGAATGCTATATATATATATATATATATATACAGTCCCTGAAAAAATATAGGGCCACCCATTTTTGCCTCATTTCACGCATTTATTATAACCAATCGTATAAAGATCACAGTGATACATGCTCACAGGGTAACAACGAAGACTTCTGTCGTCCGACATTTGGGGTCTCACAAAATTTCCACATTTGGCACAGCTACATCGCGAAAAAATGATAGTGTCACTAGCAAGATACATGTCTTAACGAGTGAATGAAGCAGAATAACGACGTTTGGGCTCATTTAACGGCTCGACAGAAACAAAGGCAGATCTCCGACCAGAAGTTTTTTTGTTTGTTGAAACGATAGGCTTAGGCTGGCGCCTCATGGATGAATAAAAGGCCCAAATCAAAGCTTATAAAGACATTGGCCTCCCTAATCGCAAAATTTCCCGTCAGTTGGGACGTTGTGCCCAAATAGTAAATAACTTTGTCAATTTAGGAAAAATACGCCGTAAAAAAAATTATTCTTGGCGTCCAAATTCTATTTCAGAACGAAACGAGCTGCAATTCTGAAGAAAGCGTCGAACTCTGCGCCCTCGGCGAGGGCAATTGCGGCGGCGGCCGACGTGCAAACGAACGTGTGAAATGTGCAAAGCTTCCTCAGGAAGACACATTGGCAAAACACAAGAAAAAACAACGATTGACCGCTGACCGATGAAAGCTCGCCTTGACTTCGCCAACGATGAAATGTCATAGACCACTGAGTGCCCACGATACAATGTAATGGACCACTGAATGACACAGAGTGCTCTTTTCGGATGAAAGAGTTTAATTTTGATGAATCGGATCGATTTTACTATTATTCGCACGATGTCCGCAAGGAAGAACGAATTTTGTCAAAACGTCACTCAGGTGGCGAATCAGTGGTGATCTGGGCTGATCTCGGGTATTATACAAAGTCGTCGATTGTGTTTTTAGACGATCGTGTTTATTCGACGCGCTACGGGGATTTACTAAAAGAACAATCGGCGCATTTTAAGCTGATGGGAGCGCCAGACTTCGTTGTCTTAATATGATCCAGAATGTGTGGAGCTGGCTCGAACAATAAGTTTACACCGATAAAAAACAATTTTCGAGGCTTGAGAAGAGCTCCTGCAAAACGTCATCCAAAATTTGTTTAACACTATACCAAACCGCTCCCGACTTAACGGGAAGTTCACTGAGGATTAAGTATAGTTGCGAAATGCCGTGAAATTAGCCCAAAGCCGTTAATCCGCTTAATTAATTTGTTAAAACAGGTATCTTGCTAGTGGCCTTGTATTTTTTTTGCGGTGTAGCTGTGCCAAATGTGAAAATCTCGTGGTTCAAAGTAATCCGAGACCCCAAATGTCGATAGAAGTCTCCGCTGTTACTCTGTGAGCATGTACCACTGTGACATATACACGATTGGTTATAATAAATGCGTGAAATGTAACAAAAATGGGCGGCCATATATTTTTTCAGGGACTGTATATATATATATATATATATATATGAATGCCAGTCATGCATGTTCCCTTATGTGGGCCAGCAGGACCACTCTGAAAGTAAACTGTGGCTGTTCACATAGTCAGCATTCAATGCCGGAGACGCCGCGGCTCAGGCGTGCGGCTAGTTTATGTTGCCAGCAGCTTTGCGTGAGCTTATCCGCGTTATTGTTCACAACTACCACGTTAGCACTTGAGAAACAATATAGTATACTATATTGCGACGGCTTTTGTTATTAGTTCCCATTAAATATGCAAAAGGTAGTGCGAAAACTGGACAGTAGTTATGCACACATGTTTTCCTACATACGGCCCAGTCGTCGGAGAAGCACGGGTTCATCCGAGCTGGTTAGACTGTGTTATACGTCAGAGCAACGTAGACCCACTCTACGCTTACACGTATTCTATGGCCGATCTAGTTCCTCTCTGAAGTGAGCAGCACTCTATTTCACACCGTCTAGGTCTTTTTTTTGGTACACTCGACAGCTTAATCCTATTAACGCAGACGAGACGTTCTGTCCTAATTACTAGAGCAATAAAATAATGATCGTTATAGTGAACAGTTTTTGCTTTAGCACACAAGACAGCTGCAGTTCGATTCGATCTCTGTAATGCAATATTTAAGCCATTTATCACGTACCTCATCAAATACTTAGGGACGGTATTGCATGTACCAAAGGATTCCATTTGCCGTGCACGTAAGGTATGTGCTCCCAATAATGATCTAGGCAAAATCGTGCTTCGAATCATAAGAGCGAGGGAAAGCAGACGCCGTGTCCACTCGGCGACTGCAAACTCCATTCCTTACGGCACATCTCACCTGTATCGGGCGGGGAAGCGGGAGAGCAGAGGAAAAACGTAACAAGGAAACACGTAGTGACTTCCCGGGTTACCCGGTTACCTGCTACTGACGGGATAGTCGACACAGCAGGCATACAATCGTTGGCTGCTAGCAATTTTTGGGTAGGTGACGGCAGCTCCCCAGAGTTGAGAATCAGGACAAAAAAAACTAACGCCAGGCAACCTGCTAAAGACGATACTAGCTTTTAACGAGAGAGTTGGTTACGTCCAAGTCACTACGCAAATGAGGATTATGAATAGCGCAATAATAAACCAATATTAACGGGTCATTGGAAAAGCGCTTAAACGATTGTTCCTGGAGGTTTTACGGGCATCATCTGTACGTCATGAAGACGAAAAGGGTTTTTGTGAGTTATACCTGTGACATTAGCCTTACCCGTATCCCGGGTCCTGAGCTATCTGTCAACAAAATTGGCACGACATCCGTAAACGCATCATCTCCGTCAAATAAGTACTTGTTACGTATTGTGCGGGACTCACTGAACCCTCTATGTGCACCTGCAATGTGTTCGTATATCTTTTTTAATTGACACCAAATTTCTTTTTTCAAAGGGCCTGGATGGATAGCACTGCATACGCAAACGGCTTCATTAGATTAGAGACGATAAACAACGCTTCAATGGGTTCTTGCTCATTCTATTTGAGAAGGATCATATTCTAGTATGGAAGAGCATTATTACGTGTTTGTGACGCCCTCTTTTAATGCGTTTAATTCTGACTAAAGAGATACGCTTGCTAATAAAGAAATTAAAAAACGTTTTTTTGTTGCAATTTTCTGCCCCTTACGTTCCAAATGATGGGTATGGCTCCGTTGTGTTGTAGAGCGTGCTCCGCCGAGAGAGTTTGCACTAGTCTGAGCTGGTGACCTAGCCAAAAGGTGGGTATACAGAACTATTACGTTGACTACAGATATTCTGATCTTAGTACGTGCAGACATAGTATTTTCCAACAGTGTCAGAACATGACAGAGAGAGAGGCCCTAATAGGAAAGGTTATTTACGACGCCTGTCATCGGGTGGTGGTAACCTTATAATTGAAGTCTGTCGTGATTATTATATAGTAGTAACCTTATATGTATTGGTCAGCAGTAGACGGGCCTGAATCCGGTGTTCGCGGAGTCGTTGTTTCACCCTTCGATCTATATTACGATTGCTTAGGGAGACATGTGGTCATTCATACAAGATATATGTTGACGGGACCGCCTGTCGGTCATCCCGTCTAGGCTTTCGCCAAACATATAGAGACTCTTCGTAGGCAGCTGTCATAACCAATAGGCGGCTATGTCAGTGGTCCAAAACAGTGCCGCGCCCCCTTGCCACGCAATAGATTAACCTAAGTAGGTCGGAAGACAAAATCATTTATTCTTCTTTGTGAGTCAGACACTATTTAATTGTGCCAATGTTTTGCCTTGTCATGTAAAAATTGTTTATATGTATTACGTTTTAAACGACATTACTAATGTATATATTCTATATAATAGCAAAACTAGCATTACTAGATTTGGCCCTCAAAGGCACAGAACACGCCGCCTACGTGGCTCAGCAAGCATGTTAACGAGTTAAGTTAGATGAATACAACCTTTGCTCCGAACGCAAAAAAGATTCCAGCGCAAAATCGATAACAGTTTGACTGTTTCACTCATTTAGCACCGAGTAACAGAGGCGTTAAGAGCATTTTTATTATCAAGCCCTTCGTCCCAGTCGAGTTTCGCAAAGCTATTCTTTTCGTCCCTAATACTATGTAGAAACGACGCTAAGTAAGAGTCAATTGAAGATGACAAAATTGCGCCATACCTCAATACAATTAGGGAGCGGGGCTCAGGTTTGCACCCCGGTTATTCCGCAGCCTATTATCTATTTCCAGCTATTCTTTTTGTACTTATCTTAGTTTGCAATATTGTTGATGCGGATATTACTTATCTTGTATGCAATATTGTTGATGCGGATATTACTGACACTCCTCCAGGCTCTCTTTCAAACCTTCAATAAAACTCATTTGGTCTCTTAGGCAAGACAGATAGGTAAAAATCGCTACGTTGGTTTCGACTGACAGATCTACTGATAGCCAGTTAGCTCCTTATCACGAACCAATGGCGTCCCCTCTGCAAGTCGAAAGGGAATTGGCAGCAGTATTTTAGATGTGCAATGACCTATTGTATGAACATCAGGCTCACAGCTGCAGATATTTGGGAGTGATCTAAAGCCTAAACGAAATAAGTATTTAGCCAAGTAACGTCATTACTGCAACAAAACACCTTTTTCCACCAAGGAGAGGCACTTTTTTTTGGGTTTGGAATTTTCATAGCCCAGTTTAACTTGTCAACTGAAAATACTTATATATATATATATATATATATATATATATATATAATTCTAGTTACTCGTCCTACTGCGTTGCTGCGTCAAGCACTTAAAATTTCTTATTAAACGATATATATATATATATATATATATATATATATATATATATATGACCTGACACAGGGTTAAGTTAGCTCAGGACAAGTCTCCAGCAAGGTGGAACCAACGCGTCTTCAGTTGGCAGTCAAACCCCTCAATTGGGGCTCGTTCATGATCGTATTGATAGATCGACGCGCAAAGATCGGATAGATCTACCTACGCACGGAGAAATAGCAGGACACACATTTTCTATACATGAAGTTAGTTTCCACACACAATACGCATGTACATACATGTAGGCACGTAGGCAGGGCATGCGTGGCATACTTGTGAATCATGGTAGACGCAAGGCAAAGAAGCTAGCTGTTAGCATGGAACAGTCGACCTGCATAGGGATATGCGGGACTTGCGGCGGCGACGGTTGCGGTGGTTTGCTCTTCTGTTTGCCGGCAACGCAGCCGGCGGTGCAGAAGAAGTAGCAGTCAAGGCGTTGGCATAAGCCCTCCCGTCGCTCACACATGTCACTCATTCACTTTGCTTGGCGTGATCCCCTTCGGCGTGAATGAGAAGAATCTCTGCGGCGGCGGTGTTTTTCGCCGGTGGTTTGTTTGCGGTGGACCTGTCTGGTGGAAATGGCTGGCTGTACATGGGCACACGTAGGGTAGTTTTCTGCAGCAGGCGCTATGGTGAGAACAACGGTAGCAGTATTCGCTGTTGCTGCTGTTGCTGCTGCTGCCTCTACCGTTGGTTTCCTACCTCGACATCGCCAGTCCTTGTGTTTGTCCTCGCACCTACCTTGAAGACATAGCAAGTCTATGCGTAATATACAACTAGCAGGTAGAGAAGATGGGGCCATGCTCCACGCTCGTCCGCGGTTTGGTGATAATCCCGACTAAGGCAAATCGGAACGAACACGGTCAGCAGATGGGGCTGGGCTGATTGTAAGCCACTACTAACTAAGAACCAGGAGTCCTTCTGGCTTCTGCGTTGCTGTTGAGCTGTTGTTTTCTTTCGCTTGATGGCATTCTTCACATTAGGCGCACGACGTGCTTAGCGTACAACAGGCAACTCATGTATACCTATCTAATATAGAAGAAGTAGTAAGAGTTGAAACAAACATACATGGGATGGAAGATGTATAAATAGATAAATGATAGAGAGAGCAAACTTCGTCTAGTGTGCGGAATCGGGTACGATACTAAGAGATCAGCTAAGCAATAAAGCGCGTTTTATATATGCCTACCTGGTACGTTCGTACAGTCATGGGTTCCTGAGATGGCAGTTCAAACTCAAGCCAGTCTGGGACTATTTATCAAGTACGGTAGACCTTTACTGTGACCAGACGTTTTTATCATGCACTATTAGATAGAATCATCATGGAACACTGTGCTACGTATCGTGATGTCTGTTCCACCCCATATCATTTAGGGTAAAAGATCTATATAAACATCTTAATGAATAAATTACCTTGTGTTTGTTTCGTTCTGCATACAATAAAAGAACCTTAACGAATAGACAAGACCCGCTTGCGAAAGAGTATAGTGTTAGACATAGCAAGGCCGACCAGTATAGCATAGTGATATTTAAACTTTTGACATCGTGGTTGCTGATTGCCAAATTCAGCTGGGCAGGTTTGTTTCACGTCGCGAAAACCAACTTTGCATGCGAAGCAATAATTCAGGGGTCACGACCCGAGCCGAATTTCTCTTAGGCACGCAAACCAACCACCGTAACATTCAGGCTGCGCAGCATGTCATTGTCAAAATTGCAGGGTCGTGGTGTGTCTTCAACGCTATCCTTCGCTTTTCTTTGTTATATATATATATATATATATATATATATATAAATATATATATATATATAAATATATATATATATATATATATATATATATATATATATATATACAGTTAGTAAAAAAATACAATCACCTTTTTTTTAACTTTTTTTGTTTAACTTTTGCCACATTACACACATTTATTATGAAAAAGTGTAAGACTACAGTGATACATGCTCATAGAGTAACAGCGGAGACTTCCATCGACATTTGGGGTCTCGCATTTCTTTGAAATACGAGATCTCTATTTGACACAGCTACACCACGTATAAATTATACAGTCAATAGCAAGATGCATGCCTTAGCGAGTGAATTAAGCGGAATAACTACGTTCAAGCCCATTTTATGGCTCGACGGAGACAAAAGCAGACATTTTATCAGAAGTGTTTCTGTGTTGGAACGATGGACTTAGGCCGGCGCTTTATGAGCGACGAAAAGGTCCAAATCAAGACTTATAAGGACATCGGCCTCTCTAAGCGCGAAATTTCTTCTCAATTAGGGCGTTTTCCCCAGGTACAACCATGAACAGCTTTGTGAATTTAGGTAAAAATTACGCTGTAAAAAAGTTCCGGGCGTTCAGATGCCATTTCAAAAAAAGCAAGCGTGCAAATCTGAAGCAGGCGTCGAACTCTGCGCTTTCGACAATGGTAATTGTGGAGGCGGCTGGTGTGCAAATTAACGTGCGAAATGTGCAAAGCCTCCTTAGGACGACACATTGGCTCACGAGAAAAAAACGCTAAAGAAAACCACGATTGGCCGTTGACCGCTGAAACTCTTCTTGACTTCGCCTACGATACGATGTCATGGACCACTGAGTGCTCACGATACGACGTCATGGACCACTGAGTGGCACAGAGTGCTCTTTTCGGATGAAAAGTTGAACTTTGATGTACCGAATGGATTTAACTCCTATTTCCAGATGTGCGCAAGGAAGAACGAATTTTGTCAAAACTTCACTCAGGTAGCGGGTTGGGGGTGATCTGGGCCGCAGTCGGGTATCATACAAAGTCGTCGATTGTGTTTTTAAATGATCGTGTTAATTCGAGGCGCAATTGGGATCTACCAATCGGCGCATTTTGAGCTGACGGGAGGGCCAGACTTCGTTTTTCAATACGATAACGCTCCGATTCACACCGTCAGGTTGATCGGAAGCTAGTTCGACCAACGTCACATTGAGGTCCTACGTTGGCCTGCCGTCTCACCTGATCCTAATATCATCAAGAATGTGTAGAGCTGGCTCGCCTGAAAGGTTAACACCGACAAAAAACAAATTTTGAACCAGGTAGAGCCTTGTGAAGGCTTGGGGCGAGCTCTCATAAGACGTCATCCGGAACTTGTTTAACGCTATACCAAACCATATTTTTGAGATCATCGGACTTAAGGGAAGTTCACTGAGTATTAGGTATAGTTGTTGCTTTTATCTCCGTCGAGCCGTAAAATAAGCTTAAACGTCGTTATTCCGCTCAATTCACTTGATAAGACATGCATCTTGCTAGTAACTGTATAATTTATTCGCGGTGAAGCTGTGTCAAATACAGAGATCTCGTGTTTCAAAGTAATTCGAGACCCCAAATGTCGACGGAAGTTTCCACTGTTACTCTATGAGCATGTATCACTGTAACCTTTACACGACTGGATATAATAAATGTGTGTAATGTGCCAAAAGTTAAACAAATTTTTTTAAAAAAAAAATGAAAGGTGACTGTATTTTTTTTCATTGACTCTCTATATATATATATATATATATTTGGAGGAGAGTTAGATGCAGTTACACACTACCGCTACGTGTAGAAAGTATCACTTTCCAACTCAAACTATGTGGGATTCGACCCCAGCCGATGGATGTTACGCCGCTGAGACTCATGCCCACTAACCGCACCCCCCCTTAAACTTTACTCTCTGATGGCCCAGATTTTATAGAACAGTGTTTCATATTGTGACGAAGTTTCACTTCCTCTGGCCAGTACGACGATAGACCAGCCACCCACAACACCGTATGTGCATAACGGCGCAATTCAAATCTACTTCAACGGACCACGACCAGCGGCCACAGCGTCCAACGTTCACCGACCGACACATATCTCAACCAACCACAGCCTTTCGCGCCGAAACACCAACGACATCCGCCGTCCAAAACGATCATCGGCCGACACCTGGAGAGGGTCGACCTATGATCGGCAATCTAAGTCAGACCTAAATTAACCTGTATTCGTGTACGAAACAAACACGAACCACTGTAAATTTCGACCGATTTGAGAGCGGGTTCTGAGACTCTTTTGGGTGTCAGCACGCCGCGGTGTCTTGTGAGTCAATAAATAGACCGAGCAGCCTGGCTAAAAACACACTCGTTGCTCGGTCATGCACTAGACCATATGCTACGCTTTGTCATTCTTCGTTCCTGAGTTCCTCGTGCTGCAGTACCTGTCCGGCTGAGTCTACACCCCTCGAGCGGACCAGCGTAACACAACAACGTTACCAATATATTGGTGTTCCATAGAACAGTGGCGAGTACCCTATCGGATCAATTGGCCAGGGTCGCTCACCGGTTCCCCACCTGTGAGGCGCACTTCTACCCAGCCCTTGCAAATGTATTCAAAATCGTGGTTTCTTCAGCCAATTCCCATGCCTGGGTCGAATTCAGAGTGTATTCCACAAATTCTTTCGTACAATTTAGCGGGGGGTCCTTCTTCGGGATGGGTTGTTCCCGGCATCGACCATCTCTTGCGAATGTGTCTAATCGCCACATTTCTGGCCTCTTTTCATTTTGTTGTTGATATTTGAAGGTCTTTCCTATTCGGTAAAAATATGTAAGGCCCAAACGACTAAAAACTATACATATATATACATATGTATATATAGATATATATATATATATATATATATATATATATATATACATACATATATATACATTTGTATATGTATGTATATATATATATATATATACGCATTAGGTATACAGAGGGAGTGCACATCACTGCGGAGGGCATGTATGTTTGTAATTGTATGTTCAAACAACGAAATGTATAAGGCTGTTGTCAGTAAGCACTTGTACGACCTTCCTATGTAGAAGCCTCACTAAACAAAATGTCTAGATTAACTTGAAAGTGTGTAGAAGCATTTATAAATAGATCTCGTGGAGGTGCTCCATTAATACGCACGACGTACGTATAGTGTTGCCCTAATTAGATCGAGCGCTATTGGAACACAAGTTGTGTTTATAATCCCTTAAGCTTAATACATTATATTACATATTTACGCACTATTTCTACATAATCACTCATGCAAAAAAGCTTACGCATGTATGCATGCTTAACGGTGGAAATGTGGAACGCGTGTGCTTTTAAGTTTGTTGTGCTCCATTAAAAACGTTGCTCGATTTAGTTATAGAATACCACAAAACTATTGAATATGTCACGAGGGCTGTTAAAAAACTTTTTAAAACTTAATCAAGGGCTGCACTAAAGAGGATTCGCCAGTTCATTGAGACATTCTGTGGCAAGTGGCAAGGGTTTTTGGGATGTGTTCATTTTTTTCGCGATTGATCAGCTTGTTCTATCGCAATCAAACATTTCGCAAAGCAATGTCTACACCGGTGTCACATCGGCAAATCATCATTATCTTTCAAGCCGAAGCAAGACATTCCGCCCTTCGCTCCTTTTCCACCGGAAAACATTCTGATCTTAAAGAACTGAGTTCTTCGATGTCAGAGGCTACAACTCGGTGGGCAGCAACTAACTGTGACTGTTGTGGTGTCTCAATGGGCGTTTGGGTGGGTGTTTAGCCACTAAGGAGCCGTGATGGAGAGCGCGCAGTGGCCAGGGCGGGGAACTCTCTGCGTAATGACCGGGTTCAGCGTGGTGTAGTACATCGTATGGTGACAGGCGCAACGTCGGTGAGATCTGTCTGTTCAGTCGTGGCAGCACAGAAATACGGGCGATCGCGACCCGGCCAGCTAGGCTGTAGGCCGCTACTATGCATCGGACGCGTATCGCGGGCTGCTGTAGTTGCACTGCGGAACACATCGCAACGCATACGTTTTCTGCTTTCAGACATAGCCATAGGCTACATCTAAGAGACATAAACTTGAGACAGAGAGACAGGCAGCGATTGACACAGCAAAGAAACAGAGAGCGGGGAGCAGGGACGCGGGTGCAGGAGCGAAACAGAGAAAGAAAGCCTGAGGAAACGACTGGAAAAAACGAGAACAACACAGCGAATAAGGAGCGGGGGGAAAACGAGCAAAGCACAATCGTACACATGATTTACTCTGTCCAACTAACAACTTGCGCGTTTGTTTACAGCGAAAACCAGAATGGGCACGTTGATTTTCAACGAAGCGAGAAATGCGTAGAGCGTAATCAGATGCGAACTAACGCGAGGCGGGTAACACATGATCAGATAGAGCTGGCGGGAGAGAGAGGAAGCAAGTCTTCTTCTGCCACACCTTTCTACACACTACTTCCTTTGCACCGGCGAAGACACCTGCAGCGGCATATTTTTTGGTCAGATTTGATTGTTTTCTCTCTGTATTTATCTACCCTCTCTCTCCTCTCTCATCTCTCCCCCTCTCTATCTCTCTCTCTCTCTATATATATATATAAGTGAACCAGCTTTGCTCTATTGTCCTAGCTTTCTTTCTATTGAGTTTAAATCGGGCACATATTGCTCCGAACGTGTCTTAAGCGCCTGTGGTACCTCGAAGCGGCTCCCCGCGCACATTACGAAGCCATCATAGGTTTTTCCGCACAAACCGCCGGCTTCCCATTTACTAGGATTCTACGCAAGGGGTCGTTGACTAGTACGAAAGACCAAAAGAGCACTCAGGTTGACACCTCGGTATACTCCTGTTTTATTTATCATACTTATCGTCCTATTAGTAGTTCAGAAGCTCGGTTACCAGTGCTGATTGGTTTCTGGATGCAGATCAAGTAAAGTTAAAGAATATCTGAGCTCCACAAACTTAAAAAGATTTTGCCACAACTGACTTTGCAAAATTTTGAAATTAAGAAAACAAAGACCACTATATATGCCGTTTGATTTACCATCGTTCTCTTTTTTCTGAGTGAATGATAGGAGGGTCAGTTGATGATATTTGGTTTGCAAGGGCCTGATATATGAGACTACGTGTATGGTTGTTTAAGAGTTTAGTAGGGTACCAAGCATATTTGTCTACTAGCATGGTGTCGGGCGCAGAAATCACTTCAGGGAGATGTCTCAGAGGTTCTTCTACGTTAATGTGTTTAGTACAAGGTGAACATCTGTGCTGTGATGTTCTAGCCGGCAGTAGCATAGCCTAGACTGCTGTACGAATGTGGTTCGACCAGCTGCAGCTACCCAGCGGATTTTTGATTTCGCAGCCGAATGAATTTGAGTCTTTGCTAGAACTTTCGTGGACGATTAATTCTGTTGTCGATGTCACCAACGACAGAAATTAAAGCGTCAGTAGATAAAATGCTAGTTATGTCGAACTGGCTTCTTAAAGATGATAACGATGATAGCCTTCAAATCTGTGTTATGCCAACATGCTTAATATCCTCGCTTGAAGGGCAACACCAATCTGCTCCGCTTGGGATGCTACCTCAGCGCGCCCGAGTTATTCTGTGGTCTGTAAAGCACAGTCGTGCCGCCATAGGGTTTACTTTGATTCAGGCACAGTACAACACGTATATTGTGCATCTATGTATTTATAACTTCACTTACCAAGAGTTTATTCCGTCACCTACGCAGAGGATCTGGCACTAATCGTTACCCCCGTAGCAAGCATCTGTTCAAAGGGACCGCCAACGGAGCCGTGGCGTATATACGACAATACCTCCACACGCGTCTAACCAAGATGCTAGGTCTCGAATTTGAACCAACACGGAAGTGGATTTTTTTAAACGGCTTAAAGCGCTATCTACAAGATCTAAACTTACGACTAGAAGGGCATTCAGTAACACCACGCCCATGATTAAATACCTGGACGTGACCCTTGATAAGGCACTCATAGGACACCTCAAGTGCGGTACGCAGCAAACGAGCTGCTAAAGCTTTAGCGAAGCTGCAAAAACCTTCCGCGGATTAGGGGAGCAGCCGACTCTTAACGCTGTCTTTTTGCATCAGCAGGTACCATCGTGCTATATACCGCACGCGTTTGGGTACCGTACGACTACCAGAATTGCGACATGGCGTCTCCTCAACAAGACTCAAAAACCTATGGCCCTCAATACGCCGCACGGGCAAGTGGCACGGCTTTTACAGCAGCCATCCAAGTCCTCTCTCAGACGGATTCCCTAGGACCTACGAGTAAAAGAGCTAAATTCAAGATGTTCCTCATTTCACCTCTGGACCTCAATCTGGACTCAGGCCTGGAATCAGAAATACTACTGATTAGAAGAACAGCTGTCAGCTACAGCAAAATGTATACTTCGTAATCTCAGAAAATGGTACAGCCTTAAACACGGCTTGCTTACTTGCTCATTCGCGCAACTGCTGACATCCCACGGTGGCTAATTTTAGCGACACGTACACCGCATTGGTAAAGCTTTCTTTTTTTTTGATTTCCCGTAAGGCAATTGCCCGTGTACGGATTTTTCATGTCATGGCTAAGTTCACTCCACTCCGGCATTTACCTTGTCTAAATTGGAAACCATGCAAACCAATTTAAGAGTGGCCGGTCTGGGTCTCGAACCCGGTGCTCCCGAATGCAAGGCAAAGGCTTTGCCACTACGCCACCTTGCTAAAGCTGGCTTCCACTTAAGCTGCATGTGCTTGGCGTCTGGCCAAATGGGCCCATGCTAATCCAAATAGCGCTCGCCTATTTGGTGATTAGTCACGATTGTACAGAAGTATGTATATTGATACCAACCCTTTTATGTAAAATAAAAGTGATGTTATGTTATATATATATATATATATATATCGGTGAGTAAACGAATTTGCCGCAGGAGACATGGTATGAGATGCCGTCAATAATATACTCAACTGCTGAAAAAGCTCATTTGTGGCTCAATTGCTGCGTAAGATTAGATCGACAAAACAAAAGTATTACCCGGCAACTTTCCAGAAATATGTTGTATTATACTGTCGTATTAGACAAGCAGTTGAATTGATAAATTAGATGCACGACTGAGTGGGGGCAAGTAAATGCACAATTGTTACATAGATACGCGTTTTGGGTCGTGTTTTTTTCTGCTACAATGATTTTGTTTCTGTGGCTATGTATACCAAAACTCAGTTTGACAGCATTAGCATAAACGGCTTTCTTTTTATCTTTTATGCAATATCTTAAATCACTTTAGCCAGGCGCACGCTCTTCTCCCTTTCCATTCAAATTCACTTAACCAAAATCTTGACAAATGAACGTTGTTAGGTAAACCACCAGACTACAAACTCTTGTTTTAAATGAAGGTCTAGCGTTCATCACTGCCATTCGGATCTCCGGATTTTCTTAAATACGGGTAGTTCAACAGGTTCTTAAAATGAGCATTTTAGAATTCGAATTTTGGCGCGCGTTCACCGCTATTGGAAACGGCAACGTGATTTTAAAAAATTGAGAAAAAATTGTTTCGAGTGGTTATCAAGCATTTTTATTTCAAAGGTTGGTTTGCGACCCAAGTGAAAGCTGAGTTAGAAGAGGTGTACGGTGACTTTGCGCCATGTTTTGCCACTGTTTCCAACTGGATTAAGGAGTTAAAAAGAGGTCGCAGGAGCACCGAGGATGAACTACGTTCAGGACGCCCAAAAGAGCAAAATGGGTGCCGCATTTGCTCAACCAAGGTCAAAAAGACGCGCGTGTTTCCGCTTCACAGCGAAATTTGGCCAAGATGTCAAAAAATCCGTCGGATTTTTGGCGCAGATTCGTGACCGTCAATGAAAGCTGGGTCCATCACTACACTCCCGAGACCCAAGAAGCATCTCGCCAATGGTGTGCACCTGGTGAAGGACCTCCGAAGAGGGTGCGGACAACGGCATCGGCCGGAAAGGTGATGGCTACGGTTTTTTGGGACTAACGTGGAATAATTCTGGTCGACTACCTTGAGAGCGGTAAAACGATCACGGGAGAATATTATGCAAGACTGTTGGACTGCCTGAAGCAAGAACTCATCGTGAAACGGCCCGCTTTGCAGAAGAAGGTTGTTTCACTAGGACAATGCTCCTGCACACAAGTCGCGGCAAGCATCGGCAAAACTGGCCCAACTGAGGTTCGAACTTATTGAACAACCTTCCTATTCTCCAGACCTGGCCCCCTCTGATTATTTCCTCTTCGGAGATTTGAAGAATAGTCTCGGTGGAAAGCGTTTTTCCAGCAATGAAAAGGTTAAGGCTGCTGTAAATGCCTATTTTTAGTCTAATGACGCGGAATTCTACTCAAGAAGTATAAATGCTCTGAAATCTCGGTGGGAAAAGTGTATTGAGCTTTTCGGGGAGTATATCGAATAAGAAAAAATTAAAAACAAGATTTGGAACATTCTTGGTTTTCATTTTAAGAACTTGTTGAACTACCTGTAAGTTGGCGGGCTTGTTGTGTGTGCAGTTTACGTTTTGTCTTAAAGATTCTGTTTCAAAGGCAGCGCTTTCAACTATCTTAGCCAGGTAAGTATTAAATTAATGCAGGAGAAAGGCCCCAAGGGTACCAAATGAGCGAATGCCGTTTGTAAGCACTGAATAACAAGCACTATTCTATTTTGCTTTCTATTAAGATCTTTGATCTATGTTTGATAGAATCGCACAGCACCTTGCAATCATGACGTTGCCGACGATGTGCAAAATTATCACGTTTTAAAGATCGTCAGCTCCAGATCGGTGTTCATAAGTCAATTTATGCCTTATTGCAGAGGCCCAGGTGCCTATCACTCAATAATCTATACATATTGTATTGCATAAATGTTTTATTATATGCGAGATTATGTATTTCTCTTTTTGGAAAGAGCCATTTAAGAAAGATAATGTTAAGGATGTTTTACATGCAGGGGTGAAATGTGACTGCCTTTAGTTTCGATGATTTCTTACGCCAGAATAACCTGTTGTTGTTGTTTTAAGTATATAGTCAGATAATCTGCCGGCTTACTTAAACACAGAGACGAAATGCTGCCGTAGATTCATAACGTTGCCGTTAATATTTATTTTTATATTATGTTCCATTCAATTTGCAAAAAAGGTTCAGAACATACCGTTATCAACCCACGTTCTCATTTTGCATGCTTTATGCAAGAACGCCTTTATTTTTAATTTTCGCACGTAGGGTATATTCACGTATATGTATAGAGCAACGTATGTTAGTTTACATAAGAAGTTTATATATGTCGTTTAAAAGTATTAGGACCTGTGACAAAGCGTCTCAACATAAAGCAGCAGAACAAACTCTGCCTACCTCATCCAGTGGTATTTTCTGGTAACCACATTAATTAGTTACTTAAAAGACATTAAAAGTAAAGTTAAACTTCTAAAAACCTCTCTCTAATATACCTAGGGACTGTTTACCGAGCCACTTAAACTAATGTTAGAGAGGTCTAATAAGCACGGTTAAACTCGTTTTTTTTTAAAAGTATGATAACGCCATTGTCATAGTGCTTGAACATCCAAATGCAACAAAGCAGTGACAACCTTATGGTATAGCGACACTACGCCTGCACTAGTCGTGGTTTATATACAGCCTTCAATATACTTGTATATCTTTCGTCTACCTCTGTCAGTCGCCTAGTACGGTCGTATTTGGCTTCACTGCGTGAAACTTTGTCGAAGAGAGGAGGAACCTGAGGCCTGTAACGGGCTGACTAGCCGCACATGACGGCCTTTGCTGTAGGGAGCCTGATACGAACAGTAAGCACTGCAAAGACGGTATGTCAATTGACATTTAACAAAAAGAAGTCTCAAACAACAAACAGAAAACCGTTTAAACGCGAACGTTCAAAAAGTGATCGAAATTCAACAATGCTTAACCTACCTAAGTGATTCTAGCTGACCGGTGGTTTGGCTCGGCTGCTTGGATGTGTATATGTACAAAGTCCACTGTGTATATAACAATGTGTGTATAAAGGTGTAAATAGGCATGCACACGCAGTGTACATAAACGCGGCTGTACATAGCAATCACAAAAACTGCCACAGCCAGTGGCAGTGTGCCTCCCAAAGTGCAATCTTCCAAAGTGACTAGATAGCAGAGTAACAGCGCCTCTAAGTACAGTAAGGAAATTATAATTTTTTCTACGAAACTCTAAGCAAGTAGAGGCAAATTCCGCTTGCTGCCTCGGAAAGAGCCGGACAAGGGTGGCGAGCCAGCTGTCAGTTCGAGGGAAGCAGCCAGTCAGGGGAGTCGGAGGCGAACCGCCAGGTGCATACTCAGGCGGAAGCAGTGGAATGCTTAGCGGAGATAGAAATGCTTACCGACGAGACCCAAGGGGTGCGTATAATTGCTCGCCATTAATTTTGTCGTGAGTATGTTCATAAAAAGATACGTAATTTCTAGCCACTGGGGCAATGACTCCCCCATTAGCTTGCAGATGCTGGACAGGTTCGTTCCTAACATTCTTGGCGTTGGTCCTGTCAACAACGAAGCCATGGCACGCTGCTCCGCCCAGGCTGAACATCTCAGAATCGTGTATTCTGTGGTGTTCTCAAGTCCATCGCCGCAGCGCACGCACGCGGCGCTGGAGTTTTCCCAATTCTGAACAGGTAGAACTGGAAATCCCCTTGTCCCGCCAGGACCTGGGTGGTGTGAAAGGTTAGTATTCCCCCCGGGCTAAGTTAACCATTCTTTGATGTTTGGTATAAGCTTCGTGAGTCTTGCGCCTGGAGCACCCTCCTCCAGGCCGTCCTACTCCTCATTCCGCAGGGCGATGCTTCGTTGACGCTCGTCTTCTTTCTTGAATGCAGGGTCTTCCCACAGCGTCTCTTCCGCCTTCAGATTCCAAGAAACCGTTCCAGTAAGTAGAAGCGCCACCGCTGTGTTCACCGCCGGAATGCCATAATCACCCTAAAGCGCAGCGCAAACGACTTCGGTTTGTTGCGGTTGTTAAGATGTTACCAGGCTAGGCCGAAGCCCCCTATAGGGCTACTAACTCGACCACGGACATAATAATGCGTCGTTGGAGATTTGGAGACACTAGGGGGACCTGGCCCTGAGGCATGGTCACTTTTACAGAAGATTGGCAAACGAATTGAACTCACGACGGGGGACAAAAGAGCTTTGGACTTTCTACTCCAGCGGCTATCTCTGGCGGTTCAGCGCGGCAATGCGGCAGCAATTATGGGCACAATGAGGGGCTGCCTCGAGGATAAGCTCGATTGGTAGCACCCTTCACAAGCCCAAGAGTAGTTAGATATTCATATTCCACTGTAACTTCAAAATAAAACAAACATTGTTATGCGTCGTTTGGATTGCCGGGGCCCATAGGTGTTAGGCCGAAGTAATTGGCCATTTTTGGTGATGCCCAAGTGACAGGTGCCTCGGAGACCACCTGAGGCATTATTGAGGCGTAGGTGGAGACCGGGGCTTTCTTTCGGCCCACCAAATGAACTGCCTTGCTTTTGGCGGGGGCTAAAACAAGGCCTGCTTTTTGCATTCAGTACGCGACATCGGCGATTGCTTACGCCTCTCTAGCAGCCCCGGTGTCCGTGCCTGGACGGCGAAGACGAGGTCATCGGCGAAGACAAGCAGGTTGGCCCCGAGAGGAAGGTCAGCCGCAGCACGTCGTCGTAAACTATGTTCCATAGCAGGTGACCAAGTATATAGTCCTGTAGCATCCCTGCAGTCATATTGGAGGTAATTCCTAAGAGCTAGATAGTGCGGTCCTGTAGGTAGTCAGATTTGATTATAAGAAGCAAAACCGGGTTCCTTTCCTGTGGAGGATCTCGAGTATGTCTATCCACGGGAAGCTGTTAAATACGTTGGTGACGTCGAGTGAAACGGCCACGAGTAGATTGCGTTTTCTTGGCGGATGCATGCAAATAAGCTCGACATTCCATTGAACCCGCTGACTGGAGCTTATTGTCGATCGCCCTTTTCAAAATCCATATTGGGCGTCGGATAAATAGCCGTTTTCCTCTGCGAAGTCTCGTAGGCGTGACTCCACAATGGACTCGAAACCGGCGGTATGCGATAAGGCCTTTGGAATTAGCACGAGATCTGCGGCCTTCCATTCTGTAGGGAACGAGCCCAGGCGGAACATCTCTGTCGCCGCAGCGACCACCGCTTCCGGATATTCCTTCATCATTAGCTTGGCTACAGAAACGGGATACCATCTGGGTCCGGTGCCTTTTCCTTGAGGCATTCTGACGCCTCGTGTACCTCCTGCAATGTTACTGCTGGAAGTTGCTTCTCTTAAGCCCCTGGGTCCCTTTGGTAGGGAGCGCGATCAAGTGGATAATGCTGTGGAAACAGCGCTGATATCGCTTCTTTAATGGCGGACATTAGGTTCGCCCTCCTTTTCAGGGCGGTTTTCTGTACTCGCGTTGTGATGCAGAGCTGCCTGAATGCTGTCCCTTGAGAGGCGGTTAATCTCAGCCATCTACCAGTGTTTAGGTGAGATAGGGCGATGGCGTCTTTAGTGGATAGCGTGACCTGAGGGTCCTCAGCAGACCAGCTGCAGTCTTAGACGGGCCCTCTGGTCCGATGAGCTTTGCCAGTGGCCCCCGAAGCTCGTCGGCTCCCTGGCCTCTGATGGGCGGATGCAGCGGGGAAAATGGTGTTGCTGGCTGGAGGGTAGTCACGTCGAACTGGATAATACAGTGGTCGGTGAGAGATTCTTTGTCCTGTAGTACTTGTCCAGCTTATTTTCCGTAAGGCTAATGCCCGTGTTTACGGTTTTTCATTTCATGGTTTTTAATCCACTCCGGCATTTACCTTGTTTAAATTGGAAACCATGTTAACCAATTTAAGAGTGGCCGGCCTGGGTCTCGAATCCAGGCCTCCCGAATGCAAGGCAAAACCTTTGCCATTAAGCCATCTTGCTCGGTGTTCCCACCATAAATCCGGTGGGCTTCTGTTCGGCGCGTAATTGTTAGGTCGATGCACAGGTTGCGCCCACCTCTGTGAAACGTGGAATATATATATATATATATATTCTCTATTGTCACATAAAATGGTGTGTGATACAATTATTATAGTCTTATATGTATTGTTTTTAATATACGTTTACCTAAAAGAAAAACGTAACTAATCGCTAAATAGGCGAGTGCTATTTGAATTTGCATGCAGCCAGTTGGCCATCTGCCAAGCAAACAATCCGTTTACGAACTCACCGCGGGCCACGGCTTTTAGAATGATTGAACGCTTTAACTTAAGGAGTTAAGTTGAAGCGTACATAAAAAAAAAGTGTCCTAGCAGTTCATAATTGCGTTGTAGGCGTAAAGCAGAGATGTTGCTTTGCATGAAAAGTGAGTCAATGCTAGAGACAAGATTACCTAACAAGCCTCAAGGGCACCTGATCCACAGGCGTCTATATATATATATATATATATATATATATATATATATATATATATATATATATATATATATATATAAATATATTTATATATATTTATAGATCAATTTATTTATGTGTGATATTGAGGCTTATACTATACTTTAAAATCCTTTCGGGGCTGACTCTTAGCCAAGATTTAGCTTCCATGGAACTGCTTTTCGTATTGCTTTATAGACGAACCCCCATAAATACAACAGTGGGGCAACGGTGGGGTTCGAACCCGCGCTTCTATGTGTCTCCTCCGGTCGCAAGCCGCAGGCGAATGCATCTACCACGCCACCGGGCTCGACATGCTTATACTATACTTAGCAACACTTAGTAAAGCCTTAATCACATGCCGACGTTGAAAGGTTGCGCAGGTTTAACACCGTTTGGCGTATGAGCGACGTGGAGCGATGGAACATAGGAATCACGTGCACGACAAAATGATTGCATACTGTTTGTCGCGAATTGTTCTAGCCTATGCTACCGATCTCTTCCCAACGCACTCGTCAATCATTTGGACGGCGGTTGGTGCTTTGGCACGCTATTTGCAGCTGGCATGCCGGAACTAAATATATCATCGGCACTGTAACGAATTATATTTACTAGCCGGTTGATTCTCTCGCTATAAGTTATGGCTGACACGTGAACCTTACTAATACGTGAGACTCAGAATGCGCCACATCCTTGCGCTCTGGGGTTCAGTCTTCGTGTCAGCTCCTCCTCAGCAGCAAAACCCATTAGTTCAACCATAGCATGATCGCATATTCATGTATCCTGCCAATGTACCTAAAATTGACTCAGAGCTGGCACAATCAACTGGTTTATAAGAACCTTTATTCAGTCACTCTGAGTCACAATCCACGCCTATTGAATTTTTTTTTAATCCAGTTGTAGATGCTTACAAAGTGCTCAGAGAATATATATATATATATATATATATATATATATATATATGTAGCAAAATATACATTTTAGATGTAATGACATGTGGACAGTCTGATATATATATATATATATATATATATATATATATTTAGCAGGTATACGGAGATCCTTTGAGTATAAGGACATTATGGAAAAGGTGCTTTGATTAGATATTCTAATGGCATGGATATTAAAAATCCTTAGTGCACTTTGTGGTATAAGAAGAAGATCTTGCTGCAAGCTAGTGACCAAACCTTTGACGCAGTCTCAATCCCACATGGGTGTCTACCAGGGGAAATCAGTTGCTTTTACTAGTAGAAGCTGGCTTTTTGTGAACATTTTTGACATCACCAGGGGCATGGAACGGAACAATTTTAGCATGGGTTCTTTTTTGATGAATGCAACGAAATCGGATATATATATATATATATATATATTCTATATAGTTAAATAAACTTATTTTAATACCACCAAAGTCCGCCATTTATTTGTATCTTCACAAACCGTGACCACGCTAAGAGAAACTGCGAACAGTGATCGGCGTTTTGAACTGCAAGCGTGAATCAGCTGCGCTAGCCAAAGCGCAGACACTGTGTGGCATTATGGCGGCTGTTCATTACTATCGCTGCGAACGCGCTGTGTATGTTCCGCTTTCCTGCTGAAGCCGATTGATTACTGCCCGCCAGCGAGTTACGGAGAGCGTGATCCTAATAAGATTGACATTGTTCCCACCGCCGAAGCTTACCTTCAACGGGGAGGAGGTGTACGAAAAGCGCTGCCTTCCTCCAGAAGTCAAGCCTGTGCAGTTACTTATAAGCCAACCAGGTCTACCGGTCTAGCGAGACTTTCTACCCTTTGGCGAAGAGGAAACAGGGGTGAGCAAGCGCGGGAAAGGCGGGAAGAGGGGCACACCAGAAAGAGACCAGAGCATAGACCAGAAAAGGGTGACTGCCTCTGCAAATGACCTAAACACTGTAATTTCGGGATGACCAGCGGCCAGCGCTCGACAGGCAGAAAGGGGGTATATAAGGATGAAAGATAAATAGAGATAGGTAGACAGATATGTAGATGGGTAGACAGATATGTAGATAGGTAGACATATATGTAATTAGGTAGGCAGCTGGATAGATAGATAGATAAACTAGTAGATAAATTAGCAGGGTGAGAGGGTATCGGGGAACACTGAGAGACACTGAAGTAACTGGCACGGTCGTGAATGTTCTCCATCGTTGCTGTCATTGTTGTCGCACCCTTATGGCGCCGCCTTCGATGTTGCGTTATCGTGCTGCTTACCAAGCTCAGCGATGCAGCATCATCGTCATCATTGTTACGGACATCGTTACGTAGAAGATAAGCCTAAGCCGCGCTTAGTTGACCGACAACGATAACACGAAGACAAATAGATAGGTATAAGCATAAATGAGTGAATGCTTTATTCGCACGGTCATACACTAGTAACCTATGGTGCCCAAAAACGTAGATATTTGAGCTAAAACCTTGTGTATCTTTGTTGCTAATTTATAGGCTATACAGTATTTGGTTTTTGCCCGAAATATCTATCATTTATGCATATGTACATTGCATACATCTGTAAAAAATATTCATCGGTGCAAAACAATTGCGTCCTAGATTTCACCTTAGAAATGTATTGTACTTACAATAAGCGACATATTTATCTTAAACACATAACCACAGACACAGCGACAGATTTCTAAATGACTACAGACAATTAGAGGACTTGAAACTGCTGACGATCAGAATTTTTAAAGCAACGTTACGGCCCATTATCAGCCCTACGAAGCCAGTAAAACGCTCGGATGTGCGATTTCGGCTTAGTCGCTTCCGTTCTATTCGTACTTGTCTCATGTCAAACACATACCCAAGTGTTGCATCAAATGTAAGCCAGTGCTATTGTTCAGCGAACAAGCCAAAAACGAGTGGATTTAAGGATGGATAGCACTCCACAGAGCCGACCAGATTGTTGACCTTCAGCGTTAACTGTAGCTCGTCAGCTAACTATGAACCAAGCTACCGCTCGCTAGCAGAGTCTACCAACGCAATGAACTAACGCGCAGCTTTCATTGCAGGGCGATTTCAAGCAGGGCTCGAGCAACGCCTAATCAGGGCGACCGCTTCATTTTAATGAATATTACGAAATCGCCCTAGTACTGCTGCTGTCCAGCTAAGTCAACAACTAGGCGCCGGTCTGCGCCAAACCACGAAACACATTGGACCGTTGACCAACGACAGAGGACGTTTTATTGTCGGGTGGGACCAAGATGTTCATGTACGGGAACGATAGACGAGACCAAGTGCACCGGCGGCGAGGAGGGATTTGCGCGCGTCTTTGCATTGTGGAGCGTGTCAGTTGGGTTCAATCATTGCTTGGGGTACAATCACCGTAGGCAGAAAAACCAAGCTTGGTGGAGGTTCTACGAGATTCTGATGGAAACAGACACATTTAACTGCTCAAATTAAGTTGATGATGTAACGACACCTCTATTGCTGCTGCTGCTGCCTTTTGCAAGAGCTGTTGGTGATAAGTTTATCTTCGTGCAGGACATTGCCTAACAACACACCGCTGTACTTTTTTGAGGGTACGTCGCGCTGAAATTAGCTTAGTGATTTCGAACAGTGTGGACGAGTTTGATTTGCTCCGTAGAGTTGAAAAGAACTTCTGTTAAATTACTGTTGCTGCGAGTGTTGTGTTCTAATTAATTGCGTTATCTAACGATTTTGCATACTGAGAGCTGTTTTGTGTGTGATTGGTCTCGTGTTGTACACCTTTGTGAACTGAAAAAATAACCATGGTAACTCCAGCTGTTGGCTGGCGTTTATATATATATATATATATATATATATATATATAAAGTATAATAGGCTGGCATCTCCCTCTCAGCTGTATCTTCTCCGCGAGATGCTGCTGCCAAATATAATATGGAGCGTTACAGAAAAACGCACAATGATTGCGCGAATTCATCATGAAAAGGAAAACTCTGTACGGGTAAGCTGGCGAGCTTTTAGTGCAGCGTAGGGTCGACATAACCGGCTATTTGAGACCACCATTTGTACGCAAAAGTTTTACAGGACAGGTTGAGTACGAGATGTCATGCCGGGGAAGATCACGAAGCGGCCGTTCGGCTGAACACGTCGCGTGGAACAATGTGTGGAAACATCGGGTTGGCGACGTGCCCGACAATTGGGTCTTTTGCAAACTATCGGAAACCGGTAAACCTTGCCAATTAGGCTTCCGGCATGATGCAGCGTGAGGCCGAATTTGTGAAGGATAAACCAAATTGTCATATCTGAGCAATTGCCGTCGCATATGCACATGTGATCGTCCGGTCCCGGAGCAGACATTATACCATTTTTTTCATTCCACGGTGAATTGCGAGTGTTATCGCAGCATGAATATATATCATTATGCCTAACACTGTAGCGGCAGATGCTGTTACCGTCAACGGCGCTATGTTAAACCCACACTTCACATTGCAGGCGTGGCGATGTGTTTTTGAATATTTTCTTATCCCCGTCATGTTCTTTCTTTGCATGCGTGTCTTCTGTTTATCCGGCCAACTATGCTCCCACAGTTTGCAAGTGGCCCACTTGGTCGCCTGGTTTGGTCGATGGCAACGTTGTTTTAGGTTGTTCGTATGCTGCTGTTTGAAGTGCATTCTACGGCTGGGCGGAAGCAGCAGTGGGCTCAGCGGCGCCGGCGCGCTTCTGATGGTGGCTGTGGGGTGGCGCAATAATGAAGACAAAGTGTTGGCGGTTGCCCTGCTCGTGGCGAGCCCTGTTCGTGGGGTAGGTCGGTTGGCGCGCAACGACCGCCTTGGCCCCCGGGGGCGCCACCACGACTACCTGGATGGCCTCCGACCCTCGCAAGTTCGAGACCGGACGGCGGGGGCTTCGCGTGGGGGTTGCGTGGACCAGGGAGTTTACTTGGCTCGCGTGCTTGCTCGTGGGAGACTGGTTGTTCGCTGTGGCTATGCTGAGTGAGGCAGTCTGGATACTCACTCAAAATACGCGGCCGCTCTTGCCACTACCGCTGCCGCTGTCACATTTCATTACGCTGCCGTCAACGACAGCAGCAACAACAATAGCCGACAACACAACATGCTACTGCAATGTCCAGCCGTACCAACTTATGAGGACGTGCGTAGAGCACGGCGTCCCATCGTTTTTGTTGGTGCTCGGGGCTGGCGCACTTCGCAGCCATGTAGGCTATCCTCGTCCGACCTTACTCGGCGAACCGGCCTATGACCAAGTTATGCGGTCGGTCACCGGTGAGTCGAACGTCGGTAGTAGTGGTGTGAGCAAGCGCTAACAACAGTAAGATGGTTGGTAGCATTATAATGTCTACGGCAGACATTTTCTCAAAAGCATGCTTCTCTCACATCCTTACTATACGTATATATATACATATATATATATATATATATATATATATATATATATATAAGATCCTAGATGATGTTAGGAAAAAACAACTTCAGGGCTCCGTCCTGGCGTTGAAGCAACGATTAGGCGTTAGTGGAATTATGGGAAGCACACGCTCTTACGAAGAAGGAGATTAAAGAGGGAACCAACGCGCAATCAATAGAGGATAGAGGATGGGCCATGCGGGACGCAAAGTTTGAGAACGAGGGCGTAATCAACGGCCTCAATGAAGAAATCGGGCGTCCGAATACAAAACATATAGAACAGCAGAAGGAGATAAACAAACTAACAACTCATAGAATAGAGCGAATGTGTTAATTGGACATAACAATCTATAATTGAAGGAGGAGTGCCGCGTTCCTGATGTTAAACCACGGAACAGAACGGGTCTGGGAGGTAGCGACACTCGACGGACAGGAATAGGTATCGAAACGAGAGTGGCCGGAAAAGGCGGTTAAACATGTCAAGTTCACCCAGGCAACCAAAGAAGATCGATTCTTGCTTGAATGAGGAGGGATTGGAAAGGGCTCTTAGAAATGTCATTTATTGCGAAAAGAAGCCATAATTAGGGCAAGTGAACCAAGGCTTCCTAGAGCGGAGACATTTTATCTTTATAACCTACTACCGGAGAGACACCTGAGGCTTCCTAACTGTTTGAATGCCAGAAACCATGATTCGTGATTAAATATTGTAAATCTGAGGTCGAATGGGCATTACGCAGACGGCATGGCCTGCTCCTCCTACAAGGAAAAGGTGCAGAAACTGAAAGAAAGAAGAAGGCTGAAGAGTCTCATAGGGAACTCCCAAATATATCAAAGAAAACAGCATAGAGAGAGAGAGACAGTGGGGGAGTGGTAAAATAAAAAAGCGGAGAATGTAAAAACGCGCAAGGGGAATGGCACGACGCTTGCTAATGATCCCGACGGCCGCTGGATAGTCGTACATGAGGGTTCTTAATTTGCCTAAGATCTTAAAGATCCTTGATGGGAACTTAAACAGCGGTAGGGCTGCACATGATATGCGCGAGATAACGGCACTCAAGCGGGGCACTGGCCTCTGCCTGTTGTACGAACCGCCAATCACCAGGCTGAAGATCGATTAAATATACGATGCGGAGGCATACATCGCAATATGGTGGACAGTCTCAGAATAGAGATTGGAAGATAGGGCCAGTAGGTCAGGTCAAGGGTTCACCTGGTCAAGAGTGTAGGTAGATGGATTAATCGTTTTCTACAGCTGCTATTTCTCACCCTATAATTACTTGATAAAATTTGAGGAGTCCCTAGAGAAACCTGCTGAGGGCGTGAGCGGCCATGGGTAAAAGTAGTGAAAGAGCAACTTTATTGCAGCGAGCTCGGCATGAAGGAGCCAACACGCATCGGAAAGGGCACGCAGTCTATAGGAATAAATAGTAGAGGAAGCTTACTGGTCCTTAATGACGGACTGACTGCTACTTTTCTAGAAAAGCCCGAACAACTGTTGTAGACCTAATGCTGGTCAGTGAATCGGTGCTTCCTACAAAATGCCGCACTGCGGAAGGCAAGTAGACCCTAAGTGATTACAGATAGAACTGTTTTAAGCTCTGGATATCCATGTCACCCACGAGTAAGCGCTAGCAGATGTAAAGGCCTAACATGGAGATCCGGGAAGCTAAATAAGATAAGGGCTGTAGCCGGCTTTTGGAAAGCCAAGTGAATAGGCATCAGCCTTCTGCTTTCTTCACTACAGCATGCAAGAAGGCTGACCCTTCGCACCATGCAAAAGCCGCCGCCCACGCAAGTACTGGTGGGACGAAGAGCCAAGGCGAGTATTGCATGTATAAAGCTTCAAATGATCTACTTGATAATGCGAACCTGGCTAAGTAAATGAAACCGGAAAGGGAATAAGCCGTAAAAGGCACACATAAGACAAGCCAACTTCTAACTGGCCGCGTGCAAGACCGCCCAAACGAGATTGCAAGGACTCACTGCTAAAAGCAAGGCGAAAACGTGGAAAAAGTTTATCAATGCGGTAGACAGTGACACATAGGACCTGCCTACTTCTTACTACATATTTGGCTAACGGAATACGAAAAAAAGAAATATTTTCTAGACCGTGGCAGAATGCGATTTTTGTCCTCATTCCTAACCTGTAAATAGGACAGGCCTATATGTCTATCTACCTCTTCGACACCTTAGGTAAGCTCCAGGAAGTTATTCTGGTTAATAAATTAGAAGAGGAGATTTAAATCGCAGAAGCTTTTTCAGACGCCCAGTGAAGTTTCCGTAAAGGTAGATCTACCATTGGAGTCCGTGATAGGGCCCCGGAACAAACAGGTCGAGAGACCAGGAAAAATTCCAAGATAAGAGAATTTGTGCTTTCGATCCTCTTAGGTGTGTCTTCCGTGCGATGAACCAAAATATAGTTCAGTGGCATAAGAATACAGGATTATTGCGGTGGTCCCACAAAGGCTTGATACAGGGTTTGATCCGTCCATTGGAGCTTGGCGTATGACGGAGTATACTAACTTCCTAGAAGAGGCCGACTGTTAGCTTACGCGAGTTGCCTGGCCCTGGTGGTCACGGTGCAGACCGGACCGCCCTACAAGATACAGCCAACGAAGCTTTATCGATGGTGACGGAGTGGATGCACCGCAATCGTCTAACGCTAGCACCGCATAAGACTGAGGCACTGTATCAAAGGGGCCAAAAGAGGACAAAGGTAGTTCACCTTCCGATAGAAACGAGGAATGAGGGGAAGTGCATCGTGGTGATCCTTGACACGGGGTTAGCCGGAGGGGCACAAACAAACCATGTCACGGCAAAGACCCAGCATGGGCGCCTTAAGTCTGGCACGGCTTAGGACTAAGGAAGTTTAAAAGAGAACTGAAAGCTAGCCTCGGTTGCTGAATTATCAGCTATATTCGCGGCGTATCTTTCGGCAAAGATGGCACTGTGGGTGGGAAAAATAGGTGTGTACAAAGAACGGTCAGAATCAGGGTAAGCCGGGTCTGCCGGACGGTCTTGGCCAAAGTCCTCTTGGTTCTAGTTAAGATGCTGCCATGGAACTCACCGGCTGGAGTAAGAAGCAGGATATTTCTTGTACACCTTAAACGGTGTATACCTTGACATAAATCTATTAAGATCGGCGAAGGCAGAGCTATATCAAGAAGAATGGCAGGGACGCCTCTGCCATGGTTTCGAAGAAATTTCAAGCCTTACCGAGCCTGGGAAGAATCCGGGTTTATTATGTTTATGAGTGACCACACTGGTCACCCGGGCTGCTAGTGACGCATCAACCCTTTGCACCCCCCAAAACCATTCAGAAACAAATGTACGCAAAAAGGAATTAGAAAAGTAATAATAGAATATTTTTTTCAGCCAACAGGTAGAGCGGGTGATTGAATTAGCTACGAGTGGGAGCTGCACTTATGTCTTACTACTGCTTCTATGGTAAAACAAGCAATTTTTTAATCGATCGCTTCAATTCGTATAGTTGGTAAAAGCACTGTTAGCCCACCATTGGCCGCGTTTCGTCGTACTGTGAGTAATGCATCAGCATCATCACGTTGAAATATCGACACTGTTTATATCTTGTCGTCGAGATCGTCCAACCAGGAACCAAGTCCTACAAATAATAAAGTAGATATTCTTCCGTCGCCTTCCGTTTGCGCTAGAAACGAAGAGGCGTTTGTTCCAGGGCATGCAGGCTCGTCGTGGTGCCAAACTGCACGGAATTCCTTTTCGGAACAGCGTCTCTGCGCGTGTATACGCGAATCCAAACGATTCATACGATTCCCATCCAAGTGTAGTCGGTCGCCCATTTTGGCTTGATCACGGCGCGCGGTGCAGACCGGCCAGAAACTTTCGCCTGACGACGTCCGACGTATATATATATAGTTCTATATTCGAATTTTGCCGAAGGGGATAGAGGCCGTCAAGCGATCAAGGACAAAGAAGCGGCTGCGCTGGGACGCAGGCTGTGGGCTGGTCTTTGCAACTAGAACCGCTTTTTACCCTTTGTCTTTCGATGCCTGTCGATTGCTCCCTTTAATTCACTCCCTTTCTCGTTCCATATTCCCTTCTGTTTCTCTGTTAGTCGCAATGATATTGTCGTGAGTCATGGTTGTCGACACAACCCGAGTATTTCGCGTCTCTCTCTCTTCCCCCCTCTCTCTCCACTTTGACCGCGTTCCTGTCCGTACTGCGTGCACAACTCGCATTTGGCGCTGCGTGTGTTAACCGATCGATAGCAATCGCGCGATAGGAATTTGTATCACCCGACTCAGCATGAGCAAATACTATTATTTGCTATTACTATTACATTTTTATCACTACTAATACTGGTAGTATTTTGCTTTATTGACTATATATGAGATTTTAACAATTTAGGACTACTACTACTACTTTCGTTTTACGTTGGTGACAATTGAGGATTTTGTTGATTCGCTTCATTTTTATTGTTCTTTTCTAGTTTTGGTCTTTGGTCGCCGTCCTATCTCGTTGTCAGGTTGTTCACTCCAGTTTGCTGTACTTCCAGCCCATTTTTCCCTCTCGTCTTCCTCCTCGCTCTACTTGAACTGTAACTAGTACTGCTGTCTGAAACGACCGTGAACCCATTTGCCGACAGCAATAACCACAGGCTTCGTTCGACATAACTGCCTCCTCCTGTTCGACCGTAATGACGACGAAAACGACCGCCGCTCAAACAACGACTCAGCCGCAGCATATGCTTCTGGCGGACTAAATAAGTCGGCTCCTCGTTTTGTTTGTTGTCACCCATTTCTCTCTTCAGCCTTCAACATCGAGTGCTTCGTAGTTTTTCGCAATTCGTGAGCTTCCTTCCAGGACATTATGGCAGCATCAACATCGGTACATGCCGAAGAGCGCCACCAGTCGCACAGCTGTTTGCTGCTCCAGAGTGGAGAGTATCCACCACGTTCCAGCAGTTTGGGTGATCCATTTAATGGCGTCGTGGGACCTGGTTGCCTGTTGGCCGGTCTTGGGACGTTCTACAGCCTTTTATGTGTCGTGTATTCATAGCCTTCGTGTCTAGTTGTTGGGCTAGTTTTTGCCCGTTATTCCAAGCAAAAGACAAGTGCAAACGTCAGGCTGCCAACTGCGTAGCCCCTGCATTGCTCTATTTACAGCAAATAGAGCCGCCGTCTTGCAAACGTAAGTTGTACCGTATGTTCTTGGGGGTAACATGGGTATAGTCGCAAATCAGCGCTTAAAGTTACCTGTGACGAGAGCGCATATGTTACGTGAAGCGGCCGGCGTAAATAGTGAACTTTCAATAGAGCAATATGATCCTTTTCTTAAACTAATTGTTGACAAAAAAGTATTTCGCACAGGGAAAAGATGGAGCCTGTAGTAGCTTCCCAAGCGCAGTATTTGCAGTTTCGATATTGAGCCACGTTTTAAAGGATGACTATTTACTTGCCTTCTCGTATAGATTCCTTTAAAGGGAGATCGACAATAGCACCCTGGGAGGTCGTAGCAGCACCTTGTCGTGACGTACGCGTTTGCTCGCAGAAATGCTTTGAGAAAAAGAACAAGATAAATGTCTTTCTGATGCGCATTGAATGCACGCCAATACACATGTCTCACAAACGGAATTTTCCACGTAGAGTGCAGCATTGCTTGCAATGGAAACTTTGCATTTATTGAGTGCACACGATTGGCAGATGAACATAAAAGGAAGTACGTAGAGACTGTCGTAATTGACACGACACATGTGCTGACACCTGGCCCGTGGAATTCGTTTTACTTAGAACTTCTCGGCGACATTTGAATGCTTCTTCGAATACTTCTACGTGAGTTCTCAGCAAGTGTACAACGGCTCCACATGCGACGGAACAGACTCTTATGCAGTCTAATTAAATTAGATGAGCCCGCATGAAACCTTTGGTGCATTTGCTGACTGGTTATTTGTCACACGTACGTATAAAATAACACAGCCAGATGTGTTCATGAAATTATTTTATCCTAGAGATGTTTCTCAAGCATTTAAAAACAGCTAGAATCCAGAAATTTGCATCGTGTCTGAAATTTACATGTGTCTGCAACAATCGGGAGAAACTGCGCTTCACGGAGCACTCAGTGAAGCAGCATTTTGATTACAAAGTAAATATATATATATATATATATATATATATACAGGGACCCACAGGGGCCTAGATTCAACCGGCTTCTCTGGAACTTAGCTCATGACGACGTCCTCCGACTGACAGGCTGCCACCATGGAGTAGACACAGTGGCCTATGCCGATGATCTTGCAATAGTCGCGCAGGCTAAAACTGACTGGCCCCGGAAGAGAGCAAAGCAATACTCTACACAGGGAGGAAAATAAATCATCCACTCACTTTACAGATAGATCGTCAGAACATGTTAATGTTAAAAAAACCACTACTTTGGGGTTATACTGGTTACAATGATGAATGGTCCCAGCCACATAAAGGAGGCAACTGCAAAAGCAGCCAGGGCAGTGTGTGTAATATTAGGTAAGTCAAAAAGTTCGTCGGCTTTCTGGGACCACATTTTTGAAATTCCATCAGTTCATGTTAACATTCAGGAGCAGACCCGTGGCGGCGCGACGGTATACCGGTTCCAATTTTACCGTTTCGTTTGCGGAATTGGCAGCCGTTTGCAATGGAGGATAAAAATACGCATTTTCGACACATTATGTTGTCTTCCTACCGTGAAGGCATAAGTGCAGCGCAAACAACCCGGAGGATATGTGCAGTCCACGGCGAAAACGCAGTACACAAATCCACAGTCGAAAAGCGATTCGCCCGTTTCAAAGCTGGAAACTTCAATCTCGAAGATGAACCGAGGTCAGGACGACCCAATGTTGTGAAGACCGACGAAGTCATAAACCTGGTTACTTCGAACCCAGGTTTGACCATAAAAGAAATTGAAGATGTAACGGGAGTCTCCCACGGAACCGTTTGGAATCGCCTCCATGATGCAGGTTTCTCGTGCAAGCGGAATATCTGGCAACCACACGACTTCAATGGTAGCCAGCTTGAAGGGCGACTGTCACGCACTCCTCCGGAAGAACTCGAATGAGCCATTTCTGAGGAGATTGATAACCGGCGATGAAAAATGGATACTCTACAGAAACGTAAGAGTAACCCAGAGGTTCTCAGGCCGCAGCTATCCCTAAACCCAAAATTCATCAGAAGAAGGTTATGCTGTGCTGCTGCTGGGACTGTAAGGGCGTCGTGTAATTTGAGCTGCTTCCAATGGGTCAGACGATCAACTCCGTCGTCTACTGCAGACAACTCGAAGATTTGAAGGCTGCAGTAGCAACGAAGCGCCCTGAATTGTCAAACAGGTGGGGCGTCACTTTTCAACATGATAAGGCGACACCACACAAAAGTTTGGCCACCCGGCAAAAATTGACGGAGTTTGACTGGGATGTGCTGCCGCACCCAGCTTATAGTCCCGACCTCGCACCATCTGATTATCACTTGTTCAGGTCTCTCCAGAACTCCCTTGATGGCACAACATTTGAATCTTTGGAGGCTATAAAAAATCACCTCACTCAGTATTTCGACGAGAAGGACAAGACGTTCTGGGAGAAAGGAATCATGGATCTACCGAGGCGATGGGCGAAGGTTATCGAACAAAACGGTCAATATATCATTGAATAAAAATACTGTTGTCTGCATAAATAAGGTTCTTTAAAATCGGGTAAAAAAGCCGACGAACTTTTTGACTTACCTAATAGCCGGGCCCCAGAGAGCACTGTTGATGACGATTGCGGAATCAATAGAATTACTTGGAGCATCAGCTTAGGTAAGGGCGACTCTCAAAGCGAATTAGGTAAAGCAAATGCTACGAAGGATCCAGAGGGTAGCAGCTATAAGGGGAATCCAGGGTACCGCACAGTCACTACAAATGCTGCTCTGAATTTATGGGGTCCTTCTTACGAAGCAATGCGAAAGTAGTACTGTGGACGTTAAATGTTGGCTGATGGTCAGCCCGAAAAAAGAAGGGATCTTTGGGACTTAGGTGTTCCTACACAGACGTAAAAAGACAGGGAGAGGAATGTAAAAATTGAAATATGGCTAGGAAGGGGTGACCTATATTACGAGGTCAGCGATCCACCTCAGGTCAGCATAATAGGGTTCAGCAGAATACATGGGCTCCAATAAGCAAGCCTGGAACTGAAAAAAACAAAGCCTAAAAGGTAGACGGGATAAAATGCAATATTAAAACTTCAAAGGGTTGGATGACTACCTTCTAGCTCGTACACTATAACCTTCTATGTCATAGAAGGCCATTAGAGCGTACGTAGTTTTAGTGACCCTTAAATTGAAATTTAATGTACATATAGTTATACGAGGAATACGGAGTGTGCGGGTGCCTTGTGAATCCCGGGATTGATTTTTCCAGAGGAATACCATTTTGTGGCGGACAAAATAGTCTGTGGCATAATCTCTCTGGATATTTACGGCAAAATCTTCAGTGATCGAGGTACCATACAGCATGAACCCGCAATGATTGTGTTCCCGCGATCGAAAGAGACAAAAAACCACATGCACTTGAAGGTCAGCTCTATCGTTTTTAAGGAAGATTGGTATTTGTCATTTATTATTAATCTCATAGCTGATCCCTACAGAGTCCCGACTTTTTGTCCTTCTCCTTGATAATAATTTGTGAATTGTCTGTTCAGAACAAGTTTTTTTTGTCCGACCTATTTGTAAATAAAGGAGACATTTGTATTAGCAAGCAAACCCCTTCTATTATTTGCTTTCACAGAAGTATTTAAGATGCTATCTTTGGTGCTTTCCCGTTCGTTGCAAAACTCAGAAAACTATTTCGAAGTTGAAGTTGGCTTTATAATGCACATACTAATGCGCATCTATACTCAAAATCTTGGAAGAACTTTACCTTTCTTTCAACAACCTGTGTGAACAAAATTTTGATTGTGATTATAAAACGTTTGACTAATTGAACATGTGGCCTCGCTTATAGTTAAAACGCCTGCTAGATCCATGTAACATTTTCCAAATAAGAATCTTCTAGTTTTGATCAATTATCGACAAGGAAGCTAATCCTCTATTGACGAACGCACGAGTGCACGAATAAGTTGACCGACTGCTCTCTAATCGGGTATTCATAAAAACAGTACACATCAAATTTTAGAATTGCATGTAGACGACAGATTTACATCACATAGACTTACTGCTGCTGCAGCAGCTTACAGTGACTAGTATGGGACTTACAAGCCGAATAGACCCGGATTCCTCCCCCACCTCTCAGGCTTGAAAATGCGCGGCACTTTTTTGATACCTTGAATGAGGGGTCTCGTACTCTAGCGCTTTATGCGCCTTGCCTGCATCATTTCCGTCCGAGCAAGCAGCTAAATACCTCCTTCCCGCATTAGTCTCCTGCCCGTAAGGTAGAGGACCTCAGCTTTCTGGGAGGTCAACTCCAGGTAATGGTAAGTGCTGAGACGTTTTCAGTGCTGTGTTGGTTTTCTCCTTGAGGGCAATTTCGGTACGGGACGTGACAAACGTGAAAACGCGAGGTCATCCGCACAGGCTAAGGTCTTCACGCTGTCAGAGAGGTCCTCAAGCCCAAGTCTCAAGTCTTCCGCGTCGCTTCTTTCTCGGCATTTTATCAGTCGATGGAGGCGATTTTTTTTCAATTTATTCGGTGGGAGCGGCGCCATTGCTGTGGGTTAGCTGCCCGCGTCGTTAGCTGCGTCATGCGCTGCTGGCGGCATTGAAATTTTGTCTAATTATGATCCTTCCCCCTTGTCCGCTATCAAACACTTTAGCATGCCTAGATCACGGAGAACGTCCCCAAAAACGTCCGTGCTCCGATTGCGCGAAAAAGAGTAGCTGTGTACCACTGCCACAACGTGGACATCTGGTAACGTAAACCGATCTTCCTCATCCTATTCGGGATATAGCGCAGCGTTAGTCGGCACCAGTCCGCCAAATTACCCTATTAGATGTACTAGAGATGATCCGGTGCGTACGTTTTACTTAAATTAGTTGAGCATTTTTGTTACCAGTACTCTTATGGGAACATCGCTTGTAGGCTCACCGAAAGCAGGCAAATCATTTTTACTCTAATTGAGCAATCCCTTTTAAAGACGCATGTGCGTCCTTTTTCCGCCGAAACCAATTAATTGTCTATACCTAAATAAGCAGTGTGCAAGTGTATTAATGTGAAGACCAATCTATGCAAAGGAGTTCCTCTCGAGGCCTGGCCTGGTGGTATGCAAGTATTTTACGACCGAACCTCCCGGTCCGGCAATCGCGCCGACTTGCTTCGAGGTCACTCTTGCGCTCCTTACTCTACACGAAAAAAAACAGCTCATCTACTACGCCAACTCAGTTTATATTTGAACACTTGGAGCAGTCTTATACGTCAAGCTACGACTGGCTCTGCCCCCCGTCCCCCCCCCGCCGCCTTATCGGAGGCCACAAAGCTCTGCAAACTCTAGCGAACAAAAGACAGATGATGACGAAAGGACACACGCACACATACGGCATATACATAGAACGCTCGTCCGCTTACCGCGCGTTTTCCGCTCTCCGTCGGTCAGGGCTTGAGCTAATTCCTGGCCGTATTATAGTAGACGCCGATACGCTTTTGAATCGACTACCCGCATTGACTACCCCCGTGCCGTTGTCCAAGACGAATGACGGCGCTCAAGCTGAAACATTTACCTCTAATCCGCAGCTCGGGAATAGAACAGTCTAATCCGGGTAGAGGGGCGTCGACCCTTCGGTGAAGCTACAGCAGCATACTCGCATGGATAGGTCCGTCGGCATGTACTCCACCTTTGCCCCCCCCCCCCCCGAGTACCGTTCTTCCACTTCGACTACTTTACATGCTAAAACGGACCAAGCTCATTCACAGTAGGACAGCAGTGCATGTCGCCGGCGTCAACTCAGGACTGTGACATGGCAGCGGCGTCGTGTCCCGTCTCCCCTGTTTGCCCGGTTCAGACTCGACCGTCAGATTCGGACTCATTAGAAAGCCACATGATATGTGACTCACTGTCGGGCGAGCAGAATAGTAAACGCATAAAAAGAGAAAGAAAGGCGCTTAGACGAAAGTTGATGTCGGCAGATTGTATGCCGACCGATACCGTACATACCACAACTTGTTTTAAGTCGCTTACACTTTAAACACTAAAGTCCAATTACTAAACTTTTTTTGAAATCTGGACTAAGCTCAACAAGTTAACGAGCACTAACGTGGCATACCGACAAAACTATGTTGTAGTCCGACAAATCTGCGTATACCTTTTTGATTCTAGTCTCGATTAGGTGAATATGGTTTGCGTGTGAAGTATGTGCCTGTTTTGTCGACTGCGATGCAGAATTGCTCTACTGTGCCTGTAACGCTCCTGACTATAGCAGTGAAAATCAACTATATTGTAGGATACTAGATAAACTGCCATACCTGGTGAAAAGCTAGCCGAGGAAACCTAACAACAGGCATTGAACAGCAGCTGACTTTTCCTTGGGATAGGTGTTGCACATGGAAAGTCAATATTTAGATTCACCGGTGATTCCAAGCTAGTATAGCATAACAATGTAAGCCACTGCTGCAATATTTATTAAGTACATATAACAGGGACGGATGCATCCGTTCGTCGTTCTATACTGTTTTGCACGTTTCACATTCGCGGAAAAGTACAAGAAGCACTAGCTTGTCCACTATCTTGGAGTAACATGAGTAGACGCGTAATTGCGATGAAACACGCCCTTCAGACACGCAGAACGATAACACGTGTTAGAGTCATTCATAGACTACCGTGTTAAACGGTTGAATGCCTTATTTGCCTCTTATTCAGCAGAACTTCTAAATACGATACACTTGTTGGATTAACTAACTTATTAACAGAAGACCAGAGCCTTAAACACATGGCATACGTGACGAAACACAGGTGGGGACTGTCGTAGGAAAACAGTAGCTAGGTGTGAGGATAAGCAAACTGGTTTATACTAATTTTTCTCGAATAGCCTACAAAACAATGCTATTTCTAAGATACCCCGTCCATTGCTCATGGTATGCTGACACATACAAGTTCGAGGCCTAGCCTGAGGTAACGAAGAGGAACACGCGTTGAGTGTTACTGCGAGTCCTATACTCTTTGCTGCAAGCTAGCCGCAGGCGGTGTATGCGCGTCAAGCATTCACTAAGCCTCCCGTATGAAAAAAATGCTCACACATGGATCTCGAATGCATTTGAAGCTGGGTAGCGGACAGAACAACGGTAACTAGGTTGTACTGAAGTAGACACTTGTCGATGCCCCGGAGCTCGTCGACGGACTAAACCTACGAACCCACACCACGTCACCGCACAAGAAGTAAACGGCATACAAGTACACAAGTGTAGAAAACGCTATAAATGTCACGAGTTTTCGCTGGCGAGACAGTGACACTCCGAGCTTCATACCTGCTTGTAGACAGTCGTAGATGTATCTATCGGCTGACAGAAGATAAACGAAGTCAAAGATGTTCTATCGGCTGACAGAGGATAGACGAAGTCGAAGATGTATCTATCGGCTGACAGAAGATAAGCGAAGTCGAAGATGTATCTATCGACTGACAGAAGACTTTCAAAAAATGTCGTATAGGTATCTATCGGCTGACAGAAGACTTTCAAAAAATGTCGTATAAGTATCTATCGGCTGACAGAAGGCGGAGAACGGCCGGCAAAACCGCCCTTCGCAAAGTTTTCGCTTCCGGCACGGGCGGCCGATCGTCACCGACCATCACCTTCTTCCTTTTCTGCGACTTTTTCTTCATCTCTATTACCGGTGCCAACTACAGTGTCGTGCATAACATGCCGACGCACTTATTAGCATGCGTGCATGCGTGGTGCGTTAGTGCGCGGCGTGGTGAAATCGTGCTCATTGTTGTTGTTGGTCCCTTCTTGCCTTGCACTTCACAGAAGTTACATCGTTCCTTACCCGTTAGCAAGCGATCGCGCCTTCTTTTCTTTGCTTCGTTTTTAAGCAACTCTCAGCCCGCATTAACTAGCAGCCTTCGTCGACGAAACGCCGAAGACCCGAGGCAAGCAAGCCTTCGGTCGGCGAGCCTTCGGCCTTCTGCTGCTCTGATTTGGCTTCTTCACTTACGCCTCGCCCTCATGATACGACCAGACGACGGATAGACAAGAAAGCGTGGTGGAACACTTTTTTTACGTCACACAGTTCATACCACCACCACCACCACCACAACCGCATCTCATAACACGTCACTTAAAGCGTGTGGTTTCTCGCTCTTACATGACGTGTCATCGAGACAGAGAGAAGGAGCAACGAGGACAAGAGAAACGAGAGAAAGGAAAAGCCAAGAGAGAGAGAGAGAGAAAGAAACGCTTTATACATACGTTCGTACCCTTCTACTTTCCAGCAGGCCGCTAACTAACCCCCCACCCCCTCCTTCTCCTCCTCCTCCTTACATACTAGGATGACTGGGGACAGCGTACCTGCTATCTACGCTTAGTCGCAGGCGCAAGCCGCCTTTGACGGACATGACACCGCCTGCAAAGCTGTTTATGTCGGAGGCGGATACCGGGGCGACCACAATGGTGACAGTAGCAACAACAACAACAACAACAACGACGACGACGGGAGATGCTTGCTAAGTGCCGTTGTAGACACAGAGGTGTGTGTAGCAGAAGAAAACATCGAGCTGTCGCCTTGGGGGATGCTCTTTTTCAGCCAACCTGGAGCTTCGGGATTGATGGGATCCTATCACGGCTGTTGGTTGCCGACAGCTCGCTGCTGTCTATACACGTATAGGTTTGTTCCATCAGTCAGCTCCGATACCACATACGCCTGGAAACATGGAGGGAGAGACGCACATCAACGTTACACATACATACATACACGCTCGCTCGGTCGCTCGCGGCTCCCACTCATACACTCTCAAGCACACCTTTGCATGCATCGTTGGTTCATTTAAGTGCAGCTTATATTCTCTCGTTCGGCTCGTCTTAGCCTCTCTTGCCTTGTACCTACCTAGCGACAAAGTCGTTTATCAGAGCCCGAATAAGCCAGCTCGAATGCTGCTGGTGGAACGGATCTTTCGCGATCGACGATAAGCGGGATAGGGAAGCATGACAAGCAAAGAGGGTTGAACTGGCTGCGGCCCATCATGCGCACTTAATAATTGAATGATGTCTAGCTAAATACAAATCTCTAAACTAGCCGACCATTACTATCTGCTATAAGAGCTTACATATATATATATATATATATATATATAAGTACTTGATAATATTATCATACCATATCCGCTTTTAGCCAACAGTATGGGTAAGCGAATGAGCTCACTCTGGGCTCACTCTAGCATGCGGACCCTGAAATGTCGGAAAGACGGGCGATCGTGCGTAGTACCAGCTTGCAGCTTTGGGCCTTTAGTTATACAAGGCGATTGCATCATACGCGTCGAGTTTAACTCACCGCGCTACGCCATATCTGACATAATGCGAATTAACTACACGACAAAAGCCTCTTCGATTTTCTGCGTCCTCGGCGAACAAGCTAGCCGACGCATAACAGCCATGCCTCTACTTTCCTCCCTAGACAACAACAACCACAACAGCAACAACAACCACAACAGCAACAACAACAACAACAACAACAACCACAACAACAACAACAACAACCACAATAAAACAATAAAGGCAAGCATTATTATAGTTTCGGTTATGCGTCACGGTACTGGTTACTTAGATAGCCGTGCCCACTATCCTATGTTTTGTAGCCTCCTCCACCCCCTATTGCCCTCGTTTTGTGTATCGCTAGTATCGCTTGGAACGTTCATGCTCTCCTCTTCCAATTACCGCTTACACTTGATAACGAACGCTATTCCTCTCTTCTACCCAAGCGGTGTCGTCTCTCGGCGGTCGACTTTTCGGATTACGACGGCAGGCGCTGTACGAGCAAGAGCTCTAGCGCGCTCCCGCCCGCCCGCCATACGAGAACGGGTCGTTAATTTTACTAGCAGCCAGCCGCCGAGTCTAGTTGTTGTCTCGGCGGCCGAAGATGCTGGTCGAGGTCGCTCTAGCCGCGGCGACCTCTCGCGCACGTTTGCAAAGTTTGCACAGTTCACCCACAAGTCACCGGCCAGTCACCGAACGCGCAGTAACTGGATCAGCCAGCGTCACGCCAGCTTCAAGAGCGTACGGCCGCGGTGGCTGCAGCGGCAGCGGCGGGGGCACTTACTCGTGAGGTTTGTTAAAAAGCGCCCCCCCGAGCCCCGTGGGGGAGCGTTACATTCGTCTGCGGGTGTTCAGTAAGTGACTCGGCTGAACTGGCTGTCTGACTGATTGACTGACGGCGTCCAGATGCGTCGCAGTAGTCCTCGACGAACAGTCGGTGCTGCGGTAGGTAGGCTGACAACGTAACTGGATGGCACCCGCTGGAGGCGTGTCTCGCGTCTCGGCTACGGTGGGTCGAAAATTAATCCGCTTTCTCAAAACTCAACTCGCCGAACGATGCAACACACTGACTCAGGACGGCAAGATCGTTTTGACCGCAGCGTCACTGTGGTATTATACTGTGTGGTTTCTACCGACCGTTTCTGCATAGCGACAAACAACCCCATGCAAATGAAGGAAATCTCCTCTGCGAGCTGCCGTACGAGCGGCGCGCATACGCATAACTACGGTATGCAAGGTTGTGGTCGCCAACGAGCCAACACTTAACCGCTTCCAGACCGTCTTTGGGGGCTCGCGGATTCTCGCTGTCGTTGTAGGACCGTGTCAGCCCCGTGTGCCGTCGGTAATGTCTCGTATGTAAAGAGGACAGTGTGGAGAGTACTGACTTAAGCGCTTAGCTTAGTGAGTTTTATGTTCTATGTGAATTTGTCGCGCCGCGTACGTTTTATGATTTCCCCTTGATATTCAATTCAGACCGGCCGTGTGGCATTCAGGCTTAAATGTTGACTACGCGTAGCTACTGTATTCACATGCAGGTATCAAAGTTATAGTTAAGTCTCCTATTTGCGTTTTATTTACTTCTATGTGGTCGATGTGGTCAAGTTGAAGGTACACTTAGCATAGCGGTGTTCCACTTCTTATTCTGTCGAAAGGTAGAAAATCTTAAGGCAAGAGGAAAATACTTTACACAAATATCGACTTAAGAGATAGTGATATCGATTGTACTAATGTATATTTTAGCCAATCTGGTGTGTAAAAAAAAAAAAAATATATATATATATATATATATATATGGTTTATTTACACACCAGATTGGGTAAAATATACAATAGTACGATCGATATCACTACAGCCTCGTAATTATATTAATATTGAACATCGCTCAGTGCCAGCTTTGTTAGAGAGGGGATTGCATTGCACTCACTGCCATGATATTTTACACATATACCATAACAATATCTACAAACACATGTGTCACAGGGATCATGGCAAGCGTCTTTCTGACATAGAAGGTGGTGAAAACCGTGCACAGCAAAGCAGGCGGTTATGTGCCTGTTTGTCCTGCTCGTGCTCTTCCATTCTGACCTAACTATTGCATCTGTCATATAAACATGTGGGTCGATCTCTGCCATTTACTCTTCATACCGCCGTATGAATTCGCTGAATGCAGGGGTGTCTGGAAGCGCAAACTGTATTTTATCTGTTCCACGAATAGTGGAGCATCGCACAGCAAATACGTGAGGCGGTTGTATGCTGACGTATGTAAACCAAGTACCCGTTTCAAATAAGCTGGTTATTATATATATATATATATATATATATATATATATATATACATATATGGAGAGAGAAATACTTAATTATTAAACGATGTGCGTGTTGTCCTGTTGGTGGGCTTTTACATTCTCCTTTACACGTTCTTATTTACACCTCTACGTAACTACAATCTCAATTACGTAGACATGATGACCCGCGTGCCCCTAGCCTAGCGTGTATGACAATTGGCCACCAAATCTAAAAGTGTGCGAATAGTTGCATTTGGAAAAATTGATTAGTTAGAAAAACGTGACATGTTTTTTTGTTGTTGTAGATAAACCCTATATAGAGCTTCTGATCACCTGGCGTCTATCTATGAATAATGAACACTTCTTATTTTCGCCGTGATTGCCACCGAAAGCTAACTAGCGTTGCTCGCAAGAATTTGGGCTTCAAAGAAGGATATTGGAAACTCAATTAATTATAACAGTCTGTAGCGCTTTTACAAGCTCCCGTGAAATATCTAATACATCTATAATCTAGTGACAATGAGAGAGAGAGAGAACGCGAGAGAGTGTACCTAATAAAAAGCCCGCCTGCAAGGTATGCCTGTCTAGCTGAAATGACTGTGCTGGAATTTAGGTAGAGGTTCTTCCTACGCCCCAGCAGAGAGCAACCGAAACCACTGATCACGGAGAACAGTGCGTGAAGCTTGTGTCGGCGCAGCAGCCATTTATCGTGGCACTAGCCGGGTCTCATAATCTCGACAAGTCAACAGAGGGTGAACGTAGACCGCAAGGGAAATTAAAGCCGTAACGGCAGCACAGAGACATAAGCTACAACTAAAATACACAAAACGCTAAGACCACCACCCCACATAAAAGCTCGGACGCGACATGTGCACGAAGCTCGGCAAACACCAAAATAAATTCGCGGGGTACCGCGAGACACGGACACGCTCGGTCAGAAATATTGAAATAGGCAGTTGCGGCAGTCCAGTAAAACTGCATGCCGTACTGGTATGGATAGATGGGACGCATAGATCGGAAGAGATGGCGGCGCAGGCATAAGTAGGCGATGCGAACAATTGATTGAGATAGACCCCCTTTGTTTACTTGCTGCCGGCGAGAAGCAGCAAACGTCAGCCGTAGAAAACATTGTAAGTGTGATGTATGCACTTGTGGTCAACGACCCTTTGCGGATATGTTAGACGATAAATAACAAGGTGCCAATAGCTGCGATGGCAGTATTTTACAGGCGTTCGCAACCGTATGACCGACAGGACGTCGAAACGGGCCCGAACACAGTAGAGGCAACTGCGTCCAAATAAAGTAAGTAGAGTGATGGGGACAAAGTTGTCCAATGAGCCGTGACGACGTTAGGACTGGGGCTGCTACATGGAAGGTCAAGTAGCGGTTATGAAAGCCGACACGCGACACAAAAGGATCCGACTGCCTCATTTTACTCAATACAAGCGATGTTCAATGCAAAACGCAACTACATAATACGAAAATGCATGGTCAGAGGTGAAGAAACAATGAAAGCCTTTACGCACAAAATACAATGCATTGAATTTGAGAAATCTTATGTAGGAGCTAGGCTCCTTTGACTCCTTCTCTCATACCACTCCGTCACCAAAACACTGCTATAGTTTTTAACAAGGGCTGGAAGGCGAGCTGTTGTGGAAATTGCCCCGTTCATCGGGCAGACAGAAACATTGACGGCACAAAGGAAAGGTTCGGATCACCAAAGGAAAAGGATAGCAACGCCCGGAACAGCATCAAAACCAGCAAGTAGCCGCACCAATCGCAACGTACTGGACCGCAAAGTGAAAAAAATCTTCGGTAATTATGCAAACAGCGCCGTAAAAGGTAGAAATCACAAGTTACGATCGATGGACCGAGCAAGGACCCGCCCTGACGTTTGCAATGAGTGCAGCAACAGTTCAGTGTGCCGAAGAAGAATCATTTGACAGTGTCCGAACATCATTACGCTTGTTGGATCCCCTGCAGCTCTCTGGCCAAGCTCTGGGTCACAGGGAGACACATAACAGCAGTGAGTGTGGATCGGCGCCAGAACAGTGCAGCAGCTGATACGTCAAGGTCAGTACAGCTTTAGCCTAGCAAAACTGCGTTAGAGAAACCGGCTTACCAGCAGGTTGCTTTTAAAATAAGCGAATTACAGTAGTACAATGTCCGGACGCACAAGACTATAGAGATATCTGACTAGAGCATAATTTGGATTCAAACGAGGAGGCACGTAGCAGCCTGTGAGTGCCCGAATGTAGGGGCTTAGGTACTAGTCTCTGCGAACTCGGCTCCAACGTCTGAAATAGGCTATATCGCCGGGGCAATTTACTTTCTTCACAGCACAGGTCTTGATGCGGCACGGTGACTTCCAATCATTCTCTCGGGATCCTCAGAAGCGTCACAATCGGTGAAATCATACGTGCTGTGACCGAAATTACGTCTTTTTTGAGGTGGTTTAAGGTTGTAAATACATCTACGTACGACTGAGTAAAAGCATACAGGGATTGGCTGTCCACTTAATATGGTCGTACGCTCAGGCAGTGTGGGGCTCTTCCATCATACAACTAGTCTCAACGGCAAGCCGTGGCGCTTGGCAAGAGTCGAAATGTAGGCTTGAGGCAATAACCACTAAATATTTACATATTTGGACGACAGTGCCTTCATATATGCATCCCCCTTAGGATGACCTTCCGACCCGCAGATCGGAAGATGCATCCTTGACACAGACGAGTAACTCTGCACAGGCGTCGGGAAAGCCCGAACGCTTTAAATCGTTTTGTCCTGCCTGTCGAGTCACGTGTGGCAAGCGATTCTCTTACGCCTTTCACCATTCTTCTTCTTCCGGCCTCTTCCTTTGCCTTCATAATACGTTGAATAGGCTTTGCAACCGCGTTCCCGTTTTTGACCGACGTGAGCACGTGTGCGACTAACTCTCCCAGAGTCTCCTTCATGGGCATGCCTTGTCTAGTCTCGGCCCATGCGGCGCACCTCAGGACCGTTTGTTCTGGAGAGTCCACCATATTGTAGTACAAACATTGCGTTGAGACAACCTTACCTCTCCGGTTTAGATACATCTGGAATTCGCCATGACACGTGCATACCTGGGTCAAGTGGAAAGTGAGACGACCCCCAGGACGATTCATCTATCGGCGGATGTTTGGAACAAAGTTTCTCACAGGCGCTCCTGGTTTTCCGTCCAGGAAACTGTCCCACTCCTTCTGCCACCGATCGAGTGTCACTCCTTTTTCATTTCTTTTTTGAATTCCTTAGCTGGGTCATTCCACAGGCGCCGACGTTTGGATGCTTTTAGGTCCCAGGGCACTGTTTCTGCCAGGACGAGCGACGCCGCCATGCTGATAGTGCTATACCCCCTAATGATACGAAGGGCGCCAATCCGCTAAACCTTCCTCAAGAGGTTGTAGCGTCCGTGTCCATTATAGGCAACATCCAAACCGGCGATTTAAAGAGGATGATGGACTCGAACACGGATATTAGTAGTCTCCGTTGGCTATCCTTGAAGCAGCGCGTGTTAGGCAACAGACGGGCAATGTCATTAGCCTTCTGCGCCTTTGCGGCCGCTAACCCGACATGAAGTCCGCGGTCCAAGTGTATACCCAGATATCTTGCCGTATTCTTTAGCTCATTGTTTTTGCCGGACAGCGTAAGCTTTAAAGGACCGCATTTTTTCCGATGAGTAGGATCGCCTCATTCTTCTGAGGGGCAAGTTAGGCCGGCTTCTCTCATCCATCTATCGATATCCGCCAGCGCAATATTGGCGTATAACTCCAGCTCCATCTTAGTCCTGACTCTGACGGTCATAGCAAGATAATTCGCGTAGGTGAGTAATTGCACTCCCGGTGGAAGAAGCTGGATGTTTAAGACGTCATCCTATGCCAGAGTCCAGGAGTGGTCCAATGATTGAATTATGCGGCACTCCGGCAGTCATCTCCCGCTTTCGACCGTTCTATTCTTCAGGTAATCAGAAACTAACTGCACCAGATGCGGTGGGACGTTTTTCCGTTGGAGCGTCTCCAGAAGCACTTTTTACAGGACATTGTTGAACGCATTTTTTACATCTAGCAGCATAACTAGGATCAAATCCCTGGTTTTCCTGGTCGACTCCTTAATAAGTTCGCCCGTGGCCACTACTTTATGGATGGCCGACAAGACAGACCCTATGCTTTCGGAACCCAACCTGATAACAGTTTGTGCTACTCGGCAAGAGTCCTCACTCGATCCTGCATGATGGCCTCAGCTTCTTTGGCCAAAATGCTCAACAGGCAGATTGGGCGGTATGACTCACTGCCCTTGAGCAACAAAACAAGCTCGGCGGCTCTCCAGCTCCCGGGAAGCTTACTCGTACTTGCCACGAGCAAACTTTTGAATATGACTTTTACCGCTTCTGCCGGTATTTCGTCCAAGCCTGATGCCTTTTTAAACTTGATATTTTTAACCGCAACAGCAATTTTACCCAGAGTAACCTTGGGGACGTCAGGTCTCTTTCATTTCACCATATCAGTTAGCGTCTCAAAAGCTGTCCGATCAAAACGGGGATGCTGTGGGAAAAGAGTGTTAATTACTTAAAGCAGTTTGTCCTATTCCCGATGCTCACTCATTGGTCCGCCATTCTTGCCCCTGACAATCTTGTATGGCTTGCCCCATGGATCCGAGTCAACCTGCTCAATAAAATGTCGCCAAAAAGCTTCCCTTCCTTTGCTGATCCCTTTTCGCAAGCAGCCTTTCGTCCTTTTTGTACTCGATAATTAATTAGTGGGTTTGCTCAGTGTCCCCCTCATTACTTCGCGCTTGGGCGTAAATACGTCTACGACGTATGCACTCTCTCCGAGCTAATGCAATAGCGTCGTTCCACTAGAACACTGGTCTCGTTCCTGTGCTGCGTCTCGCGGGGGGGGTAGATATCTTTTGGCATGCCCTCTTTAATAGGCTGTATAAGTCGTTTGCTGTTTTAGGCACTCCGTCGCTCTCAAGCAATCCTTCACATGCTTCCTTTAACACGTCATTACCATTTATCTGTCATATATGTCGCCCGACTTGAAGTGGTATCGTCTCCCTGTGGCCACTCCTTTCACTCTTAACTCGATACAGTGGTGATCGCTGAGATTCTTCTCTATATTTAGCACTTGCCACCTATGAATCATGTATGCGTGAGATGCCCTGCAGATTGTAGGGTCAATCCAGGAGCTTCTTCCTCATGAGGAGCAGTACGTAGCCTCATTGGTGTTGGAGATCACCATGTATTCTTTGGCCATCTATTCCCTGCTCCCTGCTATTGGTTTCCTTCGAGCCCCACACGGCCGACTCAGCGTTGAAGTCACTATCTGGCGTCAACGACACAGAGCTCGTCGGTCGGCTGGGTTCACAGCGATGTTTGAGCCATAGGGCTTGTCGCCGAAGAAGACGGAAAACAGCCTGACGGTATGACTATGATTTTATTCGATGCAAGGACGCCTCGTGTGGGCTGGAGCTGTTTTTGTCGTTATATATATATAATATATATATATATCCCTCATTAATTCAATTCAATTTATTCACACTTTATCGTGTCATTATACCTAGTTATGTCCTATAAGCTGACATTTGGTGAGTATACACATATGTACATTTAGATTTCTACTTATAAAATACATCTGTTGTTATACCAACATCGTCAGGAAGATAAAACGTTCAATTCTGTAAGTTGGGTCAATGACCTAATTTGATTACAATTTCCCACATGATATCTATCACACACGTTTCTACAGTATTTGCAGACACAGGTTTGTTCAGGTTCGTGATAACCTTGCGTCATGCACGTCAAATGATGGAAGCCGTGCACGGCAAACCTGGTGACCAAATGACGATTCGTTCTGTTTGTCCTCTTCCAGCTCGAGTCAGTCATTGCTGGTGTTGTGATGGTATATATATATAATATATATATATATATCGGCTAAATCACTGTCTGTTCATATATTCATCTGGTATTCAACAAGAGCGTGTTTCAAGTATAATGTAAACAAGCACCAGCCTATTTTTAAGCAACTGCGTCTTAATAACTTTAGCAAAATTATCGCTGTTCTAGCCGTACGGACTGCTATTGAAATTAAAAGGTTTATCTTCAAAAGGTTTTTTGGGCGAAAACGACAGGTTTACAATATTGTGGCTGAGTGCGTCTTTTGCCACAACAAAAAGTGATATTCTCCTAGGCCATAACGCGAGCAGGTCTGTTTGCAGCCAAGTGCTCTTGGGTTTCCTCAAGCACATAGCAGCAGACCGTGCACGGTTTTTCTCTGAGAAGATATTCACTGTAGATGCAAAAATCACCTAGCGAACTGAGCAGTGGCTTGCCTACGACCCAGAAGTTGCTCCTGTTCTGGGACAAAGCAAATTTTCAGTTAATACAGTCCTGACTGGGGTGTCTAGTGAAAGAGATTTAATAACACCGTATTTTTTGTATATGCTAAGCAGTGGCACAGGAAGATTATTTGCGTGCTCTGCAAACTAGTGGAACTGCGGATATATCGAATGATTTAAAATACATGGTCAGCAACATCGCGGACATGCTGCTCATGCCAGCCGTTCAGCACAAACGTGGCTGGCGAAGCATGTGAGCTTATTCTAGGATAAGCACGCTTGGCCGTGTAGCACTCGGGACTTAACTCCTCTGGATTACTGTGAATGGAGCGCTATTGAACCAGAGTCTATAAAAACATGACACAACAAGGCGGACTCGCTCAGTGCGCCCACTCAGCAAGCAGTTTGCACATTTAGTAGGAAGATTTTGTAGGATGAGTGCAAGCGGTTTAGGGGTCGAGTTGAACAGTGATTAGAACTAACGGTAGTTGCATAAAACAAATCCGTTCTTGGGAGGTTTCTAAAATCCATTTTAGAAATCCTTTAGGCACATGCAAAATTGTGTATTTAATTTTTTTTTAATTTAAATAAAGCATATAACCCAAACTGCATCAGCTGCCCCTGATATACACTTTTGAATTGTTTGATTGCTCTAATGTGTGCTTTGATATACAATTGTGTGTATGACGTGCATGTGTGCGTTAAGAGTCAGTTGAGTGTTTGTTGTAATATTTGCAGTAGCGCTTTAATTAAAACTTGAATTGTGACGTCCTGACAATCGAGGGATTGAAAACAATATTGCTCCAAAACGAGCACTCTATGCAAGGACGATTCCTCACGTCGAAGGGAACGAAAACGAGTTCTCCACTCAGGTCCTAAGATAGACAGCAATTAATCTCTGCATCTCTCTAAGGTCAAAAAACATCCCGGTAGGGGCAGTGGCCATCCCGATAACTGTTGATATCACTTCCATATGGAAAGCTTTGAAGCAAACCCTCCTGCAATATTCAGACATGACAGAAAAGACTCACAACAAACAAAACAGAGAAGAAGCCCGACTTTTTCTTTGTGAATGAAAATCTGTGAATGCATCCTAAGCAGATGTCCGATGTGCCCTAAGTAACAACATTAACCTAGCGGCTCAAGTAGACGCCAGAAGAGCTTCAAGAACAGCTGCAGGCCTGATTGTGCGAGGTACTACTCCCGGTGGCACTGGCAAAGTCCTCCAGCAAAAAAGGAGAAGACATCTTCGGACGCGACAGTCCAAGTGGTCCTCAAAGACTGAGGCTGATACAATCAGATGCCTAGATGAGTCAATTAACCCAAAGGACATTCTCAAAGGGCTCACTATGGTTGGAACGCCACAAATGGCGTTTCCCTTTAGCCCACTATAGAAAAGCCGGGCAGGCGACTACTCATGCATTGCTAAAATGCCCTCTGAAAAAGCTTAAATGCTTTTACGACAAGAACATTTAGGGTTGTTCAGAATATTTGAAGAGCGATATATGGAATTGTAGCCGCAGTTGCAGAGTAATTAGGATTTTTCGGAGGGCATGTCGAGATTGAGTGCATGCATGAATGACTTTGTCCCAGAAAGATTTGAAGAGCGACATATGGAATAATAGAGCCCATTAAAGGAACTGTTTTTCCCATAGAACATGGTATCTGGAAAGTCTTGTTTTGGAATGAGAGTGATATTGCTAAAAACCGTGGCACTAGTAATGTTACTCGACATAGGAGCATACAATGTGCAATTTCGAGACAACCGGTCCTCCCATATATAAACTAAGCACATTACCGTTCGTGAGAAAATTCAGCTTTTTTTTGGAAAACATATAATGTCGCAAAAATGAAGTTATTTTTTTTAGCCTTCACGTTCAGTATCTCAAAATCATAACCCTACGACCAATCACAGCGCTCAAAACTAACACATTCAGGCATTTTGGTACCACATACATGGTACAATGTGAGCCGTGATTGCGGAGTAATCGAGATTGAGTGAATGCATAAATGAGCTACTCCATCAGATAAAGCACTCTAGGTCATTTATGCATGCACTCGATCTTGGCATGCCCTCCGAAAAATCTTAATTACTCCGCAGCCGTTTGAATGTGCTAGTTTTGAGCGCTGAGAGTGGTCGTAGGGTAATGATGTTGAGGTATTTGGTGGTGGTGGGGCTAATAAAATAACTTCGGTTTTGCAAATTCTGTTCTAAACAACCATGTTGCATCTTCTGCCCGTTGTTAATTGTCTCGCAATTACACATTTTGTGCTCCTATGTCGGACAAAAACACCAGTGTCACAAATTGTAGTAATTTCACTCTCACTCCGAAACAAGACTTCTCAGAGACCATGTTGCATTGAAAAAAGCATTTGCTTTAACGAGCTCTACAACTCCATATATCGCTCTTCAAATATTCCTGAAATACTCTGTATATATTTTGGTTGGACCCGGTACCGAACAGACGAAACGGTCTCGGTACCAAAGGGCTCTCTCTGTCTGTATCTGAGTTTTGACCGTACGGCCAGGGACCGCACCGCAGCTCGACCAGCCCTGCTTCAAACGCAGAGGACAGAGACACGTCACAAAGAGTTTTCACGGCCAACATTAGGTGCCATAATGTAGGTGAAGAATACCCAATACGACAATAGTCTGAGGACCGAAAATAACATAGAAACCTTACTACTCTCCGAGACTTCAGAGATTTCTCCCCAACGCTAGCAACAAGTTCTCGTCGATCAAGCTCCTCACCTGAATCGGGCAAGACACACACTTACCTTTCATGATCATTTCATATCGTGAAGCAAACTCGAGAAAACAGTACATCCCCAACAACAGGGATAAAAAGAACGACAGAGGGTTTATAAGCCTCACACTACTGTGGCTTCAACAACGACGCCCGGTATGCATTTGCCAGTTAATCTTTATAATTTCCCAAATCAGCACATTGACAACAATAGTAAAAAAATAAGGATATATATATATATATATACGAACGCTAGAGGATTCGAGACCGAACGCAATAACAACATGGTCCTCAAAAAGATGCGCGTATAGGCGTCGTTTGTGCATCTCTCCCGTTGGTGAATGATGTGGCCGGCGCTCGCGCTGCCTAGTGCACGAAAGCCGTGGGCGTAGGTGTCGCAGTGACGTCCCACGCTAGCGGCCTGTGTATTATGGTCTCAGTCCCGGCTGGTAAGGCCGTCCGGTCGACGCCTGTCGTCCATCTCTAGTGTGACGCGGTAGCCGGCTTGCCTGAAAACGCGGCCGAGAATGTCATTGATGGCATCGTGGCGGCCCTGCGTAGGCCCGGCCAGCTTTGTACCGCTAAGCCGGTGCAGACCACAAATATATATATATATATATATGTTGATCACGGGAGTCAGATGACGAAGAAACTAGAAGGATAGTAATAGGTGTGAAGTCAAGAGTGTGTGGGGGGGGTCAACGAGGCGAAGGAGTGGGGGTTAGCCTTAGTTAGCTGCGTAGTAACGACAACATAGAGTCCCGTCTGTATTCGTATTACTGGTCTGTGGATAAACGGAAGGCGGCAGGTAGGCAAGCACGCAGCGGCTAGCCTGCTAATCGGCCAACGAATGGACGGAGGAACGAACCGATCGACCGATCGCCAGATCGTTCACAGAGCCGCTCAACTGCGATCGAACCCGTCGATGCGCGGCGATAGGACCCCCGAGACTCGTGAGACTCAACGACGAGAAGTACTTGGCTAACGACAAATTGCGCTCGTCAGAATTCAACCACAACCTCCACCACAACTACCATCACCACCACCAGCATCAAGGCCCGCGTCACCAGCCACGTACGGTGACAACGTTGGCGGCCTGCGCCGTAGGTCATTCGCTGTCACCACAAATCCGCAGCAGTGAAGGCGGGCGGCGCTAGCGTGCCTATGGAAGTTCTACTGCTACAGACTTTAGGGCTGGAACCTGCTACCACTAATACTTGTAGTTGTTCCTTGTGCTAATCTCTTGTTCCTCTCTCTCTCTCTCTCTTGCTAAATCTCTCTTGCTTAATCTCTCTTGCTTTCTGTTCCTCACTCATATCTGTTCTGAATACGAAGAGGACTTTGCCCAGACACCTACTCCACATCGATACACACACACGCAAATCCCACATACACATACAATCAAACATCACAGAGAAAGAATGATACAAAAAAAGGCGCGAGAGAGATATGAGCGCAGGGCATATACAGGTCCGAGTGTACGCCCACACTACCGTGCGACTACTGAGCCAGCGGACCTCTGTAGGCTACGACTTAGTTCCAGTCGCCAAGCAGCCGCAGTAGAAAGGACAAACTACTCACCGTCAGCAGCAGCACTAAGTCTACGACTAGTCCTGGCTACATCGACCAGTAAGTCGAGTCACGGGAACGGTGGTGGCGGTGGTGAACTCAGCCGTGAACCTCTGTCTGAGCGACGGCCGACTTCGTCCTTGTCGACTTTCGCAAAGCCGCTGTTCCGCCCCGCTTACCCCCCGCTCGCTCAGCGTAAGGATAACGGACGTAAACGTGTCCAGGGCAGAATCCTTTTTGGACTACCCAGCAGGGCAGGGCTTGAAGTCGGACTCAGCAACGAACGAAGCAATAGCGACGGGGCTCTCCTGGATTGACCAGTGCTGCTGACGCAGTGCTGGGAGAGTGCTGAGTGGCGGAAGGCGCATTGCCGCGGCCGCAGTCCCGGCTTAGAGCTAGATTAGCCGATCACGCCGCGATAAAAGACGCCGGCAAAACTTTAGCCGACCGCTTCCCGCTCACGCCGGCGGAGGTCACCCGCAAAAGACTCGCACACTACTAAACCTATCTGCGCTACAACCATATGCCGGATGAGGGCGTATACGGGTGTAATCGAACAGCTATTATAGGTGTAAATGCATACATATATATATATATATATATATATATACGTAAATAGCTTTTCATACATAAAGCTCTATTTTAGGCCAATCGTTTAAGATCCATATTACTGAACGCGCGCGTAAAGTTCTAGAACCAGCATCTGGTTTGAAAGACTTTCCCTAAGTACAGACTTACATGTATAGGAAAAAAAGAACAAAGAATTGCACCAATGGCTTTATATGGCATTCAACTTATATCTGGGATAAGCTCAATGCAATTCCAACTGCAGAATGTTTTTAAAGGTTTTTTAAATGCTTATAATCGATGCTGGCAGATGACAACAACAAGTGTGAGACCCTTCTCCATTACGCACCGCAATCCTTCCTTCCCCCCCCCCAAACTCAGAATTGTATGTGGCATGCTTTAAAGCCATAAGAGGGAGCATCATGCTCTACTGTCACATAATGGTTCCGGAGCCTGCACTGTGGTCTACCGAAGGGTAAGGTTGGCAAGGCCACTTGCGAGGCACCATGATCTCGCGTTAGATTGATTTGAAACTTCGCCTTTAGTTTGGTACTAGTGGCTCTTTTATATTTGTAGACAGTCCATTTATTGCACAACTCAGTTGCACTTTATCAGATATAGATATAAGTAGTGGCGGTGGCTTAGGCGGCTAACGCACCGTTCGAAACGGGGCGTTGCCATGGCAACCACAGTTAGCAAAACAATCGATAGTTCGAGCCCCGGCCGTGCTGGTTGTATTTGTTGGACGTGGTTGTCATTGCCCTGCTGCTGCATACCTCTGCTGGAGAGCTCCAGAAACGAGAACGCGATGACGATAGATGCATTTAGACGATATCGTGCCGCAAGCAACTTAGCCCATTACGAGCGTCTAAAATGTGGTTGTCAGAGCGTTAAAAATATATATATATATACAGTGCTGAGGTTCGAACGTGTCGCTTCGATTTAAGCAAGTTGCTCATCCCACTGCTGATGGGTCTTAGTGTTTTCATAGCTACTTGTAAAAATACTGTATTCGAGATGTGCGTATTTATGTATTTTTTCCTGTGCGGCGTGCTCTGCTACCTGCATTCTGTGCTGACAGAGCTACTACTAATATGCGAAAGAGCTACGGTGCAGGACACTGTAGCACCCTAGGATAAGCACGTGCCGTGAGATCATAGAGATATGGTCACGTTATCAGGTCTTTTATCGTCGTTTCGTCCAAGGCCCCTGTCGTTCCAGTTTTGCTGGCAATCTTGCCTTCCTAAGGGCTCTTTAATGAATTGAAGTTAACCAAATGTGTCGTGAAATTTGTCCAGAGCATATATATATTAATAACACCCAGGTTGGATAAACTATAAACGTGCAGAAATTGCTGAGGCGTCTGACAGTTCTATGCGTTTTATTTAGCGCAAACTTGCGAGCAGAATCGACACTGGTCACATGGCTGGTTAAAACCTGAAGCGAAGCGCACAAAGTGTTGGTGGTAGCTGTGCACGATATATAGTATATATACGTGAAGGCGGATTCCTCTGAAAGGTACCGACAATAAAAGACTACTGTCTCTCTTAGAAAGGAAGGGAGAGGTAGGCACACAGCCAGCAGACGCAAAACAGTATATTATCATTGTTTACCAAATACCTTAAATCTCATGTGAAAATGTTTGCAATATTAAAATGCTATTAATAAAAAATGTAGAGGAATACATCACGCTGAGTATTAACAGAACATTTTAGGTTGGCTGTATTTTAGCATTTAACTCGTGCAAAATCTCGTAACGAAAATTAAGCCAATTTTCAAGCCAAGTAAAAAATGTAAAACAATGTTTGTGCTAAATTCGTTGACAATTTTCGTCTGTTCGTTCGTATCAAGCCTCTTACGTCCACATGCTTATGCGCCAAGATCACAGATCGTCTAAGCCATAAGGTTCTAACTTTATCTAACTATCGTAACTAAAACGAAAGCAAACAGTATTACCGCCCACCTCCTGTTATATTCTCGATATCTGCTTTAACATCAGAGGTCCTACGCGTGGATGGTTTAAACTTGATTTCATCTCGAAGGTACTCCTTATATATGCCCCTTCCTTTTAAGAGGCATCCACACTATGGAACGTGATGGTGCAGCGTATATATATCCAAAGGGGAGACAACCCGGATTGCCACCTGGTCCTCCACGGGCTCGGCGGCTCTCCCGGGACCGCTGAATCCAGGGGCTTTGCTTAACAAAGGCAGGACCTGCGAGTAAAGAGGCTCCAAAAAGAACAGAAAGGAAAGGGGCAAACCATCGACCATATCAACGGAAAACGGCAAGGGTATTGGCAGGTACTCGGAGCAGATCAGAAACCGCAATACTGATCCGAGTACTGCAGATTAATCTAACCGCTGCAGAACAGTTTATGATACGCTATAGCAGGTCGTATCCCTGCAAAGGATAACCCTGTGCCTGCTAACCGAACCCGACGACAGTATTTACTGACGCCACGCTATAGCCTTGGACAGGAAAGAGGGTTGACGTGGATGGATGTCCACGAAGTGGCACTATTATACAGCTACTATTTCTCGCCCAGCATTAGCTTAGAAGACTTTTGGGACTTTCTTCATGACCTGGTGTTAGAGTGTCCGGAAGCTGGAGCGGAGAAAGGTAATAATTACAGGCAATATCAGTGCCGCCAGCGCTACACGAGGCAGTCGCGTGACGACCAACAGAGCAAAGCACCTGACAATGGCGAACAAAGGAGCCATCTCGCCGGGCGCGGATATATAAATATATATATATATATATATATATATATATATATATATATATATATATTAATATATATATATACACGTAGTTGATGCAGCAATGCGCTGTGTAGATTTCTCACGCTTGCGTTTTTGTCAACCGATCCGTTACCGGTTTCCGTAAGATGAACAAGAGTACGTGATTTCGCACACTTCTTCGAGCTTACATTGTCTAGCTTGCTGCGGTTGTTGACATCATCATTCATGGAATTCTTGTGCGACTAATCTATCCGGTGTTCTGCACACACGTGACACTGATATGGTGTGAGCACGAAATAATGGTGTCCTATTTGTGGCACTATTTGCCCAAGTCTTTTGTGTGGCTGGAACTACATAAATAATTTCCGTTCAAATAATCACACTCATATATATATTTATATATAAATATATATATATATATATATATGTGCGTTGTTCTCGCTTGATGTTGGGGGCTCTCTGGCCGTGGTTGGTGTATGTCATAGGTATGAAATACAGACTGGCTATATAGGTATTCGACACTAATTTTGGATGATTTTATTGCCGCCTTATGATGACAAACACAGGCGCTCCTTATTTAGCGAGGCATGATATTCCTCCGGCGGGAAATATTGGCCATCATACCAGCCTAAATTATTTACCACGTTCTGACAGCCCGACATGATCTCAGCAACGTTCAACAGTACCACCAACAATCTTTGCGCTATCTGATACGTTGCCCATGGACAGAGTACCGTTATTTTCAATGACGAGCGATGGACGAACAAGAGACGGCTGCCGTTGCTTCAGCAATCCTCGTGTGCGCACTTAAACGTATGCTCTGATTTAAACCCGCCCAGAGTTCGTCGGCGTTCTAAGTTTATATTTTCGCTTTTTCAGATTTTGGCGAAATATACCTGGTTAATCGATGGGTTTGTTTTGTCCTAAATATATATATATATATATATATATATATATATATATATATATATATATATATATATATATAGATGTTTTGTTGAACTATTAAAACGCTCCAATCTAATGCAAAGTTGAGCAGTTTATTAAAACGTGTTGAACAAGAATGTTTTCAAGAATGGTAGAATCCCCGAATAAAGTGTGGACACTTTTAAGAAAATCGTTTAAAAAAAATTATGAAAATGTATTTTGTATTAAAAATGACCTCTTGCCGACTAAAATATGCATATTCTTAGCAGTCGACTATATATATATATATATATATATATATATATTAGAGCTTTGTGCTGCAAACGAGCTTGTTTCTAAAGACAACCTGTTAACTGCGAACAGTAGCAAAAGTAAAGCTTTAACTTTAGCCCTAGCAAAGATTATTGACCAGCTTTGTAAAGGACGGCTACCCAATAAACTTCTGCTAGTCATCTTTGTATTAAAAACTTTGCATTTAAAAGAACGAATATGATTCTGTACATAATGCGCAAAAATCGTCAATGTTTTAGCTCGGCTAAGACTCCTAAGAGCCTTAATAAACTACCAACTTGGTTTTGTTACTAATCCATTGTACGAAAGTCCAAGTCCGGAATACAATAAAGGGACCCCCTTAGTCTACCCTATATTTCTTTTCTGTCAATAAGGGTGTTGGTTTATTTTCTAGAGTGATATACGGCACATAGATATCGAGGTATCGAGCCAGTGATGATCACTGGAACACTGCTGGTCTAGATGTTGAGACCCGGTTTCGGTTGCGCGGGGCCCACAGGAGTCTGCTTTTCTAAGACCTTTCTACCTAAAATTAGTTGGAGTAAAGGTATAGCTTATGCTGGCAGATTCCTATGCTGAAGTACAAAAACAAAATGCCAATAAACTTTTGAGAAGGAAAACACTCCTAGTAGGAATTTACCAGCAAAAAAGGCTACAAATGCGTCCAGTAACGAGAAGAGTCTCAGGAAACGTTTACTACCACTGGAACTTGCATGGCATTACTGTGGCCAGGCCCTGCAAATCAATTTTTAAATTAACGGCTATCGGATATTACTGTTCGTAGGCGTAACGCTTACTAAAATGACCCATACCAAAACAGATTTAGCGACTGCAATCGTTTAGCCACTAAGCAGATAGCACGGCATATGCTGTTTGACGTCAAATGCGGCCTCAACTTCGCTGCGCTTGCTTTAAGTCGGCAATACCAAAATTAGACAGGAAGGCGGCGGAGGACTATGACTGACAATCGTTAAGAAAAAAACGGCATTTTAAGTTACTGAAAGTAAGTGCCATTGCCAGTGCAGGATAAGTACAAGCGACCATCGTGCCTCTGTAAGACAGCAACAGAGCAGCGAGGAGTTAGTTCCTTTGCAGCACGTACCTCCTCTATCTCTTTTCCCGGCTCGCTGTCCAGGCACCAGACAGGCCAAGCAAGCCCACTTTGTTCTCTCGTCATCACAGCTGAGACTCATCGAGACTGTCCCCAGAAGGGCTGCTTACGACGGCAACTGCAGCGGCAACAACAGCCTCGATAACAGCAAAAGCAACGACGACGACGTCAGTGAAGGACAACAAAGAGGAATAAGGAATCGCTTCGAAATGCCTATCCCCCTAACTCAGCTCAGTGTGGCTGTTCTACCTCAAGAGCTACGACGAGTGCACCCTCGGGGCCCGTAGTATTGTTCTGACCGGCTCCGGAGGGCACCTTCCGGCTGGAGTTCACACCGAGAAACGTTACTGACACAATAGGCTCTTTCGTTCGCCTCCCATTAAGCTCTCGAAGCAAGGGCCGACCAGTGCTGACGCAAGCATGAGTCAAGCGCTAGGTTTGACTGAATATTTTATTCTATGCATATACATATGGAAATTACCATTTACTCCGTAGAGCTCACCGTCGCTTGTTTTCATTTTATCCGAACTGGCCGTATACGGAAATTAAGATACTCAAAGCCCAATAGCTGGCTAGGTAAACGTAATAGGCAGGAAAAATTGAAAACAAAAACATACTTTTCCTTCCGCATTGTCTCCACCCAACGGCAGTAATGGTAGTTACAGGTATATATTTACAAGTGATGCTCTGTTCGATGAGATAGAGTTGTGGATTCGATTCCGACGCGACACATAGCATTTAGATGTCATTTCTCTTGAGATTTGCAGAGTTATGTTGAAATTATAATAAATCGAATAAAATAAACGGGGTGTGAGTGCATACATGCAGCTAGTATGCTCGGTTTCTTTGTCAATCAGGTCACTTGTCAAACCTGTAAAAACTCATAAAAAATATTTTTATTTACGTCAAATTTGGCTCGGACAAAATGCCCGCCAGCTAAAAAGCACACTGAGCCTTGTGTCTGTAGTAGAATATCAGCCTTCGTTAAGCAGCATAGATAGCGTCGGTTGGAGGCAATGGCAAAGCAAGCCAAATATACGGCGAGACATAGAAGATGCCGCCACCCCAGTAACGAACACGCGGAAAGTCACTAAATGCACGGGCAATCTGTGATATTTTAACGAAGTTAGGCACAATTTATAAACAGAACAGCCAACTACTGGCGCCGTCGATGTCGAGCCAAGCATCCAATTTAACGTACACCGCGACGACATCAGGAGCAACATCATCATTAGGCCCACGTACCTAACCTAGGCATGCTGTGATAATGCGTAGTTTAAGCAGAATAATCAGCGACGAGGACAGGTCTTCCTGATCTCTGCGGGCGAACGTCGCGGCCGCTTTTGGGTTGTTCATAACCAGAAGGTTCCGTTCAGCTAACCATTCCATCAGGGATTGTCCCCGAAAGTTGGTGCGCCTACTACCCCAAAGCACAGACGCCGCGTTGAAGTCTCCCGTGATAATCTGGGCCTGATGATCCTGCGTTCTGACGCTGACGTCCAGTGCCTCAAGGTATTCTGCAAATTCCTCTTGGCCTCTGTTGGGTAGCAGAATACTACGCCCCCATCGATCTGTATCCAGGTGAACCCCTTTCCCTGGCCCCTGCCCCGGATTGCGATGTCTTTTTGACTACTGTTCATACCCTTTTGTCCGCTGCCTTTGCCAGGGCCTCGTTTGGCTCTGACAAGAGGCATAGGTCAACTCCCAACCGGTCTACTGCTGCCGCAAGGAGGTCATGTGCGGCCCTGCATCTATTGAGATTAACCTGCAAGACCTTAATTTCCATGGCTTGTCGAGATTTCCTGATCTGTTCTTGCCGCCGTAGCTGCATCTGCCGTTGCATTTCTGGCGAGGACAGGTAGAGCATTTGAAATGCCGAATGTTCGGGAAGATCCGATTCCATCGTTTAACAATATTTCTATACTAACGCTACGGCGTCCCTTGAATAAATAGACCAATGGCCTATTTATTCTTATTAATTAGCATGGCCTAACATCCATTATTCGCCCGGCTGCGCTAAGCGCTAGACGTACGTCATGTGTTGTTGTTCATCGTTCGTAAGTCCCTCGCGTTGTAGTCATCGGCTAGCTGAGTCTACATTCCCCAATTAATTCCTATATAAGGTGCAGGCGTTTTTACCACGTGTATCGCGATAAACCGATTCACAAATGCCGAGAAAAATGACATGCATTTTATTTATGGCAAAGCAGAAAGGAGAAGCCTAAATTCGGAGGAGCACATTGTTGAGCAAGTAATCGCGCGTCCTTCCGCAAGCATTAGGCAAGTGGCTTTTTTTTTGTTCTGGGAGGTTTCGGGAATGCATGATGCACATGCGCCACTAGCAGCCTGCGTGACTAGTGTGAGACTCGCAAACCCACTAAACCCGGATTCCCCCCCACCCCCCCAGGCTCGGTATTACTTTGGCATTACACTGAAGCCGTGGGAGAGGCGTCTCTGCCGTTCTCCTTCAATCAGCTCTATCCCTGACTATCATCCCGCATGTCTACCTGCGGTTGGATAGGGGGATGCCATTTTGTAATCCGTCCTGTGAGGGTGCGTCGAGACCATGAGGGCCTGGCTGCTCCCCACCCCCTCCCCCCCTCCCTCGGCTCCTCGTCTCGACCACTCTCCCGAGAGACCCGCTCAAACCTCTCCCGCCTGGCCGTTTCCTTGGCTGTCTTGAGTGTCAAAACAGCGTCGAACAAGTTGGTCGCCTCCCTCCATGCCTCCGCCGAAGTCATCATATGGGAGACCACCTCCTTGATGGGTCGGCCTCTCACAGCGGTTGGTGCTGCATCCCGCGCTTCCCTGAGAGCATCACACCGCAGAACAGTATGCTCTACGTTGTCCGTTTCTCCAGAGTCGCACAGTACGCAGATATCGCTGATGGCCTTCTTGATCCTTGACAGGTAGCTCTGGAACTGGCTGTGTCCGGTCAGAACCTGAGTCGTCCAGTAGGAAAGCTCCCCGTGTCGGCGGTCATACCATACCCTGAGGTCCGGTATCAGACTCTTGGTCCAGCTCCTTGTGGTCACACCGGGTCTTACCTGCGCCTATTCCTCATGCCAGGCCGATATGGTGGCACTCCTGGCCCTAGTGAGATCCAGACCTTCGTCTAGATACATTTTACTTCGTTCAGCCACTAGGAGGTCCCATGGCAGCATTTTGGCTAGGACCAGGAGAGCTTCGGTCGAGACTGTTCGATACGCCCGGCTTACCCTGATTGCCAGCGTTCTTTGGGTCGACCTTAGTGCCCCCCTATTTTTCGCCGTCCGCATTGCCATGTCCCCCCAGACTGGGGCTGCGTATAGCGCCGTTGATTCGGCCACCGAGGCCAGGAGCCTTCTTTTCACCTCAGCCACCCCACCGACCCTAGGCATGATCCGCGCCAGGTTCAGGGAGACCCTTTGGGCCTTTTCGGCCACGTACTTAACGTGTGCCGATCCGGTCAGTCCAGTGTCTAGCATGACCCCAAGGTACTTTACCTTCTTTCTGATTTCTATCGGGTGGCCCGCCATCACGAGGTTAATGCCGGTCGTCCTCTTTCTGCCTGTTAGGTACATCGCCTCCGTCTTGTCGGGTGCCAGTTTCAAGTGATGGGACTCCATCCACTCGGACACCATTGACAAGGTCTCATTGGCGGCGCTCTCCAGGGCTCTTTCGGTCCTGGCCGTTATCATGAGTGCAAGGTCATCGGCGTACGCCAACGTCTCCACCCCATACGGGAGACCTCGGATCTCGAGCACCCCGTCGTAAGCTATGTTCCAGAGCACGGGTCCTAGAATCGAGCCCTGTGGGACTCCGGCAGTAACCTCGTACTCCTGCCCCCCTGCAACCAAGCCTCTGTCATCCAGGTAGGATGAAATCATTCGACGGAGGTAGAGGGAAAAGCTTTTCCTCTTCATCGCCTCCACAATTACTTTCCAATTAATTGTGTTGAAGGCATTTTTGACATCCAGGAGGATCAGGAGCACGAATCCCCTTGTTTTAGGGGTCTTCATAGTCTCCTCACCCGCCCGTTTCAGAACCTTCTTTAGAGCCCCTAATGCGGACCTGCCCTTTCGGAAACCGTACTGGGCATCTGATAGGCATCTGCCATCTCTTACTAGGTGGCGGGGCGAGGGCCACCTCGGGGGTACTGATGGTGAAACAGATGTATCTGTGGTCACTTATGGTCTCCTCCGTCTCCTAGACGGGCCCAAACTCTACAGGAGTGGATGGCTGAAAAAAGTCTAATGGTTCTTAATAACGGAAGGGTCCCCACCTTTTCCAGAGGGAGCCAGACGGCCTTCATTGACCTAACAATGGTCAATGAGGCGGCCTTTCCACTGGTGGTAGAGTGGAGGGTAGGCAGGTGGCTAGAATGCTTGCGGTGGCTAGAATGCTTGTAAGTGCATACAACACACTACTGGCTAGAAGTGCCACCTAAAGGATCTAGTCTATGCAATTCTCGTTGAGTCTCCTTTGGATCTGATCGGCTGAATAGTTACTGCTGGTAGAACCTTTAGGAGACGCCTTGTATCGTTGAACGCGTGAAACGCGAGCTTTGTCATCGCTACCGAATGTGCGTATTGGCTGGCAAGCATTCGTTCGAGCAAGATTTGAAGTAAACAAATATCTTTCTTAGCTCTTACTGGTTTGACGAGTGACTTGATTGGCAAGGAAAGCGAACATAGAAGCTGCATGTATGCATTCACACTCGATATGGCCATAGGGAATTTTGAGTTACTTTGCAACCACAGACGTCAGCTCTACACATTTGGTACCAAAATTATTTACTTAGGATGTACGTTCGTCTGGACGTATTAGATGTGCTCGCGTGATGAAAAAATATTGAGAACCTGGGCGTAAAGGCTCAAACATGCAAAATTAAAATTATCATTTTGCAAACTCTTAATAGTTCCTGCGCTAGCTAAAGCCAGTTATAATTCTGAAAATGCAGAAATTGCTCTCGATATGCTCAGGAGTTCAATTGAGGAGTCCGTTCTCTCAAAATCGTGCATTTTGTAAACGCATGTCGGGACAGCCACCCCAAAAATCTTAGTTAAAAAAAATCATCAAAAAGTTATTTTAGTCCTATACGAAGCATTTCCCTGCCTCTTTGCATTGGCAAAAATGATTTTCTCACCGAGCTTGACCATACCCCAGCGTTTTGGCCCACAAAATCTGAACACCCTATATATATATATATGTGAAAGTAAACAAATACTCATATGACATCTATAGAACAGAGTAGTAACTAGCTTCGCACAAGTGACTTCCATAAAACGCTGAAATAAAGGTTGGCCGTATTTTGTATATCAGGTCACTCAGTTAAGGTAGATAGCACGCTATCGTTGAATGCACAATCGTATTTGTTGTCGCATTAGTTTTAAACTATACAAATGTGCAGAATCGCATTTTTTACGCACCAAGCTTATTTACACCATACAAACCTGTTGTCAGGAATCAAGCCATCATGAAGGCGGTGACCCTGAAAGCATTGCCATTGAACTTTGGTAGGGCTGAAACCTGCCACTCTTCCAAACCGAGAAAAATAGGGCATGTGATTCTTCATACAATATACAAAGCACCAAACTTGGTCCAGTTTTTAGTGAGTGAGATCTGACACAATTGAACCGTGTTACATTACGCGAAGGAGTTAACTGGTCTTTAAAAGGTAAATGTAATTTTTGAAGATACTGCGGTCAAACCAGAATTCCGATATCGTTGATAATCATTTACATTTACAATTGCGTTGTTCAGTGTTATCGGTGAATTAATAAGTTGTCTTAAATAGTCAGAGACGCCCGTGTCAAAATAGGATTTATTAAAGATCTTTTTAATTCGATCCGTCAGGAAAACCGTCAACCGTCAATAGTTGACCGAGATAGAATTCTATTTAAACTAGAGTTTAGCCTTAACTCAAATTGACTCGCTTTTTAAACGTTTCTTTTATTAAGAAGGCACACAATTGTACTAGCCTATCCTGTACAGAAATGCACGTCAGACCGTGACAGAACAGTTTCGGAGTGATTTATATTTAATAATAGTGATCACATAACGCCTCAATAAAAGAATAGGTAGAGTACTTGCATAATATTATACCTTATATTTTGGTTTGCTGGGTTGTTGAAAATTGGCAGAACTAAAAACGCGTTGTATATTTCCTTCACATACACTAGGTCCCAAAGAATCAATTGCCGGTTGATTTCATGATGGTTCAGTGCAGTACTTTTAATATTAGTCCTCAAAACCTGCTCTTTTATGATCTCATATATCTGGACTGACTGTTTCAACGAGACCGTTTGTCAAGTTAGGTCAATTTTATTTTTGAACTACACGTAACTAAACAAAGACTATTTTATGTTACAAAGCATGATAAATAAACCTGAACAGTGTTTTGCTTGGTATTTTGTCATAAAAACTATGTAAAGCTAAAACGACGAAATTAACTACACACCGAGGACTTGTCCCTCAATAATGTTTGGTAATGGTATTATTAAGAATCATTAGATATACATACATTGTATTAAAACAACACGTCTTTAGTAATAAATAAATATGCGTAAGAACAAAGTAGACTAGCCGTGATGTTGGCTGCGGGGCGTACGCAAACGGTTGTCTAAATAAGCCCGGACGTATACATACGACACCGCATAATGACAGCAGGAGGAAATGCCAGTCTGCAGGAGCTATTTTACTTCGTTTATATACATACATATAATCAATCCTAGATCACGTGGAACATGACATTTGGGTCCCTGCGGACGTGTACACCGTTACGGGACGGGGGGTCCAGTGTAGGGGCCAGCCATCTCTGAAAAGTTCCCGCACCGAGGCCGCATTGGCCCGTTGCACATCCAGCGATAGACGCTGTCTGAGCAAATCACTAGTTCGCCTATCTCTGCTGGCTAGAAATGGCTGTTGAAAATTGAAGGGAAAGAAGCGAAAATTGCCTGCCGTTGTACCAAGAGAATATCTCTAGCGAAACTGTTTAAATGCCCAGATTTTACTGTCTTAACACAGTCTATTGTTTAACCTGGGCAACATTCCTTAGCCGGGGTTTTTGCGTATCGGGAAGCAATGCACGAGTTTGTAGAGTACAAGCAAATTATACAAACGAATTAGGTAGACATTAGAATCATAATTGTATATAGTAATTCACAATGTGTTTGCCAATATAGATGAACCCGTGACTAGCTGGAAGTTTATAAAGTAACTAAAATCAAGTCTACTTCACTTCCTTGTACAGGTTATGTATGTATGTATGTATGTATATATATATATATGTATGTATGTATGTATATATATATATATCGTTAAATTTAGTTGAAAGCTCCACCATATTTGCAGCGCCAGAGGACTCCGGGCAAGGTACATAGTTTTTGCATGTGTACACACGCATATATATATATATATATATATATATATATATATATGCGATGAATGAGGATGAATATATATATATATATATTCATCCTCATTTAGATGCTTCCTTATAGTGGCGTCACAGTGATTCTCGACTGCTCGATTGTTCAAGACCGGTATCGTTAGACATGGTCGCTACAGAGACAACAATGACGCCAACGCCGCCGCTGCTGTTTGATGCACAACGTTGACACGTGCATTGGGAATTTTCTTGCACGAGTAGCGACACAGCTATGACTTCATTTATCTTAATGTAGTGCGAGTTCGCATTTCTTAGGTTCGTTCATTGTCCTACTCTCTGGCTCAGTTTCGGTGAACATGTGCCTGCCCGACAAATGTAAGACGCCGGCTTACTTTCTTCTGTACATCAACGCCAGGCCGATAGTAGCAGTTCGGGCCCGCTAGTCTTCATGTGCCACGTGGCACACTGTCAACGTTTGCGCAACAATCGGAGCGCTACGACGGTCCATCAGGGCGTTGGGACGAGTTGAGATCCCAGCCCAAGGGAGATACTGGGAGCACTGGAAGGAAAGCTCTCCCAGCAAATCGTGTTCGCTTCGTCGACAGCAGCCGGAGCCGGAGATGAGCCCTGGCTCTCTCTACCTGGCTCTACATGCTTTCCTATATGTATTATGCAGCGTATAGCTTCAAATGTTGCCTTATGCGTACCGAAGATAAGTTTGTAAGAACAACAGTACCAGTTGTTGGTATTGCTCGGATTTGATGTGACGTTAAAACACCTATGATGTTTGCTCGGATTTGATGTGACGTTAACACACCTAACCTAACCGTTGGCGATTAACTTGTTAGTGTCACTTTGCCTGCATTTGTGGAGATATGAGTAGCAGGCGCACTGTTAGCCAACACTGCGTGTACTACCTTGATCGAGGGATCGACCCGTATCTGCTAATAGTTTTCTGGATTTCGCCACACCGAATTTGGCCGAATGGAGCAAAACGAAAGCAAACTCCACTTACTGGCAGGCAGAATAATGGGTTGTTGCGTTAGGATCTGTTGGCGTTCTCACACGTTTCATTTAAAGAACAGCTACTTAGCAATGGCAGGTAGGCACTTAAATTATAAGATGTGACGCCATGCTACTACTACAAGGGTTACTGCTGCTGATGCTGCTATTATTAACTGTACATGGCGGCGTTCGTTTGTTTAAATATTTTTATTCAATATATTGGGGTTAAACTGAAATTGATGAAAGTATTTTACACTGCCACGACTAGATATATATGAATACTTGTATTAACATATTTTGGGTCCTTAGTATTAATTCATGTGTAATGTCGAGATTGAATGTATGCAACTTAGGGTGTCAGAGTTGTAGACTAGCTCCATCATGCTGTCCACCGACACACACACATATGTATATATATATATATATATAATTTTTTATGGGACCGTCTTCTCCGGACGGCAAATTTATTTAAGCTTAATAATTCTTAATTGAGCTTGAAATTTCCATTATTACATAAATTCAAACAGTTACAACTATTCAGGTAATTTTGCAGAAAAGGCTATCGCCCGTGTCTGCCCGCTCTTGTGAGTGTGTCAACATCCTTCATATTGCATAACGGTGTTTAGTAGAATTAATTATTTATGTTTTGAATCTGCTGAAAGACTTATTCAGATACATATATATATATATATATATATATATATATATATATATATATATATATATATATATATATATATATACATACATACATACATAAGAGGCTGACCTTATACTTGATGAGAATCATTGCAGACTTGTAGCAAGCAGAGAGGAATATGGGACGTCACCGACAAAGGTCCGTAGTACTTTGCCTATCTCTGTTCAGGGGAGAGTGCATCTGACTGGTCGGACTAGTCGGACTATTATTACAACTAATACTACTACTGGTACGACGACAACGATAAATACTATCCCTTCTGATACCACGACGCCTATTGCGGCCGCCTCTACGGGGGAGCTGTCGTTGACCAATGGCCAATGGTTCCGCTCCGTTGTGCGCGCCTCCAATACAGCGTCGTTCCCGGCGATAGTTGGAAGTTAATCGCCTGAGCTTTGGGATTGCCGCGCCTAATGCAGCCGAGCTAGCAGAGATTGAGCCCCACCCCGTCCCTCAATCGGCCAACCCGCCGACGGCCCTAGTCGGAAAAGGGCTTAAACCTACCTACCCCTACGTCGAGCAAGGGCCCGAACCTGCAATAGGAAGGAGACGCAGGTGGTGCAGAAGTGGGACAAGACGCTGGAACAGCTAAGGAGTCAGTTCCTCGTTTCCCGCCGTCATTCGTCTTCATCTACCATAGGAGAACAAGTCTCCCGCGAGGCCTTTTTCCTCTGTACGTCCGCCATCTTCCCCTGCTGTAGCCACGAGTCCCTCGCGGGGCCGAGGAACAACGCAACAACGCGATCGCTGTTGTGACCAATGACAGACAGGTCAGCATCTATCGGCCTGGCCCATTACCTCGCAACGCATACACGTCACATACGCAGATACACACATGCATGCGTACACACAAGTACGTACCCGGCCGCCCATCTAGGCCCATACGCCAGGGTTGCGCCGCTCTGATGTCCAATAAGAAGCAAGGAGCAAGCTCCTAGCTACATCGGCAGTCGTACTGAAAACTAGGCAGATACTTAAGTGTGCTGACCACCGTCGATTACCAAAAAGTCCCCTTGCGGGCCGCCCCGCAAGCATCATCAGCCCATCTCAGTGGCAGAAAGACCCACATACTATTTTTACAGAAACTGTAATAAACGGCTTTGCTATGCATGAAAAGGCGGCAGTAAACTCAACCTACATTAACGTTTTTCTTGCTCTAAGAATTATGTGTGCTTAGTTTCTCTGTTGCTGCCTAGAATAGGCAGTAACATCAAGGACGGTTACAGACGTTTCGTCTCTACTCTCAGTTTGATCGGTAGCTTGTAAACTCTCCTTTCTATCGTAATGCGGTGGTACCCATGGACAACTAGAAGAAGTGTTTGCGAGTTATATGCGACTGAACCACTGTCGGAAATTAGGCATTTTGGGGCCTGACAAAAACTACTGCAAAAAAAGATTCGATGCCTTGTTTTTTTTTTGCTGCGCTAAATTCGCTGCGAACGTAAAACAGTGTATGCAAGTATTTTTATATACAATCCATCCTGGTTCATTATTATAACTGGCAAAAAAATATATTATACAAATATTAATTTTAATTAAGTACTGGTGGCTTTGACGGCTAGCGCTCGACAACTGAGACGTTGCTATCCGTCAAATCAAATTCTGTTTGAATAGCATTATTTCTTCTATCTTGATTGTTAAAACCAGTGTAGAGTTAGCCTGCTGTTATATTGAAATGCTGTTGAATACCTACACGGCCGTACCGAAGAGAGCCAGGTATAGAGGTCACACGCTGAGAGAATGACAATCCATACCTCGATTGCCGTCCCAGTGCCGGGTGACCAACCCGTTTTATGGATAAATCCGACATTGATCCCAGCACTTTTGTAGCGTTGCTCTATAATTGCTTATAGTTTGAGAGCCGTTGCAGGATGCAATACTTACTCTCCTATTTCCGGTAATCGGTATTGGGCCCGACCGTTCTGGTGTTGCGCACTGCAGGAGAAGCAAAACTGTGCATGCAATGAAGCTTCGAATATTTACGTGGCCTGCTCTGTTTAGCGCAAATATCGCATCGTGGCCAGGAAATGATTCGCCGCGACTAACACGAGAGGGAGTCGTCGGTCATGATGCCCAAAGCTTGTAGTAAATATAAGTCGCATATCCGCTGATATACGAGTTACGCTCTGCCTGTCTAAACAAGTGGACTTCTTCTGTGTCGTTGGGCCTACCAAATTTCTTGACTCGACGAACACCAGTCGGCTTAAGTTCGTTTAAGTAGCTACACTCAATGGCCATGCGTGGCAAGTGGCATTTCTAAGACCACAGGTTCGTGCGGCTATCGCTACCTTAATCGGCTAAACTTAATAGCCTAGGCCTGTCAGGGCATTAGCCCGCCTGTAGAGAGTGTATCCCTGTATCCCAGGCAGCTTGTCGAGCTTGTATATGCCATAGGTGTGTAAGTTTTCGCTGTAGTTATCCTTATTAACCACGAAACCAAACGCCAAAGACCCGTGGAGGAAAAATGACTTCGTCGTAGTCGAAAAATTTGTCAAAATAATTTTGGTATCTGGGTCTGAATTTCTTCGATTGCCTCTTTTCTTGGAAGCACCACTGAAAGGATTGGGTTTTGGTCTCGACGCCGCAATCATATACTCATGACTTGTCTCCTGCAACTACTCTCTGGAGCGATTATTCGCTGAAATCTCAACATTTTTGTACAAACATTGCTGCCAGTATTCTGACGCATGAAAGATCGGTCAAGACTGTTCTGTTAGATATCTCCAATTCCTCTGCTATCTTCCTAGTAATAATTCGGCAATTGCTGAGTACGAAATTACGAACTTTTTGTAAGGTTTTCTTCTGTCATTAACGTTAAAGGCCTTCCGGAATGAAGATAATCTTCGGTCTCTTCACGTCCCTTGCGAAAATGACAATACATTCAGTGTTTAGAGACTCTGCTTGATCACCGCAAGTAATTTGTAACATTTCTACCACTTTAGAACATTTTGTTTGGCTTTCAAGACAGAACTTGAAGGACATTCGTTTTTCCTCCATTTCCAACTTCGTAAAAATTGCCGAATTGTATTTTCTTCACTCCTTTGTTGCCCGACATATTAGGTTAGTCAAAAAGTTCGTCGGCTTTCTGGGACCACATTTTTGAAATTCCCGCGCTCTGCAGCAGGGCCGCCTGAGAGTGCGGCTGGGTGTTTACATTAGGAGCAAACCCGTGGCGGCGCGACGGTATACCGGTTCCAACTTTACCGTTTCGTTTGCGGAATTGGCAGCTGTTTGCAATGGAGGACAAAAATACGCATTTTCGACACATTATGTTGTTCTCCTACCGTGAAGGCATAAGTGCAGCGCAAACAACCCGGAGGATATCCACAGTCGAAAAGCGATTCGCCCGTTTCAAAGCTGGAAACTTCAATCTCGAAGATGAACCGAGGTGAGGACGACCCAATGTTGTGGAGACCGACGAGGTCATAAGCCTGGTTACTTCGAACCCAGGTTTGACCATAAACGAAATTGAAGATGTAACGGGAGTCTCCCACGGAATCGTTTGGAATTGCCTCCATGATGCAGGTTTCTCGTGCAAGCGGAATATCTGGCTACCACACGACCTCAATGGTAGGCAGCTTGAAGGGCGAGTCGATACCTGTCACGCACTCCACCGGAAGAACTCGAATGAGCCGTTTCTGAGGAGATTGATAACCGGCGATGAAAAATGGACACTCTACAGAAACGTAACACAGAAAAGAAGTTGGGTCCCCAGACGTTCTCAGGCCGCAGCTATCCCTAAACCCGAAATTCATCAGAAGAAGGTTATGCTGTGCTGCTGGTGGGACTGTAAGGGCGTCGTGTATTTTGAGCTGCTTCCAATGGGTCAGACGATCAACTCCGTCGTCTAGTGCAGACAACTCGAAGATTTGAAGGCTGCAGTAGCAACGAAGCGCCCGGAATTGTCAAACAGGTGGGGCGTCACTTTTCAACATGATAAGGCGACACCACACAAAAGTTTGGCCACCCGGCAAAAATTAGCGGAGTTTGACTGGGATGTGCTGCCGCACCCAGCTTACAGTCCCGACCTCGCACCATCTGATTATCACTTGTTCAGGTCTCTCCAGAACTCCCTTGATGGCACAACATTTGAATCTTTGTAGGACTATAAAAAATCACCTCACTCAGTATTTCGACGAGAAGGACAAGACGTTCTGGGAAGAAAGGAATCATGGATCTCCCGAGGCGATGGGCGAAGGTTATCGAACAAAACGGTCAATATATCATTGAATAAAAATACTGTTGTCTGCATAAATAAGGCTCTTTAAAATCGGGTAAAAAAGCCGACGAACTTTTTGACTTACCTAATAGGAGCATGAAATGCGCAATTGCGAGACAACCAGTGATCCTATACAGAAACTAAGCACATCGTCTAGTTCGTAAAATTTCTTCTTCTGAAGAAAGTATAACGCCAGCTAAAGATGCGACGCCGTCGTTTTGAAGAGAATTCGCTGATTTAACAAGTCTCGATTTTTTTTTCTTTGGGCTCACTTAAAGAGTCTCATCTACGAGACTCCGGTCGAGTCCCGTAAAGAGCTAGTCCGCCAAGATCACTTTTGGTGCTGAGGGCCGTTCGAGAGATTTAAGACGTCTAGCGGAATATCTGCAAACACTGCCGAATATGGCGAACAAGCCCGCCGATAAATATAAATTACTCAGCAATCACGGCTCGCATGAGAAATCTATTTTTTGTACGTTTGGTACCAAAATTATTTTCATGAAATGCGCACTGCGAATGGTCGTAGGGTTATGATTTTAAGGTGTTGGGCGTGAAAGCTAATAAAATAACTTTATTTTTTGCGATCTACCTTCTAAATAACCATGCCGCTGCTTCTGGCCAGCGTTATATGTTCTCGGAAGCAGATTCTTTTTTTCAAGCACGACAATGTGCTTAGTTTCTGTATAAAAGGACTGGTTGTCTCGCAATTGCACCTTTTTACTCTTATGTCGGGCAACAACACTTGTGTCACGGATTTTAATAATCTCACTCTCACCCCGAAACAAGACTTCTCAGAGACTATGTTCCTTTGGAAAAAAGATTTACTTTAACGAGCTCTACAATTCCCTCTGTCGCTTTTTAAATCTTCCTGGGGTATTCTGTATGTATATATATATTTATATATATTTATATTTATATATACATTTTTATAAAGCTAACTAGTAAAATGCGTTATGCACATCGGGCGTCGTTGTTAAAGCCACGGTAGTGTGGGACGCGCACCCACTAAAATCCAGTAGTCCTCTTTGCCCCTTGTCGGGGGTGGCCGCAGTACTGTCTGCTCGAAATTACTTCACCTGGCCACTCTTCTGGCCATTTAGGCTTCTTGGTTTTGTGCGGTGGTTATTTTCGTCTTGGAGATACTTCCTGCGAATTTTCTTACCATAATCCAGGATTTGTGATCCTTGAGGAGCGCCTCTAAAGGGGCTTGGTATGTCAGGGGGTTCTTCAGTCGTAAGTTCCGGGACAGTAGCTCTCGCTCAGTGTCGAGAAAGACGCACCGTTCATAGCAGTGCCTTACATCGCCGCCTCGCCCGAATTGCATATACGGCATACCGGGGAGTCAGTTTTACCAATGCGGTGTAGGTATTGCTGAAAACAGCTACTATGGCCTGCTAGCAGTTGCGCAATCGAGTAAGCAAGCGAGCCGTGTTTTAGGCTGTACGTGTTTTAGGAAGTATTGATTGTGTCCAATATCTTGATCGGCCTGGCTGGATTGTTTCCCATTGCTGGCTCCTTTTGCTTAAGGTGTCGGTTCTGCTGATTCGTGTTCCCTCTGTCAGGCCGTGGATTAAAGAGTTTCCTGATGCCAGTTCTTTAACTCTGAGGTCCCGGGGAATTTGTCTGGACCTGTACGGCTGCTGTGAATATATATATATATATATATATATATATATATATATACATTTTGTCAGAGCAAGTCTCGCTTGAGACAAACGCATGCGGGATTTCCTTTTTTTTAGAATAGAGCTCCCTTACTCATGTAATAAAGGCTAATGAATAAGAGGTCGTAGGCGGGGCCTGTGCAGTCGTCCTGTTATGAATATCCACGCGCCAGGCGAACAAATTAGTGATGTGCTCCGTTCTTGCAACGCATCTGGGTACACATATTGTTTGTCTTCTGCGATTGTTCTCGCAAATGATAGCGCGGTAATACAATGTCGTTCGTTTTGAGGTCACATCTTCTTCGTGGAGCCTCTTTAAACATCTCCTTTGTACACCTTCGACCATATCAATGTACTTAGACAAATATGAATGCCATACAAGTAAACAGTATAAAAGTTTGGTTAACACAATAGAATTGTACCAACGAAGATACCCGTAGGCTCCTTGACAATATAACAGCGGAATAACACATCCACAAGTATGGATGCTGTTTTGACTAGATCTTTGATACGTGCAGATGAGGTAAGGTTTGCCGAGATTAAGACTCCAAGATCTCGCGTCACGTTGGCCGTTAGTCGTGGTGACCCGTTGATTAAGTAGTCTAGCTCGGAGGAGGCATTACGGGCTCCGATGAGAAGTCGAGCGCACTATTAATTTTCAGATCGTCTGCGTACAAAAGATAGCTCCCCTGCGGCACGCCAGAGGGTGCCGGGTGCAGGCTGCTTATGGCGTGTCCTGACTGGACTCGAAAAGTCCGATTGCGCAAAAGCTCTGCAAACCCGTCGCACGTCTATGGCTGGACCTCGAGCGCTCTTAGTTTATTTACTACAACCTTCGACATCTGATCGACTCTGTCGAAGGCACTTTTCTGATCACAACAAATACAATAGAAGTGCCTGCTGGCGTTTATGTATAACGCCCAGTTTTGCGCTACGGTAGATCGCCGAGGCACAAAACCATGTTGCGTCGCGTCAAGTAATTTGTGTTTACACTCATATAATTGGTGATGTGCCTGAGTAGAACTTTCTTAAAAGCTATGCAGGCAGCGGAGCACTGCAACACTGGACTGTAATTCTTGACGCGTTTTTGGGCCCCTTCTTAGGTATCGTGGATCATAATGCTTTGGCTGAAAACGTAAGGAATCATAATACGAACGCTCGATAACCAGCTTTAAAGACTCAGTTAAAATATAGCCAGTTTTTTTTCATATAAGCGGGATGCCGTCAGGTGTGTGGCTGATTTGGGCTTTAAACGCAGCAATGACAAGTAAGTGTCACGTTCGTTGAGCTCAATCGGTGAGTCGCGAATAATTATCGAACTATGAATCGTTTTCATGGAAGATGCGCTGGTTACTGGCGCAGGGTTAAACAAAGACGAGAAATGCGGTGCCAAGAGCTCTCTGCCTTATGCCTCGTTCTCTGACTTCATTGCTGGTGATCCGCATGTTGGCGTATCGGCCTATATTGCTGTCTTTGACGTTTATATTTAACTACATCAGAATGCGAAGACGCTTTGTTGCCTTCGTAGAGCTTTCGGTGAAGAGAAGAACACGATTCAGAGTCCGGCGGCAAAGCGATGATTTGATTTAGACGGAATGTACAAGCGCAAATGGTCTCAATCTTCTTATCGACGACAGTGGGCGTAAAACAAGCCAATTAGGAAACGGCAGCATCGGGTTAATTTATTATACAGTTTATTAACATCGTGCAAATTAGGGAAGAATCTCGCTCCAATCAATCAGATTTAAGTGTTTGGCCATTGCCTCAATGTTTATTTTGTGGAAGTTGACTCTGCTGAGGAATTAAACCGCCTCTGTAACGTCGATTTTTACACCGAAAATAACGAGTTTGTAGTCCGAGCTGATGATCGAATCAGATATCACAATAGAGTCACTCGTGTCAGAGTTAAATTGGTTCAAGTTGAAATGAGATCGAGGGTGAGCCCAGATTGATGCGTGGTGCAATCGACCAGCTGGACCAGGTTGTTCTCAAGGCAGCAATTTCCGAAAAAGGGCACTCAAAAATTTCATCTCCCTATTCGGTTTCTGGTGTCATGATATATGCATACAACGATACTGATAGTAACAATAATATCGGTGCTTGTATAACGCTGTTTTGTGCGCTCATGTGTACAAGGAAGTATCGATTTTAATACATAGTTGTGAAAAAACAATGTTTTAATGTTCTAAAGTGTTATTGAAATTAACACCATACTCGTGGATCGTCATGTACACATACATATTTATAATTTCAAGCCATTCAAACAAATCATGCCGAAATTATCACCAAAAAACTTGAGTTGCTAATTTTTTTACATATGCAGGGTCTCCCAGAATCCGCCCAACAAACGTTGGAAGCTAGTACACAGCTCAACAGAAACAAGATATAATAAATGTTTCTAATGAAACAAGGAGCGGAAGTGCCTTCAAAAGATAGATAACTGCTCGTAAAAACGAACGTCTGGAAACCTTATATATAAATATATACGCAAGAGCGTCGGGCAGCCGGGCTTCGTTTGCTTATAAAGTTGTGTTATTAACACTCGACAGACTACAATCGCTGCCACACATTAGCGGACTTCGCCCACTGACATTTGGCAACCTAGCGCTGAGGCCAGTGTAGTTGGGCACATATTCCTTCCGTCTCGTCCCCTCTAATTTGCTCTCTCTGTCTATCTCATTTAACACCAATAAAAACTGGTATCTGTATTCCTATTAGCGGAACTCCCACCCCATTGCTTTCCATCTCTCTCTCTCTCTCTCTATCCTACTCATGTTGCTATGAGTAGGAATCCTATCCATCGGCATGTTGCAATGCTATCGATATTGCCCTAATTGTTAGGCATCACTCGTACTGACGATGCATCGATGTAACCGAGTTTCGGCAGAATTAATGCGGAGGTAACTACCCTTCATTAGCTGCTACGTACACGGGCGGAGCACAGATGGCGGAAGTATTAACAAGCTAGCAGTTCAAGTAGTCATTGTAGCAGTACTACATACTTGTTGTACTAATTGTAGATCTAGTTGTAGAAATGACTAGACTACATAAACTAGGGTGCAGATGACAAACTACAGATTCTGCTGCTGCTGCTGGTATTGTTTCGGCCATCACCGCTCCTGCTGGTGCTACTGCCTATGGGCAAGGCAAGATAGAACAGAGTGGACTAGATAAATAGATGCAAACTGAGTAATTATGCTACAGCTAACACGGCTAACAGTTCGCTTCTGTAAGTGCATTCGTTTCAAAGCTGTTCTCTTCCGTTGAGTAAAGTGTAGGCATGACCTTTTCTGCCGTTTACGGGTCGTATCTCCGTTGTTTGTCGAAAGTTAGTTAATACAACAAAGTTTATTTCGTTTAAACAACAAACGTTTTTAGTAGTGACATTAGTGAAGATATTGACAATCGAACGATGAAGAAATGTTGACAAACTATCCAACATAGACAGAAGAGAGAGAGGGAGTTGTTTTCCATCTCACTATATATATATATAATTTTTTCTCAACTAATATATGTTTCTATTTCTCTCTTGCTACTAATAGGTTTATTCACACGTTTGAGCTAAATAATCTTACGTTTTTTTTAGCTGACGACGGGACGTTAGGTTGGCGCATGGTATGCACGTACGTTACCTGTTAATTTATTTGTGCAGTAAACGGCACGCGTCTCAATGGAGACATCCGAACTTATGAAAATGTGACAACGCAGAAAAGATTAAAACTCTTCGTTCGCTAGGACTCACTATCTTGGCAATGACAAACTAGGTGGCATTTCCATGGCAGACGCGTGAACATTTATGGCTTTTTACCAACAACAATATTATGGATCAGTTGTAGCAGTCTTGATCAATATTTTATGCGACAGAAGACTGGAAGCGAAGTTCGTTCCAAAAAAATGTTGAATTTCCAGCACAACGCTCGTTGAATATGTCAAAGCTAAACCTTCAGGTGGTAGCAGAAGACCCTAATTTGCTTCAAAAGTGATTACAGGAAATGAGTCATGGGCGTATAGTTCGACATCGAAACCAAAGTCTAATTCTCGCAGTGATGCTTCCAAGATAAGAGTCAATCAAATAGATTCAGACAGAGCAGATCCAAGACCAAGGTTCATATATGCCGTTTTTTTGACTATAGGAATCATCTTTCACGATTTTTGCCACCTGGTTCTACAGTCAGTGAGAAATAGTACCAGCGCAATACTTTAGGAGCATGTGCGAGCACGGCCAGTGCTTGCCCGGAATTATGGGCAAACAACCCTTGTTTCCTCCATCACGACAACGCGCCGATGCATCGTTACCGATTTCGGATTATTTAAAGAAAACTCATCTCTATATTTCCGCAACCTCCCGATTTGCCGCATCTGGCTTCATGCGACTTTTCCTGCACCCACAGATAAAAACGTTGATAAACGCTTCAAGACTATAAAATAAAAAAAAAATCTTAAGAGCAGTCAACTCGATTCCGAGAGAACGCAATTAAAAAGTTTTAAAGAGTGGACAAGAAGGTGGCATAGTGCATTCCAGCAGGTCGGGAGCAATTTTGAAGGCAATAAAAACACTTAAAATAAATATTTTCTTTTTCATAATTATGTATCATAACCTTGAATCTGCCCTCTCTTCATTTCTTTCTATCTAATCTAATTAATGGGCTGAAAAGTCACTTTTCAGCCCAATAATTAGATTGTTGGTTATTGGGTAATATTTCAGCTTACCACCAGGACCCTTTAATATGCATATGCTTACGATGCGTGACGATTAATTGGGTCTATTCTAGCCTGAGGGATGTTGTGCAACCATTTAAGTAAACACACCTCAATCCTATAGAAAAAAAAATTCGGCGAGTTCAGCACTTGCTTCTCAATTTGCTCAGACTATGGTCTATATAGGCGAGTTGGTGCGACTTGCAGCTAAGCGGATCGTTCGACACGCTATATACGTTAGTTCCAGAGAACTACTCCACAAGTTGCATCACTGAGGTTGCGTTAACCAGCAGATCAGCGATCGCAGCGGATCTCTCGGGCTCTGTCTCCCCGACTGTAGTATACAGCGAAGCAAATATATATATATATATATATATATATATCGCACTGCAAATAAGCGGCCTTCTATCAAACTGTCTTTTCATGCTACGTTGGGACATTGACTGAGCGTGTAGGCCCAATAGACCCAGACGAGTCGTTGATTTTTTTGCGAGCAATGAGTGAACATGCTGGGCGGCTCTTCATGTCCTACCGCCTAAACGGATATGTGTAACGACCGGTGAACCAGTGAACACGGGCCCGTTGTCGTCTTGTATCATGTCTGGATAAGCTCAACACTGGGCTTGACAGAGCGTGTTCCGCTGACCGTTTCCACTCTCCGTAGAGGTTTCGACAATAGTCGAAACTCAATCAGAAGTATGCCCTTTGTGGCACGGTCGATCTAAACTGTCTCGCATCCTTCTAGATTTAGACAGACATCGGTACGACCCCTGAGAAATGAGTATCGCCTACTACGGGAGGATAACACCAAGTTAGTCTAGTGCCCAGTCTCGTGGTTAAACGTATACATGTAAACGTAAAAATCCCTCAAATCAGTTTTAGAGTGACCAGCCCGAGAAACTAAACATCTTCCACAATTGCAAGGTAGTGGCTTTGTCAATAAACTATCTGGGGCGATTTTTTAGGCTGAAACTGAAGTGCTCCATCAGGCACATAAAAATATTTTCAACTAATGGAGAAAACGTGTGGGCAGGCGTGTTACGCATCTGTACAATTGCTTTCGATGGTGGATAGGTTGCCCGTAATCTGTGTGCGTAACTGTCTTATTTTAAGCTGCCACCTTCATATATTCGCATATTCTGGGAACGGCACACAGCAACCGTAGCAGGGTAGCACGTAACGTTGAACAATCTATCAGACACGGGTCCGTGGAAAATGGCGAAACAGCGAGCGTTTAATTTATAGTACAAATGCACGCTATGCTTGCGAAACGGCTGTATTGAGATCACGTGCTTGGAGGCTACACACCATTGAGTGAATGTTTGTGCACGTTTGTCACACCACCAATTCAGGTTTTGGAATCCAAGTCACGCAACGAGCAGTTAAGACCGCACAGCATATATATATATATATATATATAATTATATATATATATTATATATATATATTTCTACGCGACAAATTTACGAAATAGCAATTTTATTTATTAAAATGTATTACACTTTGCCAATTTTTACTGTAGACATACCAGCTTATAATCGGCATATTTTCCATGCTGTCGTCAGCTATACCGAAATAAAGCGCTTCGACTAAAGCATAGATTATGACCTTGGATTGTTATATTCATAGATTCACACCAAGCAGAAGTCTTACATATATGCTACAGCACAAGACAGAAGGTTGGAAGTTGCTACGAGCATCTTTGTAAAATCGCAACAGTGAGCGAAACCATACATCTGCCAATGGAACAATTGGTTAACTGCTATAATTCCATTTACAACATTCCAAAAAGAGAAGACATTACATGGACAACATATATATATATATATATATAATTTGTTTATAGAGGAGGGTGAATGCTGCTACGCACCATTGCTAGAAGTGGGGGTGTCCCCTCTCGTGCCGTGTGGGACTCGACCCTAGCGGTTGGATGTTTAGTCCGCCAAGACTCAATTCAAACATTTATTCACTTTGCCAGGTAGTATAAACACAAATATATTATATATATATATATATCTTCACTGTATACAATAGCGGCTAAAATTGGCACCATGGCATGGTCGTGCCACATTGGGGGTTGAGCCCACAAAGACAATCCGGTATATAAGTATATACTACACGGACTATATGGCTACAACCCAATTGTCTCCTATATGAAAATAGACTAGAAAGTTGCTCATCGCAATATTTTAAGATCGGGTCAGTCAGGCTACGTAGGGGAAGGGGACCAGAGCACAGGAAGCGGCGTGGTATCTTCCACAGTGTGCTTCGCATCTGGAGCACCTGCAATGCTCATCTGTTCGTGGAAGTCCCGCACGATACACAGTTTATGATGAAAGCCGTGTACGGCATAGCGGGTTACGACGTGGACGGTTGTAACGATACGCCCCTCTCCATTCGTTACGTGTCATAGCTCCAGTTTCGAAGAATTTTCATTGATATCCGCGAACTTTATCTCCCAGCATTCGAGGTTGTCCTTGAAAGCCGTCGTCGTTGACAGATCCAAGCGGTGCCGCAGATCTTCGGTGAACAGCGGTGTGTCTGCTAGGAGATATAATAGGCGGTTTCCGGGTCGAGATGTGTAATCCCAGAGCCCTCTTGAGAAGGAGCACTCCCAAATGACACGTATCCCATACGACGCGATCGGGGCTATTTTGAGATCGAACAGTCTCAAGGCGGTTCCGAGTGACAATAACTGCGGCGATTTTATTGCCCATACGGCGGTCACTGCCTTTCCTGCACCTCTCGGCGATGTGTGCGTTGAAGCTGCGTCCGTTATAAGAAAACAGTAGCCCTAGGTATGGGAACCTATTTACGTACGCGAGCGGTACACTGGCGTATCGCAAGGTGTCAGTGCCAGTGATTCTGCCGCCCCTCCTGAATTTCAGTGCTTCTGTCTTTTCCTGGTTTACCGTTAGACACAAAGCATTTACAGCGATGTAAAGACGGGCTAAGGCTTGCTGTACCTGAAACCTGCTTGGACCATATATGACCAAGTCGTCCGCGTACAAGATAACTTTGACTAAATTTCTAGGGCCTCTTATTTGGGCGGGCAGGTCCTTCAGTAGGACAGAGAACAGGAGAGGACCTCAGGTTGTCACCCTGAGCTAGGCCTGTTGTCTGGGCAAAAGGTTCGAGTTCGGCGATACCATCCTCGATGGTTACTCTGTTCTCCTGTAGGATGGCCGCGAGAAGGTTGAGCACTTTAACTGGCACTCCGACCTCTGCCAACGTGCGTAAGACCATGTCTCTAGGCGCCGAATCAAATGCTGCCTTGAAATCGACGAAGACTGCATATAGTGGGTTCATCGCTATGGCTAACGCCCTCTTAACGTCCTCCATCAGAATCGTACAGGCGGTTTCTGTCGAGCGATCTTTGCGGAATCCATGCTGCTCGGTCGGGATGGCTCCTACGCCCTCCAGGTAGTCACACAGTCTCCATGTCAGCAGACAAGAGAGTAGCTTATAGCATACGCTCTTCTTCGCGATGCCCCGCCAAGATGACGGTAGGACCGGATCCCCCTTACCCTTGGGTATAACTAGCAGATTTGCATCCCTCCACTTTGCTGGGAGCTTGCCCGTCCGCAAGCATTCGTTGAATAGCGCGGACCAGCAAGGAGCAAGAAAGAGTGCACATTTTAGATGCTCATTGCGTACTCTGTCGGGGCCGAAGGCTTTATTATTGCGGAGACTTCGAAGTCCTCGTAGGATCTCCTCGACGGTGAACTCCTGCTGGAGGGAGTCCCGTAGCCATGTCGTCGATTCACCCCACACGGCGACTAGGTTTGGCACCTCGCGAGGAATGGTGTCCCGTGAAGCGAACATTTCCGAGAAGTGATTAATGAGGGCTGACGAGCTGATAGGGCAGGCCGCGGTGCTCCCTCGGTGGGCCAGCCATCTGTAGGGATGACGCTCTGCGTCGGCTATAAGGCGAGCCTCCAGCATCTCCTGGTACCTCTTACGCTGCGTCGCGTATGTTTTCCTACAAATTGTTCTGAATATCGAAGCCAGCTGATGGTAACCCGGATGCGATTCCGCTAGGAACCTGAAGGTAATCTGGGCTCGGCGAGCAAGCCGACAGCTGTGGTCGAACCATGCCCTGTGCTTTTTGGAAAAAGGAACTGGCTGTATACTAGAGTGCAGCACTTCGAGTAGGCGCTGCGCATACACCTCCGTGTCTATCACGTTCGGCACAGGGAGAACTTCATGAGCACGTTTAGGAGCAGATTCACATTGAGCCGGCGTGGGAGGGCAAGTCGCCTGGCCGTTCTCGTTGACCCTTTCTGAACCGCGAGGTCCACGGCCACTGGAACGTGGGCTCGAATGCATGCGCCTTCACGAAGCTTGTTGTTTCCTCCTTGATACGTAATCACTTCTTTGGGCACGTTGGTGGCAAACACGTCGATGACCGAGCTTCCGGAGTACCCCAAAAATGTTGGCGATACCTTGGAATTGACTATCCAGCAGCCGTAATGTGCTAGGGTGTCTCGGAGGGCTATGGTGCGGCTCGAGTTCGGCTGATCGAGGCGGGCGTTGAAGTCACCAGCGACTACCAGGGGCGCACCGGCTAGGGGAGATACTGCTTCCAGACCGCTGACCAGCTTCTCTACCATAGTTAGTGTAGACTCCGAATCTGCGGGTCGGACATATGCTGCAACTGCGGACATTGTCGGGCCTTGTAGGGCTATGACGTTATTCTCCGCTAGACACGTCGTGAGGTCGCCTAGCTTGTGATTATAGAAAACGGAAGTACCCCCACTTGGCCGCCCTGGCCCGCTGCGCTTTTCAGCGAGGCAATGCACTGCATAGAAACTCGGAAGGTCGAAAGGGGTGGTCGCCCAGGTTTCCGTCAGCACTAGGATGTCCAGTCCATCCAATGCGTCGGGGGCGAGGAGCTCTAGCAAAGAAGCTCCCTCGCAGTTCCATTGTGCAATTCTTATTGTTTCTTTTTGTGTGAGGCCCGGCCTCGTTGTGCGCTGCTCGATCGACCTCGGGATCCACTGTAATAGCTGTGAGCGTTGAATGCCGATGGGCCTGTCGTCACCGTTGCCAAGACTTGCTTCACGAATTCTTCTAACGTGGGCAAGGGAGGAGCTCGTGGGGCGCTGAGTGTCGTTGTCGTTTTGTCGTTGTTTCGATCCCATCGACGATTGCTCCGCTTTGGATCCGCTTGGCCATGTTGAGTCGTTCTCGAGAAACTGACCCGGCTGGGGGAAAGATGCCTGATCGTGGGGGCTCGGTTGATCTGGGAGGGTCTGTTGTTCGAAGCCTCGATGTTGGTTTGACAATCGGACTTACAGACTTTTGACTCCTGCTCTTCTCGGGCGACAGGATTCTCACCCCTAAAAAAGGCTTGATTCTTCTCGCTATGTTGTAAGCGATTTTATCCGCGACTTCGCCTTTATAGCTGTAGCACTGACTCTCGACGACCGATCGTTGACAGATTGAGAGGGCGAGAACCGAGAACTTAGCACCGTCCTGGGCCGCTTCCTCGTCAGAACGTCGTTAGCTACCTTGCAATCCTGACCGAAGAGGGGGACGGAGAGGATGTGCACCTCGGATCCTGGGCGTGCTGATATCAGCTTCTCCGAGAAGTTTTCGACTTTACTCATGGTAGCCGGCTTGCAGGAACACCGCTACCGGGCCATTTGTGGCATCTATGTATTTTTCTGCTTCGATGAGAACACTGTCGATGTCCATCTTGGCCGCAGAACGGATCGCGAGCGGCGTATTCTTCGGTAGAATTCGCCTCAGCGCTGGGCCAAGCGGTTTCACGATGTTGTCGCCTACCACGAGAGCTGTTTTCCGCGGCGGAGTCGGCGCAGGGCACTCGAGCGGTTTCACCGAAACATCGATCATTTCGCTCTCCTCGGTCAGCTGAGCAGACTGCCTATGCTTGGACTTCCAGCTTCGCATTTCCTTTTCAAGCTCTCTCACGCGACGGAATAGAAAAGTCACCAGTTGCATTGATTCACTTTCTAGCGCACACTGATCTAAACATTTCATTTATTATAACCGATTGTGTAAAGATCATAATGATACATGCTCACAGAGTAACAGCGGATACTTTTATCGACATTTGGAGTATCGGGTTACCTTAAAACACGAGATTTCGACATTTGGCACAGCTACGCTGCAAAAAAATTATAAAGTCACCACCAAGATGCATGTCTTAGCGAGTGAATTGAGTGGAATAACAACGTTTGGGCACATTTCACGGCTCGACGGAAACGAAAGCAGACCTCCTACCAGAAATTTTTCTGTGCTGAAACGATGGGTTTGGGTCGGCGTCTCACGAGTGACGAAAAGACCCAAATCAAGGCTTATAAGATGTCGGCCTCTCTAATCGGGAAATTTCCCGTCGATTGGGGCGTTCTCGCCTGAACAACTTCGTGAATTTGGGTGAAAAATACGGCGTAAAAAGGAGTCCGGGGCGTCTAAATGCCATTTCGGAACGAAACAAGCGCGCAATTTTGAAGATAGCCTCGAACTCTGCGCTCTCGGCAAGGGCAATTGCGGCGGCGGCCGGTGTGCAAACGAACGTGCAAAATGTGCAAAACCTCCTTAGGAAGACACTTTGGCTCACGAGAAAAAAACTTAAGAGAAAACCACGATTGACCGCTGAGCATCAGAAAGCTCGTCTCGACTTTGCCCAGGTTACGATGTCATGGACCACTGAATGGCACCGAGTGCTCTTTTCGGATGAAAAAAAGTTCAATTGTGATAGACCGGATGGATTTAACTATTATTTCCACGATGTGCGCAAGGAAGAACGATTTTTGTCAAAACGGCACTCAGGTGGCGGTTTGGTGATGATCTGGGCCGCTGTCGGGTATTATACAAGGTCGCCGATTGTGTTTTTAGACGGTTGTTTTAATTCGACGCGCTATAGGGATCTACTAGAGGAGCACTCCGCACATTTTGAGCTGATGGGAGGACCCGACTTTGTTTTTCAACACGATAATGCCCCGATTCACACTGCTAAGTTGATCGATGGCTGGTTCGAACAACGCCACATTGAGGTCCTACGCTGGCCTGCAGTCTCACCTGATCTTAATATTATCGAGAATGTATGGGGCTGGCTCGCCCGAAAGGTTTACACCGACGAAAAACAATTTTCGAACCAGGTAGAACTAAAAAAGCAATTGTGAAGGCTTGGGACGAGCTCTCCCAGGACGTCATCCAAAATTTGTTCAACACTATACCAAACCGCATTTTTGAAGTTATTTGACGTAATGGGAAATTCACTAAATATTAAGTATAGTTGTTAGGTGCCGTGAAATGAGCCCAAACGTTGTTATTCCACTCAATCCACTCGCTAAGACATGCATCTTGGTGGTGACTTTATAATTTTTTCGCAGCGTAGCTGTGCCAAATGTCGAAATCTCGTGTTTTAAGGTAACCCGATACTCCAAATGTCGATAAAAGTATCCGCTGTTACTCTGTGAGCATGTATCATTATGATCTTTACACAATCGATTATAATAAATGCGTGAAATGTGGCAAACATGGGTGGCCCTATATTTTTTTCAGTGACTGTATATATTTATATATAGTTAGAGCCGAATATTTGGTAATGTCACGACTGAATGACTGTACACCGCTGGTTAGTTGATTAGTTAGCAGGTGTTTGTGAACTGTTGACGTGCTTTCGTTTGTTGCAACTATCAGATCTACAGACGCTTTAGTGGCGTTTTAGCGAATACCGGCTAACACGCCACTCTGCCAGTATGATCAGTATGGTGACTGAGGATGGATGGGTATGACAACTACGTTAGCCCGCGTAGCGTTTGGTCGCTACGCACCTGCGCCGCATCTCCTTGTAGATGGCGTTGTGCAGGTCGTCGGCGCTCTTCGACGTCACCCAGCCCATGTAGTTGCTGAGGACGGTCTCCTTCGAGCAGTAAATGTAGCCTTCGGCACCGTCCGCCTTCGAAATCGGATTGTAGAAGAACGAGGAGGCCGAATAGCAGGGAAGCATCCAACTGGCAAGGCCGCGCTCCAGCTCGCGCGCCAGCGACACGTCGCGAACCAGTTGCTCGATGGTCGTGATACCGCCCGTTTGCTGAACAAATCTGGCCGCCTCCCGATACAGCGCAAAGTCGGCATCCTGCCAATGATCCGGATAGCAGAGAAATCAGACGAGGAAAGGCAGCCAGCCCTCCGCCTACAGATTTTTTTTTCGCCCGTCCGTTACAGCTTCTTATATTCCTTGCGAACGAGCGTGCTGTTTATGTAGGCGGCACTCGTTAGTCCGAGCCGCCCTATAAACTACATGCCGCACGCCAATTCCAAGCCCGTAGGGGATGGCAGACGACCTAGACTTAAAAGCAACTTCCTCTAACAGAGAAAAAACCGAGCTACACGGAATTAGATCGCCAAGACGAATGGGTAAGCCTTGCGCGAAGATAACGTATGAAGATTGTTTCAGGCTGCATATAAGAGCAAGACTTAATTGACGAAAATTAAATTTTGCTTTTATGTGCAGCCTGATTACTATTTCAGTGATGTCCGCAAAGACCAAACTGTTTTGATTGGCACCCGAAGGAGCTATATTTAAGAAAAAATATGTCTGCATTTTTGTAGAATGCTTTTTATTTATAATCTATTTGTGTATTACGACATTATAGTCACATAGTTCGTACGCCCCGTCAGAGCCCGGGTACTCAGCACTAAAACAGTAAATAAGGTAATATACTCTTATTTTCTATTCACTACCGCTTGAACTAAAATCAGCTCTTATGTTTTTAATTGATAATTATAGTAAAAATGAATAGTGAGCCAGTAAATATTGTGGCCGGCGTGTTCACGGAGCTGGTCATGACTGTTACAAACAGCATTGTCGAGTTTTTTTTCTTCTCAAATGGATAGCAACAACCCTGACTATGTCCACCACACCCTCTTGTCTCCAGGCGAGATTTCTATAGATTGGCTCAAGATTATAATAGGGCGTCTTGTTGTAAGCTCAAGTCAAAAGCACCTTTTTTTCAATGGTCAAATTTCATAAATGGTCAACTTTTTTAACAAAACACTTAACACTGAATAGAAAATAACGTACGTCATCAGACGTCGTGGATTCTCCAAAAAGAGTACGTGCTTATATATATTATTTTTTTGGGGGGAGGATGTTTTTTTTCTTAAGGGCTTATCCCGTGTAATAAATTGTTTCATGTCATGTGGCTAATTTTTAACCCACTCCGGCATTTACCTTGTCTAAATTGGAAACCTTGCAAACCAATTCAAGAGTGACCGGTCTGGGTCTCGAACCCAGTCCTCCCGAATGCAAGGCAAAGGCTTTGCCGCAAAGCCATCTTGCTCGGTATATAAATATATATATATATATATATATATATTCATGAGACTGTAATGCATTCTCACCTAGCAGCCGTATACCGTCAATGATGAGAACGCATAATTCGATTATTTTGCAATATTCAATCATATATACGGAACATATGGGACACACACACATATGCCTGAGCTCAATTACAATCAGTATCTATCCAGGAGAAAACGAAACGAAGTCACGCACTCGACTGAGTGCGTGATAACAAAGTGATATCGTGATAACGATAAACAAACAGGTCGAGCCTGTCTAACTTAGTTAGTGCAAGCTATCACAGCCACCGAGGCCGGTTCCAGTACCGACTCTTCTCTCTAGGTTTATCGAACAACCTACCCGAAGCATTTCGTATGTGCCACCGCCGGCAGCCACTCGGAGCGTGTAGTGGTTGGGATCCTGAGCCAGGACGTCGCGTAGCGTGTCGATGCGAGGCGTCGGTTCCCGCACGGACATAAAAGACTTCAGCATCGCCGACATGAACGAACTCAGCACGAACGAGCCCAGCATCCAACCGCAGATGAGAATGCGCAGCGTGTGGGATTTGTACCTTAGGACCGGAGCTCATGACAACAACACATGACAACAACACATAACTTAAAACAATGAGCACAACAGCTGTACTGATGTTGACGACAGCGACGGCACAATAACTCTGGTTTCGGTTAGTTACTTGTCATGATCCTCAAGGTATCAACAGTTATCAACAAGGTCAATTGAATCAATTGAATACTTTAGAGGCAAACGGGGCTTAGCGGATATATGGCGTTTCGTATTTCCAGCGCCTTAAGCGTCTCTTGGTGTTGTTAGGTGCGTGCTACTAAACCCGAGGACTCTACGCAGCTAGTCAGTCTGCCGTTCACTAACCGCTGTTGCACTCAGATATTGCGTGCTCCATTGTCTCCGCATAAAAGCCATACCTTGTGGTGTAGAATGTATATTTACGGATTAGGATTGGAAGCCTGTGGAAAAGAATGCATTTTTTTGTAGTCCGTAACATACATGTTTGGCACAAAGTCAAGCTTGGGTGTTGTCGGGAAAGTACTCCTGCATCCCCACCTCCTCCGCATACCAGAGTTACCCTGATTTCACGTATATCAAAGTATATACGTTCTGTCTCTGCAACTTACTCTACGACCGTGTGTTAACTGTACGTTGCCCGGCTACCCCCTCCCTCCAGCGGGTATATGCATTTATGCAACTTTGCCCAATCATTTTGAAAATGGACCTCGCTTATTGATGCTTGTGTATCGACTTTCGCATCCTGTATTGAGTCATATGTCAAGCCTGTTTTATTCGTAAAGCTAGAGTCCTTGAACTGGTGTGGCTTCGAGCCAAAAGCATTGTCGCGTCCGAACGAAGAAGCAGTCGATTGGAAACTCTTCCCTTTATCTAGCTTTCTAGAGGTTTTCTTAGAAGAGCACTCTAAACCCGACTTTATTTTATAGTAACAAGGCTCTCATCGCGTTAGTGTAGAGCATAAATATAATCGGACTAAGCGAACACCCTTCGTGTTCGCTTGCCTAAATCTAAAAACGGCAGCCATGATAAGTGGATTTTTTTAAAGGATTTGAGAATAAATAGGCGTAATTGTTTTAATTTCGAGCAAAGGAAACTGCTTGGAACACCTTTTATCCGGCAGACCTACACCTGCTTACTTTTCTGTTTGCAGGGTTAAAATCAAAACTGTACGGTCCTATGTTTAACTCGGTTTTATGCATTAAGCAGGGCATCCGTGTCGCCATTATGTTTCCCACTGTAGACTTCCACGAAGCCAATCACATGGGTATGTTGTCCGTCGTTCTAACTGAAACATGGATGTTTTAATTACTGACACCTGTTTACCCCCGGACTTTGCCAGTTTAAATTAAAAATCAACTAAAGCTAGATGACGGCCGTCTCTAAAACCTAGCCCGAAATGCCACCCCTCTTTTGTCGTCACTGCTGGCCTGCTTAACGTGTTGGTTTTCATCCTTAAAACCGCCTATACTTCAACATCGGGCTTTTATCGATCCAAAAGGCTTCTCTTTACAATTCCTGCATTGTGGTTCATCGGTCGTATCTTCGAGGACAGGAAAGCTAGCCTGCCTACTTAGCGTGTATAAAGCACATATAGCGGTTGCAAAAACTCACCTTCCTGAAGAAGAAACTCGTAGAACGTAGACCAATGGTCTACGAGAGTGGCACGTTGGGCCTCGACCTCACCGAGACACTGTCCCATCCACCAAGCAACTAGCGAGAGAACAACCATGGATGCACCCAGCAGTAGCCACACCTGAGGATATTTGTTAGCTGCTCTTGTAATCGTTGCTGCTGTTGTTATTGTTGTTGTCATTGTCGCAGTTGTTACTGTCGTTGTAATTATTGCTGCTGTTGTTGTTGTTGTTGTTGTTTTTCCAATAATATGTAAATAAAGTATGTTCCGCTCACAGGCTCGTAGCATTGGCTATACAGGGTTTGCTACTTGAGGCCTTGCTCCTTGAGTGAGCTTAGACACATTATTGTATTTACATATAAACTGACTTATAAATGTACGATCTGCGACCTCGTAGAACCTGTCTATAAATGGTTAAGTTTTCGTCTGTAAACGAATAACATTTCGTCTTTGATCTCAGAAAGGCAATGCGGGAGACGCCATGAATAAAAGCTCCGCAAAACTGTATATATATATATATATATATATATAAGACCGTGGGAAAATAAACACCGATTATTGGCATATACAGAAAATCTGTTTGATACGCATACAAGACTATAGTTCGCTATACTTGTGCGTAATTTTCGCCGACATCGGTATTTTTCCAAGAACTCAGGGACCTTTAAATCAGGTTTTTAAAATCCTTCTCAGGAATGGCAACTATTTTTGCGGGACCTTTATAAGCAGCATACCACTCTTTGCTCCAAAAACGTGAGAGGTGGTTATCAAAATCTACCCAAGCCTCTTTTTCGTAACCATCTTTGAAAAGTTGACTAAGGGTCCATCACCGAAGAGCTTGCGAAATTCTTGGGCAAAAGCGACTCGATGCTGTTTCCTGCATAACATCAAAAGGAACCGAACAAGCAATTTTGACAGAAGGGAGAACGCACCAGATTTTTCGTGAACGCGTTCTTTTTTGGCGCCAAATTGCTGCAAATCTAAATTTTATTGCAGAACTCCCAGAAACAAGAAATTTAGTAGCTGTTATCAGGAATAGTGTGTAGGCCACATGCCGCGCGGTTGCAACCTCCCACCGGTACTAGTATATTGATGGGCTTCGAACTGAGTTGAATCGCAGTGTTTCTATAGCGCCCTAAAGTTTTTGCAAGTGCAGAACTGAGTATCTGCTGCGAAAGCTATGGCACGTGAGTATGTGCATATGCAAAACAAATCACATTCCGTCTACGTTTGAAATCCACGATAAGAGCAGCATAAACAGGAGTGCAGTGTAGTCACTGGAGCATGTGAACAGTCGTTCTGCTCATTAATTTCATGTGTCTGTGTGCATACGTATGTAGTATGTGTATATTTGTATAGATGTGTGCGACACGAAAGCAGTGCTGGACGCGGCGAGATTCCGAAAAGCGATCCAACCGAACGAGTACGACGACAGGTGCTACTTACATTTGGCGGGAACGTGTTAAAGAAGCCAAACGGCCCCGACGACTTAAACGGACTCGGAAAGCCCTGGATAAGGTCCAGTTGCATGTACTGGGATGGCCACCATATCTTCGTCGCTAGGTCGAGCGCCGCCGTGATGAATATGGGCCCTAGCGCCATGTCAGCCAGCTGATGAAACATTTCCAGTGCCAAAAGACAAATAGAACAGAAACGAAACAGAAAACGAATCAAATGATGAGGCACTTTCGTACACCTGCATATGTAAAATTGTTCGTATATACTTGCATTGATTTTTAGCAATTGATGTATCCAAGATACGCATCCGTTGCAAGCCCACCAGAGAACGTACATGGGACTATGCGTTTATACAACAGAAAAGTGTCTAACGGTTGGCTCCAGTAATAAACCTTCATAAATGGCTCATATATCCGTAAAGGCTGTGTGAGCAAACTGCACGTCATGTGGTGCAGGGAAGTACCATTAAGGCGATTCCAAACCGGGGAAACAAGATCTATAATATGTGGAAAGACCTCAACAACGTCAACGCAGGTCACCCTCTCCGCGCCATGTGTTGGATGTACCTGGTGCATTTCCCCCTTCTCATCCTCATCCCTACAAAAATATTATAGGCATTTTAAACATGGTATATAGTAACATTCTGGCATTGATTAAGACTAACACGATTTGACGTTTAGGCAATAGAAAAGACTATAGTCACAAAGCAAATAGACCCTAAAATAAATAACCTAAAAAAAACGTCTCTATGAGACAATAAAAGAGGATCTTAGATAATATATATTATATATATCATATATAATTATATATTACGTTCGCGTTATATAATGATCTAGCTATTCTTAAATATAGTTTGTGTATATATGTATTTTGCTTGATGCCTTTATGTAAGTTTTGCTTCCATTAGTATGAGGTGGGAATTTAATAGTTAATAAGCGGTTCACCAAATGCAATCTTCGAGCTTAAGGTTGGTTTAACTAGGCAATTATTGTTGGCGTAAACGGCGTGCGTAGAAACATGGGGTTTTAGAAACATGCAGTGTGTAGAAAACCTGGGGGTGTTTAGAAGACGGCAGTGTGTAGACAGTTCATGTAGGCACGAAATATCGTCGGTCACTAATGAGACTACAGCCACCCGCCTATTCTAGACGTCCTTATCTGAAGACAGCACTATATGTGTACAAAGCGTAAAACATGCGGAGGCCTAAAAGGTCCTTTGTACGAGATTGGAAAATACTGCAACACTTAAACAGCTAGACAGAAATTACAGTGCAAAAATGCACACTGTCCATAGGCTTACCCACCCCCTCAACTACAGGCGCAGTCTGTCCCGTACAGGTCAGGTTCTCGTAACACTGGCCCCAATCGGTGTGATGATAGTCGACACGTTGCCAGTGCAGACCCATTGATGCGGTGATATTGGTGAACAGCGAGCCCTGCAAGTCCTTTTGGCGTGACACCGTCTCCGACGTCCATAACGTACACGGGAACCTATTGCAAGAAAACCACGGCAGACAGACGCTTTATTTGAGCTTGATATACTAGTTAATATGGTAATTAATTGAATCGATTATTAACCCATTTGTTGGTGCTCCAAGCAAGTTGATATTCAAATTTGAAGAGGATCTTTGTTAGCGAAAAACAACCGTTACGACTAGTATTGAGCATAGTTTGGACATGAATGATGTGCAACAATGTTAATGAAATGATAATATATGAGATTGCCTCAGGTGAATAGCGTTTGTAGTTAATTACTATGACCATGCTAAACTAACGGCAATAGCAGCAGCAGCAGCAACAACAACAACATTTTCACCTGCGGCGAGCTTTGTATTAGATTAGATAGCTTAGCGCGCCTTTCGCTTTAGCAGCCAAATACAGAGAAATGTGATACGTTACTAGACGTTTGACTGACTCACTAAGTCGCACAATTATGCACAGTCTTGAATGCAAAATTATTAAGAAATGAACAATATTAAAAAAAAAAATATGTATATATATACATATATATAGGGCTGACACCTGACACTAGGACGCACAATGAAATGTATTTGCCACCACCTCCGACAACAAGTGTTGCTTCATACTGGTGCCGGGACCTCCGTGATCAAGAAGGCGGAGACCCCAGGAGGAGGCCTTGCCATTGCACTTCGGCAGGGCTGAGACCTGCCACTCTCCCAAACTGGGAAAGATGGGGCATGTAATTTTTGGTGCTCACAACTTACGTTTACGATGACTACTTTAAGCGTGGTATTTTCCCAGGGACGAAACATAGTTGCGTTCTTGGCGGTCCACAGTGGCCTTCCTTTGATAAGGCTGTTACAACGTGATAGATTTGTGTATTTCCAACGGCTACAGGCCGCGAACCACCGCCGTGTCCAAAGCTATGTCGCCGAGTGTCCGAGGGTAGCCTTTGCTGTCAATCGTCCTAGCTGGATTTCATCATCATCATCAGAAGTATCACAATCACCATCAATATGAAGTTTGCAACCCTTCAGACCAGCCTGCATTATTATGAGCCACATAATGTCTAGATCCAACAACATTAACGACACTAGATTAATTAGCCGGTCCTTCGAAATTGCTGTCCCTTCTTATTATTCAGAAAGGGCAATACGATTGAGACAAGCCAATACGACGTTCCCTCGTGAAGAGCCCGACTTTGCCAATTAGCGCCTCTAGAGTATGAGGGGAAGCAGTAAGCAGGGGGAATGGGCATTTTGATGAGCTGCCACAAATTATGAGCGTATGTACAACTGTATGTTTGTTTAGCCTGGTTCAGGCCGTTGTCGAGATAAGCTTCATATATATATCTCGTATATAGCGAGAGAGGGCTCAATACAGAGTGAAAAATAGACGTTTCTTCGTCACTGCCAAATCTAGCCTAGCCAAGCTTTGGCGACCGTACATCTGCTGGCATCATAGTTAAATCACGCACAAAGTTGGCCTTCGGTTGATGATGCTAATGAAGTCAATTGAGCTCTGGCCCGCCGCCGCTACAGACAGGCACAACTGCGGATTCTACCTGAAAGCATCCATAGAAAAGTGCAGCTTGAAGAAAACGGGCTTGCAGGTGTTAGACAAGTGCTGGATCTGGGCGACCCCAGCCAATTGATCTGAAAGGGCGCTTGCCACTTCTCCTGATAGTCCATAGTACTGTTTTTATGAAGATCTGGGATATTAGAGAGTGAAGCTTAAGGGGGGAGGTGCGTTTAGTGGGTATGGGTCTAAACGGAGTAACATCCAACCGTTGGGGTCGAGTCCCACACTGCTAGAGATAGAGACTCGTAGCGATAGTGCGTAACTGCATTTAATACCTCCTCCACAAAAAAAAAACTAGCTGAACTCTGCAGCACACGCCATTTCCCATGTAGCGATCAACTGTAGTGCGATTTCTTCCCCAGCAGTCCTGCTCATCCTTCGCCGTATCACGTCTATTTAATTATTGTACATGTGCAATGAAACCGTTATTTCTCGATCTCTGTGTGGTGTCCTGTATAAGCAGATACACACACCCACATATACTCGCCGCGACGTTAACGACCACAAGACAGCTAGACATCAGTAGGTGTCTCTGCCTATGACGAACGCTTGATTGAGGGTAGCTTAACGCTAGTTAAAATCCCTTTTGTTGAAGCCCTTCAATTACTTCATTTCATTTAGACTAAGATAGCCCTTCCTTGAATCCTTCCTTTCCGGACAACAGTATTAAGGGAGCCATAACAATACGCCACATCGTCAGCATTTTATCACACCGTGCTGGCATCGTTGTCACAGCCACTTTCCTCGCTGCCGTAACGCCCCTATGTTATAGCTGTAGTAATCTGACCGCACTGCTAACCACTAATCACTACTAAAATATAAGAAAAGTGGAAGACATATGACCGGTGCAAATAACGGCCGTAACCAAGTTATCTATAACGTCCCATAATATGTTACATTCACGAATATGCGTTATATATATATATATATATATATATATATATATATATAACCGTACACGGGCATTAGCCTTACGAAAAGTCTAAAAAAAAAAATATATATATATATAGCGTTCGATACCTTGGACGGCCCAGGCAGCCTCACTCGCAAACTTCTCCACAGAGTCGGCACGCAGCTGAACCTCGCAACCGGAGACAAGAGATCTGCGGCTTTCTTGAGACAGCGCCTCGACCTCGAAGTCCAACGCGGGAACGCGGCGTCCGTCCCGCGGCGTCCGCGCGTCGTCCGCGGCAACGCTGCTGAAGTGGTCCCAACCCACTCTATATGAGATAGAGTAATATTCCCAGTGCACACGTTCTCGGGAGACAATTGTCGCTCCATTTGTATTCTTAATAAATTAGTATATATATATATAATGTTAAAATATATATATATATTATATATATATATATATATATATATATATATATATATATATATATATATATATATATATATTTTAGACTTTCCGTAAGGCAAATGCCCGTGTACGGTTTTTTCATGTCATGGCTAATTTTTAATCCACTCTGGCATTTACCTTGTCTAAATTGGAAACTATGGAAACCAATTTAAGAGTGGCCGATCTGGGCCTCGGACCCAGTCCTCTCGATTGCAAGGCAAATACCTTGCCACTAAGCCATCGTATATATATAATATATATATATATATATATATATATATATATAGTATGTATATACTATGTATGTATACATGTATTATATATATATATATATATATATACGACGAGGAATTGCGACGGTACTGCTCGGCCGGATGACCGACTGGGATGGACGCGGTTTATTTAGCTGAGTTGTTAGAGGAAAGAAGGCACTGGTAGGAATACATGTTTACAGCGAACAATTAACGGTCTTCCTTCCCCCATTTCATAGACCTGAAGAGATAACACTACATGTATATCTAATATCTTTACTCTATGTCTGTACCAATTTTTTTGACGTCCGTGATAAGACTGACTATATATATATATATATATATGCACACATGGGGAAAGAGAGAGAGAATCTCTATAGCGGTTTAATAATTTGGCCGTATGGTGTCCTGCCCTCGAGCGGCATATGTACCCAAGCAGTGGAAGAAATTTGCCTAATGAGCTATTTGTCGGTCAGTTTTGGCACCGATAAGAAAAGAGGGGGCGCGTGCTGAGCTGTGCCGTTGTTCGGACTGCCCTGACAGCTGTGCCGCGCCCAAATTGTCGCCGAACAGATTGCGTGACACCTGTGCTTCCTGTCTTGGTTGTTGTTGTTGTTGTCGCCGTCACTGTTGTCAGTATCGTTTACAGGAAAGCATGAGCACACATATATATATATATATATATATATATATATATATATATATATATATATATATATATATATATATATATATATAATATATATATATATATATATATATATATATATATATATATATATATAATTTGCACAGCTATGTGCATCCCGACGAGTACCCTAAACTCACAGATTAAGCTGTATCAAGCTCTTCTGTGACGCGTTTGAGATTTTCTAACGGTTCATGTATCCAGATAATCTTAACCTCTTTGTTCAAGAAGCTCTTACTTATTGATCGATATACCTTCTTGCGGTCTGACAACAAACGTTCTTAAATAACAACCAGCCGACGAGGCCAGAGGTCAAGCCTGCGATAGCCGCTATATTGTATGGATTATGGTTTAGATTAGTTAACCTTTACAAAACTACGAAACGTCTCTGTTTATAAAAGGGTCGTGCAAAACAGGGCGCGTTCAGATCCTTCGCAAAGGGCTTCTGAAGCAGCGCAGTGGAAGCACGTCTGCCGCTTGAATCGTGAATCGTGGGGTTCACTCAGCTGAAGCAGTTGCACACATCACCGGAAACGCGCCTAAACTGGGCATCCATGGGGGTGCCAGCTCCTTCGAACAGACATAAGACATTCCCAGGCATGAATTATTCCAATTACATTTCTAAAATGCCTTCCACCACAGTCCGGCAAGGATTCCTGTGAAATATTTCGGATCGATTGCGTTTTCGGCAGCGTTTTCGGCCCGCTATGAGTGAGCATGTTTTTGAGAGAGCGCAAATTTGATATGCTACAGCGCGCGGGCAATTCATGTAGGTATGGCAGGAATTTTAATACTAGTTTCGCACTGTGTGTATTCGAACTTGTTGCATTGTCCGTAAATACACATTCGTGAGGTTAGTCGTTAAGCATTTCAATTTCCCCAGCAGTTGTGCGTTTCCGCAGCTATACACGCTAACTGTTCGAATCGACAGTTTGATCCGAGCATAGACAGTAGGCAAATGGTAGATCCGTTGCAATCAGAGCATGTAATCTTACTTTCCTCGTGCAGGCTCTCTCTCTCTCTCTATCTCTTTGTCGTTATATAAATATTCCCATCTATGCTCCTCTCTTCTTTATCTGAAATCTCGTTCTGATACGCGACAGATGACAATACGGCAGCATTGAAACGGATGTGAGTTTCATGACGATCAACGGTTGATTTTGGTTCATTATGGCAATTGCGGCAAACGACAGTGTGGCCAGACTTAGGCTCTGCACATTCGGGCACGCTCAGTTTTGTATACACGATTACTCTAAAAGGGAGATATATATATATATATATATATATATATATATATATATATATATATATTGCTATAGAAAGCGTAATTGCAAGAAAGGCCTCCAAAATGAGTTTGATTTGAGCTTCTCATTATGACAGCCTCATAAACGAGGCTTACAGAGCAACCGATGCCTCATCCGGTTCGTGCCTGCGTGCAATGAGGGCAATGTCTATTATTCCTACTACATATAAATAGTACTATCATTGTGAATTTGCTCCTTTACAGACGACGTAACTTTTGTAACAGACAAAGCCTCATAGATAGGCGGGCAATTCAAGTGAAGACGTTGACACTAGCGCCTTAGGAGACTAGCTGTCTTCACTGCTGTTGTTTCTATTTGGGTCGATGATTGATGAACCTCGATTTACACTCCTCGCCCCCCCCCCCTCTCAATTCAGACGTTCGAAATGAAACATTCGGTGGAATCACTGGCGCTTTGCACAGCGATAATGGATGCCGTTTAGTGTGTTTTGTGCGCCTCACATTCATCACATATTGTAGGCCATTTTTTTCTATTTCTATTTCTCTTTCTCTTCTGCCTAGGAGAGTAGTCGCAGCACGCGATGGAGGGGTCGCCTGGGACGATGACTGCATGTAACGACAAACAACACGCGTCCAAAGCCGGAGCTAACGACGGACACTTAAATTTGAACTAGGAGTGAAGAAGATCAAGGTGCGAAATATTGGAACACATAAATGTGCTACGAAGGCTGCAACCACACCGTAGTACGTAGAGATCTATCTTCTAGTCTAATGGATGCAATTGTTTCGTGCTGAGGAAGAATGGCGGTGCTAATGTTTTGTCTACTTTAGTTCAAACAAGATATATATATATAGATGAAGCGGACACGTGATAGTCACAATACACACCCGCTAGGCCCATTGGCATAGCTAAGCTTCCATATATATATATATATATATATATATATATATATATATGTGTCTCGTTCATGACAAACGGAATCGCCAAAAGTCGACGAGTCCGTACCTACTACACAAATGCATAAGTGCACATACATATTCAACCGACTCTACGCGCGTCGTATGGACGAAACCTCACAAGCAATTTAGCACATTTAAGGCGATTTGTTGTCTATATTTGATGACTAGAGGTGGTGGATTAGCCTCTATTGGTATTTTATTTTTTATCTTATTTACTAACATCTCGAACGGGATGAAATGCTGACCCCTCGTCTCGTCTATCAGTCATGGCTAGTTTCCAGATGCGGATGTCACAACTAGTTAAACTGAGCAGTTTGAGTACGAACAGTGCAGGCAATCGATGCAGTAGCAAGGAAGGACAAGTCCGACACTTCAAAACTGACGCCACTAGACACCGAGAGACTAGGCAGTTACGAGATATTTCTCGAAGGGCATTTCTCTCTCGTTAGTAGTAAGGGCATGGAACTGCATTCTGCATGAGACTCTTTTTATTTGGATGAAGAGGAACACGTTTTTTAGTCACGTCCTGTCGGCGCTGTCAACTCGGCGTTGGTGTGAGATTTGCCGTGCCGTCTATGTAAGACCCGCAAAACAACGTCTACCGCTTGTCTTTAAGACGGACCCGTAAATCCGGTATTGCTTTAGATACTTCACCTCTGTGTTTTAGATCGCGGGCTTTTAAGCTATGCGCCTTCTGCAGCGCGCGCTTTCTTGTGTTTTTCGCGCTCGAGAATCTCTATTGGCTCACAGTTTGTTTTGCAAAATTACTGACTAGATGCTGCATTGTTGCATCAATGGCAGATGTTGATAGATGACATAGGATTCTGCCTGCCTGCCTGCAATCTGGCTCCTCTCAAAAACTCTGCATTGTGTTAGCTACGAATTTGCTACCCACCTATTACCGAATGTTTACTAGCAAAATCTAGTGGCTGGCACAAAAACGACATATAACGTAAGTTAGATTGACCAGCACGACTGCAGCAGTCGTGCGGCACCAGTTCGGGGTGGAGGTGAATGTTGTGAAGTTTGCCAAATTGTACATAAGTTTCATAACGTATGCTGCGGCATGGCATTTTGATGACCTTGTAGCATAGGAGCGCGATCCCAACCAATTTCCGGCCACACATTTTTACGTTAACTCTTACTGCCTCTTGCAGTACCAGTCCGCTATCTCCTATATGTACATATTGTGATTTT